>JAPWTK010000157.1:7500-607500 GCA_029963805.1 Aromia moschata
CCCCCCTCCCCCTCCCCCTCTCTCTCCCCCCCCCCCCCCCCCCCCCCCCCCCCCCCTCCCCCCCCCCCCCCCCCCCCCCCCCCCCCCCCCCCCCTCCCCCCCCCCCTCCTCCCCCCCCCTCCCTTCTCCTCCTTTCCCCCTCCCCCCCCCCCCCCCCCTCTCTTCCCCCCCCCCCCCCCCCCCCCTCCCCCCCCCCCCCCCCCCCCCCTCCCTCCCCCCCCCCCCCCCCCCCCCCCCCCCCCCCCCCCCCCCTCTTTTCTCCCACCCCCCCCCCCCCCCCCCCCCCCCCCCCTCCACTTTCTATCTCTCTCTACCCCCCCCCCCCCCCCCCCCCCCCTAATATTTTTTTCATCCCCCCCACCCCTCCCTTCCCTCCTCCCCTATTTTTTTTCATATTTTTCCTCCCTCACAATTCCCCCCCCCACCAATTTTCCCACCCACCCACCCCCCATTCCCCAAATTCAATTTCTATATGTTCGTATCAAAAATTGTAGAGATATCAAAAATCTGATACAGCAGTCTCAGGCTATTTCTTTTGTGAAATTTACAATCTTCAAAAAAAGGTCATGGCTGTCATAGTCAGACACAGGGAGATTCTGAAATTTATAATGTTTGGTATTTTATTTATTGTAGCAAATATGAAGAAATAACGTTTTATGTTTTTCAATGAATCGCCCTGTATTTTGTGACGTAATTTTTTTTGCTCTCCACATTTCCTTTAAGAATATATCATTGATATAATAAATATGTCATAAATGAGCAAATAAGCTAATTATATTGAAAGTAATAATTTATCAGTATAGCAAGGCATCGTGGCCGCTCGACATAGGCGTGCGCTTCCCTTAGTAAGTACAATAACAGAAAAAAATAGAGAAAAAAAAAATAGCAATACAATACCTAGATAACCTCTTATCATTTCTACACATTTGTCAAACACGTATCCCTTTACGTAGTGTTATAAGGTGGGCTGGTTGGCTGCATTGGAATTTGGTGATTTAAGTTTTACAAAAAAATAGCCCGCGACCGCTGTATTTTTGATATCTCTTCTCTTCCTCGATCTTTTCTCTGGCATTATCTACCATTTCGGTAGTGAAGAATTGATTCATCACAGTTGTTTCCTCATCCACATCATCAGAATTGAATCAAGTTTTTGGAACGTTTAGGAATGAACCTCCATTACAAAAAGCACATCTAATAGAGTACTTTAATACCAATGTTTAGATGTTGATTGTTCGTGTTGAGATCATTGAAATCGGACCATAGGTTAAGAACCAAAATATCTACTATGATATCTATGGCAAATATATGGTCCTGCGTTAATATAGCCTACAGTGCGACCTGAATAACAATGGTTAAAGTGCAACACTTCATAACTCTTTTTTTTACCGCCCAGCGTTTATGACTTTAAGACTTTAGTTTATGACTTTAGTTTAAGACCATTATCCTTTCAAGTGCACAAATTCGTAACTCTTTAATTACATTTAAAACTACTCAGTTTAATAATCTATCGAAAGCTCACAAAACTATCATGTTTAAGTCTTAAAAAGTAGAAACAAACTAATTATAAATCATTCTTAAGTGCACTGATGCATACATTTTTACTGACTTACTGAAGTTTAGATTTGGTTAGTTTGGCACATATAGAATGTAAAATGTTTTTCCTTTCGTCTACAAAATTAACTTAAAATTACGAGGTTTCGCACTTGTTTTCGCCATCGTTTCACCATTGATAAACAATACATGAATAATATGTGCAATAATACATCAATCATTGATATTTGAAAATATGTATTCTTCCTACGTAATGACTCTTTAATCTATAACAAAATTGTATGCATTAAAAAACCTATTATTAGGTAGTTAAATTATAGAAACAGGTTAAGTTTCATAGGTGTCCAAATTTGCATGATGTTCTTTAATTCAATATTACCTTCTAGTACGAGTACAATTCTTTACAATACAATTATTTACGCCGATAAATTATTTTATAAAGTCTACATATCATTTATTAAGACCAAAAGTTAAAGGGCGCTCATAATTTGACGCCTAAAATGTCCAATTCGTCGGGCGAAGACGGCCCTGTCCCCACCTCTCCCAACACATGGTCACATACAAAGAAGTGGGTTTGGTTGGTTATTTTATATCTATAAATGTATTATCGTCAATGTTCTGCCTACTCATTTGGTGATTTGATCTAAGCTGGGGCAGCACGCGCTCTTGTTTGCGAAAACAGCCTCCCGACGGGACTCCCTCTGGCGACAGATAAAGGAATCACCGTCGGACCTAGATGTGGGTTAATTATACTCCCAGGGGATTTATTAAATATTTCGTCACGTTTTAGGTGAGGGGTGGAAGAGTTGTGTTTTTTTTATTCATAAAAATTAAATTGCACTGTATTAGAAACACAAGACACATCACAATTAAAATAACGCGGGATGTGCGTAATAGTTGTGATTTGTTTGTAGCTTAGTAAGAGGTTTGAAATAATAATATATATCTTATTTATTCCACAAGTATCCTGAGGTGTAGAACGGATCAATTACAAATCAATAGGTACAGATTAGGCGAGAGAAAAAAGCAATGAAACAAATGGGTCAAAAAACGCCAGGGCACAGGGAAGACGAAAGAGTAGGACTTTCTCGTAAAAAAAAGGGTATGGACCTATTAAGAAAAAAAAAAAATATTTATTTTTATACGGAGGCTCGTGGTATAAGGTAATCGCGAATATTTATTGACGAACCATCCTGAAATAGTGCAAACAATCTAATCAAACTGGGTAAAAAACCAGCTGAGGAGGACAGTGGGACCATTTACAGGGTACTCTCCACTCATCTCACACATCGCGACATCTTACCACAATCGGGGTTAAAGACAATCCCAATTATAGGAGGTGTGGAGAGGAGAAAAACCGCTCTCACATATTATGACAATGTCCAGCCTTGGTTGATATTAAAGTAAAGTATCTTGATATTAATATATGGGACATTTAACCTCAAAAGGATCACCTACCTACACAAGAATTGGTTTGACCGATCAAGACGTACGAGGTCTTAAAATGTTCGTCTAGTGAAAGGCTTCCAAAAGCAAAGTGGCATTTTGAGAAATTCAAAATGGCGGATCCAATATGGCACCTGAAAGCTCTCAACTTTAGGGAAAAAAGTTTAAACACACGCCAAAAGAAAGGTTAGTTCATTTTTGAGATTCTATAAATGCTTTTCGATGTATTTTGACCTCTTAGACACGAATCCGGTGTTAAAATTAAGCTGTCGCATTACATTTTTTTTCTAACCTCAATAAACAGGTAAAATGTATGAAAATGCGTAAACAACCTGCATTTTTCGTATCCTCATCTTTGTCTATTAAAAAATGAACTCACGGAACCAAAATCTATCTCTTGAGTTAAGTCACCATGTCTCACTTGTTCATAACCTCAAATAAAATCGATCTCAGAACGACTTTTCTTGAAAAAATTTCGATTTTTTGTTAAAATCAACTAATCTTCACCAAATTCAGATTACGGGGGTTTTTGAGGTCGTTGATTGTGAATCTGAAATCAGATCTGTAAAATGCAAGATGGCGGATGCAAGATGGAGGATTCGCAACGGTAGAAATGGCAGATTAAGATTCAATTTTACAAATTACTTTATATTTGTTATCGGCGACTTCCGAAACACTTATATGTCGGCATTGATTTATTAATTTTTTGAAAAACTAGTCCGCCATATTGGATCCGCCATTTTAAATTATTAAAATCTGAGCTCGCATTCGTGATTAGCGACACCTAAAACCCCTTAGAGCAAACTTAGGCAGAATCACATTATTTTTATTTTACCGCCCAGATCACGTTACAAGAGTTTAACTTTGAATTATCGCCACTAGATGGTGCATGACTAAACACAAGGAAGTTGTTTCGGGTAGATTATAAAGGCAACATACGATTCTTGTGTTACCAACTACTCTTTTCAGAGTAGTTGGTCAGCGAATTCATCGGCGACTTTATCAATGGAAATTTTGTTATCAGACCTCTTAAAAACCCCGATCCTTAACCCCGTTATGTCGTAAAGTTGTTATGGCAGTGTTTTGATGGTTTCTAAGGTTTTATGTCTGCCATCTTGGATGTGCCATCTTGAATTTTACAAATCTGACTGTGGATTCGTGATCAGTCAGCCCGAAAACCCCCAAGTACCAAATGTGGCGTAAATCGTTTGATTTTTGAAAAAAAAACATCCGCCATTTTGGATCCGCCATCTTGCATTTTGTCGATCTGACTTCAGATTCGCAATCAGCGACCTTTAAAACCCTCGTGATCTAAATTTGGTGGACATTGGTTGAATTAAAAAACAATTGAAAAATATTCATGAAAAATCGATTTGAGATCGATTTTTTTGAGGTCAGGAACAAGTGAGACATGGTCACTTAACTCAGGAGATGAATTTGGGTTCCGTGGGTTCATTTTTTAATAAACAAAGAGGAGGATACGAAGAATGTAGGTTTTCCTTTTTTTTGTGTGTTTTCATATATTTTTACCCGTTTTCTGAGGTTAGAAAAAAAATGTGATGCAACAGCTTAATTTTAACACCGGATTAACAACTTTTTTTTTGGCGTGTGTTTTAAATTTTTTTTCCCGTAGGTTAGAGCTTTCAGGCGCCATATTGAATCCGCCATTTTGAAGATCTCAAAACGCCACTTTGCTTTTGGAAGCCTTTCACTGACGAACATTTTAAGACCCATACGTCTTGATAGGTCAAACCAATTTTTGTGTACGTAGGTGATCCGCTTAACGTGAAACGTCCCATATACACGATGGAGACTTTAACTGGAATATATTCGCTAGCGGGATGGTGAATGATTTTTCAAAAAATTCCCGAGACACGTCAACTTTTAAATGTATTTACCTACATTTTGCAAGTAATGTGAAAAATATAGCCCTTCAGGGGTGGCTGAAACCACCCTCGACATGATTTTTTTAAATGGCTTGTGACCTCTCATTGTAAAGCTGGTGGAAAGAGGAATCCAACGCACTGATCAAATTTTAATTTTTAGTATGTTTGTAGGGTTGCATACAATTAAAACGTAATTTTATAGTTTAATTTATTTTTAACGCAACAATTTCGTACTCAAAATGAGTGTTGTTTAGTTTTAGAATGTAAACCTTACTTTTCATATGTCCCCACAAAAAAATTCCAAGCAATTTTTTGCAACAACTGATATTTGTTATTTTTTGCTAGTGTTTTTACACGGCCGCAAAGAGTAATTTAGTTTGTATGCTGTATTCAGAGTTTGAAACGAACTGTTATTTCAAATTGGTGAAAATGTCTTATTTAACTGAATCACTAAAAATCGAAATTTTGATGATGATTGGATATGGTTATAGGGCGCGAACTCAATGCGAAGTTGTTCGCTTGTTTCGAGAAACGCATCCTGACTTGCCACCACTAAATCAAGGTACCATTAGTAAAATTGAGGCACAATATCGAGAGATAGGTCATGTCAGGAAAGTACCGAGTAAGAGGCAGGCTGTTGTTGATGACGACACGAAGTTGAATTTGTTGCTTGCTCTAGAAGAAAATCCAATCACTTCAGCTCGTCAACTGGCCCGTGATAGTAATCTTATCACAAAACAGTTTTAAAAATACTTAAATATGAGAAAAAACGCCCATATAAAATGCAAGCTGTTCAAGAGCTACTTGAAGATGATCCAGATCGACGGTTGGAATTTTGCGATTTATTGATGACTTGTATTGATCAAAACCAGTTATCTTTGGAATGGATAGTTTTCTCTGACGAGGCTACTTTTACATTAAATGGGCACGTAAATCGCCAAAATTGTCGTTACTGGGCTGAAGGAAACCCCCCATTGGATGAGGGATCTTCATACTCAGCGCCTACAGAAAACTAATGTGTGGGCCGGAATAATACAAGATAGAACTGTAGGACCATTTTTCTTTGATGACACTCTTAATGGAGCAAGATACTCGCGTTTACTCCAGCACGAACTAATGCCAGTGCTATGTCATTTATTTCCAAACCCCTTAAACCCTAACTTGACCGACGAGAGGTTATGGTTTCAGCAAGATGGGGCCCCACCACACTATGCTGCCATTGTTCGTCAGTATCTGGACATAATTTTTCCCGGTAGGTGGATTGGGAGGCGAGGTAATATTGAGTGGCCAGCAAGATCTCCAGATCTTACACCACTGGATTTCTTTTTGTGGGGACATCTTAAAAGTAGGGTTTACATTCAGAAACCCAACAACATAGCAGATCTGCAGGAAAGGATAAGAGAGGAAATCGGAAAAATAACACCGCAAATGTTGCATAATGTAAGGGACGAAACCTACCACAGACTGGGATGCTGCCAACAAGTGAATGGTGCACATTTTGAACAATTGTTACGTTGAAAATAAATTTAATTTTTAAATTGTTTCAATTGTATGCAACCCTACAAACATACTAAAAATTAAAATTTGATCAGTGCGTTGGATTTCTCTTTCCACCAGCTTTACAATGAGGGGTCACAAGCCATAGGGTTGCATTTGAAAAAATCATGTCGAGGGTGGTTTCAGCCACCCCTGAAGGGCTATATTTTTCATATTACTTGCAAAATGTAGGTAAATACATTTAAAAGTTGACGTGTCTCGGGAATTTTTTGAAAAATCATTCACTACCCCGCTAGCGAATATATTCCAGTTAAAGTCTCCACCGTGTATATATATGTATATTATCAAGAAAACCAAAGTTTGTATAGGCTACCTGTTAGTTTTGTTATCAATATTTTTGATATCGGAGATCGTGGAGGTTCCAACAAAAGAAAATTTAATTGCAAATCTTTTTACGATTTCGTTTAAAGTTATCGATTACCTTTTAGCTTTTTTAGTTAAAGCTCTCACAGCCGTTGTCTGATGACTCAGTGGTTTCGGACATTGCCGTATATAACGAATTTCCATTCTTGACGTTTCGACGATCAGAGTAACTTTTAAAGAAACCGACAGTATGATCGGCGAAATTTCAAGAATTAAATTTCAGTATACACGGCAACACCCGGAAACCACCGAATTACTTTTTGCTATTGCAATACACTGCTATTATGTTATAACGTTTTCTGCGACCTTTTGGTGGTGGTAAATTAAAGATATCTCTTTCACTACGAGATGAAAGGATATCTACGAGTAGTCTTTCTAAATAACTCAAGTATTTATTTTCACTATATTTCACCATTTTAATTTCTTCATCAAGAAGCTATTTCCAACATTATTTATATCCGACCTTTGTGGATAAAATACGATCTACCACCCCGGATTCTAATCTGTCCCACACCCATTTCTGTCGGAACAACAAAAAATTGGTGTTCGCCTGTCAATTCTAATCTTGTAGGATCCACGTAAAGCGTTTCGAGACGGGTCCAGGCCTACCTTTAAGGGAACACACCCTTAATGCGTTATTATGATGACCGTTTCGGTGCTCTGACGGGATTTACCTAGGCGAACGCATGTCATCGACACTGTCCCCCGCCGTCGGAGGTCGCCCGTGGGCAAGGCCCGTCTGTCGAGTTAGTTACACTCGAAAAATTAGATCCGAGGCGCCAACGCGGCGACTTTGACCGACTTTTTGACGGCTCCTTTGAAACAGCTCCGCTGCGTCCCGCCGATGGTAACCACGAGCCATTTGTTTGTCGCTCAAATTTAGGAAGGCTACAGATAATTGGACCACTCTACTTCCACATCCACATGGCGGGATGAAAGTTGTATCGCTGAAAAAAAGAGTCCTAATACGCTTGTGTAGTGACTATAGTGGCGCCGCGTAGTGGTGAGAACGTGTCAAAAATTAAGTGGTAAACAAAGTTCATCACGCCGATAAACTACGATAAACAAAGATTCAAAAACAATTGTTCATTTTCATAACACGTAAAATGCACAAAAGTGGTGTAAAAAATACTGGGCAAGCTTGTTGCGTCCCGGGTTGCACTAATCGCCGAAACACAAACCCGGAATTACACTTCTATGCATTTCCAAATCGCCAATAGGAAGCTGAAAGAAAAAAGAAATGGATCATTTCTGTTCGACGTAAAGAGTAAGTAATATTCACAGGTTTTAAATAGAAAACATTAATGCAGTGCATCTGTAATTCTATAAGTTTAGGTTAGGTTTAATGCTTGTCAAAATAATTGTCAAAAAAATTCTTATAGAATTAATAAGATACCCTGGACTCCTACTAAACATACCAGGATTTGTAGTGCACATTTCTCAGGGGGAGAAAAATCTAATGATCCACGAAAAGAGGCATATATTCCAACGATATTTCCATGGAAAAAAGAGAACCCAAAAGCTCGTGCTCGTGCAGCAAGCTGTCTCTTAGTATTGTCGATATAAATGATATAATTTGCAGAGGATATGAATATAATTACATATAGTTTATTTTATTTCAACAGAAGAATGCATTCAAGAAGATCTCGGACAGGAAGTTTCGTTCGATCACATAATCGAAGCACCGGAATCGTCACCAAGAACATCATGCACATATATGAGTGTGCAAAACGAGTATCTCAACGTGGAAGAAACTGTCGAATACCCACCATCTACTTTATATTGCTGGCGAGACTCTTAATTCTTAACCTCTTTTATATTATTATTCTTTATTTATTAATTATATTGTAATTAAAAATATACCTGTACTACCGGAGTATACGTATTTTCCTGCTTTCGAGTGCTATGAGCTCCTAGGGTTTCCCTTAAAACAGTTCCAATTAATTTTCGACTCTGTCCGTCAACCACTTCTTTCACGTCACTTACGTGAAAACTTTCAAGCAATTTTTTCCCTTTGGTCAAGCTTTTTTTTGCGGAAAATACTTGTATTTACAGGTAAAAAAGCCACAAGTAATTTCAATTATCATTTTGTTTGAAGAAATAACATTTAATTTTCACAAAATCACTTAAATAATACACATGTGTAACACGTTCAATTGGGCAAATTTGAAATTCACAAGTCACTTATTGACGCGGCGAATCCGCGAGATGGCGCGGCGGTCTCTCCGAGATGCGACTACACAAGCGTATAAGCCTCGAAGGTACGAACCCACGATGAGAAAATGACATGATTTTTAAAAAAATATTATCATTGTTGAAATAGGCTTGAGATACAGGTATGTGATATTTGAGAATACCTCGTGAAATAATATTTCATGAGAGTCTAATTTATTGACCAAAATTCAATGTGTAAATGTGTAAATATGACTCGAAATATTTAATTCACTTTATGGCGAGGGTGGTGTGGTAATTAAAGGACTTCATTCGGCTATATACACAGTCATTTATTTATATATTTACAAGATGGAAATGAGAGATCGGCAAAGATCAGTCTGGAGCCGGTGAATCCAAAAACCAAAATACTCGGGGGATTGCGCTTGCCGTTGCCTCCAATGACCTTTTTTTTGGGGTTCTGCATTGGGCCGCCCCCCCCCCCCCCCAAAGATAAATACTGGCTACGCCCTTGGGTGAATCGCGGAGATCGACTGACTGTCGAAACGGAACGTGAGTTCCAAGACAGATCATTGTGACAAAGACAGGTATACGTGTTAAAGCCCAAGTAAACCGTTGTAAAACTGAATTAGGGGAAAACCCAACCGCAGGTTAGTTTGGGAAACCCGAACCGTTATGCGGGTGTTATTAGCATGAATGAAAGAGGCTGTACCAGAGGCTTGTCACGTATTTACACAAATGCACAAATGGTACACGCCGAAATATGAAAATGAGGTTTTTACATAAATATACACAAATAAGTAGGTACCTGCCTACACACGTACATAGTTCAATTAAAATTAACAATAATAGACACTACAACTTGATGCACGTGAGCCTTGTTTTTAAAATAAAAAAAATGTTTTCATAGGAAATGTGAATAAACCGTTGCCTAAGGAATTGCTACTTCCACATCCAATTTTTCTACTTTTAATTAGACAACGTCGCCAAAAACCGGGTTATATTCTTAAAATTGTGATTTTGGAGTATGTCCTATTTGACATGTATAACCTTTATCATTGATATGCCCTTGGTAACATATTTGACCTATATGAACAGTATGAACATTATGACCTTTGTGACATATACAGTGCGCGCCTAAATTATGGAATAAATTCAGTAAATGTGAAACAAAAAATTTTTGGAAAAAAATCCTCGAACAGGTCAATTTTGTTTAATAAAAACACATATTTTTGAGGGAACGTCTATTTTCAGATCTCATCAATTCAATTTAATCTAATTTGAGACGCCCTTTCATTGTCGATTTAACGGTATAAAAATGTTGCCACCTTACATAACAAAATTTTTGAGTAAATGACAATTGAATGTTACAAAATGAAAAATATATTCGTTGAGTTCTTGCACAAGCTGAAATTTGTAGGGATGATAGTTTTCTTTCCTCAGGATACGTAGAACTGTCGTCTGACTAACTTCATTTTTTGAGGCAACCAGTGTAGGTATACTCTGAGGGTGTTCTTCCATACTTTACACTGTACTTTTTTGCTACGTTTTATTTGTGTTCAGTTTTTTCAGAAATTTTCGTTTATTTATTGTGAAAAATATATTTTTCATTTTGTAATATTCAATTGTCATTTACTCAAAAAATTTTGTTATGTAATTTGGCAACATTTTTATACCGTTAAATCGACAATGAAAGGGTCTCTCAAATTAAATTAAAAAAAATGGGGGGTTGCCATTTGAAAAATAAGTTGATGACGTCATTACTCAAAAACAAATGATCTGAAAATAGACGTTTCCTCAAAAATGTGTGTTTTTATTAAACAAAATCGACCTGTTCGAGGATGTTTTCCAAAAATTTTTTGTTTCACATTTGCTGAATTTATTCCGTACTTTAGGCGCGCACGGTATGACCTATACCGTGTTGACAAATGTTGACCTAGATATATCAAATAATATCAGTTAAAAAAAACTATGTGTGCAAAGGAAGGCGGTGTGGAATGGGTCATGCAGATGGTCCGCTGTCGACCATTTGAACACGAATTGGGCATACCACGGCATCCAGAGGCACAGGTACAGGTGAGGCTTTAGGTGCGGAGAATATGCACAGAAACGCTTTGTCTTAAGGATGGACACTGTCTTATCCTGTATATCCTACATGACTTCTATAATCTATATGACCCTTTCACCAAAACGGCCTCTTTGACCTATATGACCTTTATAATTCCTATGAACTTTACGATTCATATAACCATTATCAGTCATATGACCTTTGACCCATTTGATCTTTGAGACTCATATGACCTTTATGACTCAAATGACCTTTATGACCCATGTGATCTTTGTGACTCGTATGAACTTTATGATCCATAAATTTTTCTTGACTCATGACCTGTATGACTCATATGACCATTGTGGCATATGATCTTTGATGTGCATATGGCTTTTATGACTCATATGACCTGTATGACTCATGACCTTTTTAACATATCACCCCTATAGCTCTTGTTCCTTATGACTCACATGGCCTTCATGACAAACATCACCCATATGAGCTTTGTAACCTATATCATCATTATAACCATTATGACCTTTATGCATAGATCTTACTGGCCGAAATCACATGATCTACTCCTAAGCCTTTGTATCCTATATGGCTCAAGTACCTAAACCTAAATCCACTCCAATACGTTGATATGGAAGTAAAATACGTTTAAAAAAAAAACGAGTATAATGTGAATGTTACAAGAATATTGAGGTTAATCGAATTATATCAATCCCATTTTAATAGGTGGCATTGCTAGCTGGGCAAAAAGAGATATGTTAGAAAATCATCGATGAATGAATCATCTATGGATGAAATTTCCTAATCGGGAATTTCTGATCAAGAAATTAAAGACAAAATACATAACCTTCATTGCTTCAGAGCATTAATCCTCAAAACCCAGTACCTGTGAGATCTTGTCTAACAAGTTGTAGGTTTTATCCTTCCATTACTTCTCCAACTTAAATATAGAGACATCCAAAAAAAACGTCATCAACTCTGGCTATGAACGAGAGAGATGGAAATAGCGGTCATGTCTAAGCTTTTCGGTTATGTCAAACTTTTGACAAGTGACTGTCACAATTTGTAAAATAAACAATGGATGTCATATGATGTGACAGTCTTGACAAGTAAATAAGGTTATAAATTCGATCAAGAATAGAAATACGTCTTTTTGTTCTCGGCCAACTTTGATGACGTTTTTTTTTGGATATCTCCATACAAGTTACAAGGGCATGGAGAAAAGGGCAAGTGGACCACCCGTATTTGACAACATTACATGACACAACTTGACAAACTGAAAACACCATGTTGTAGAATAACCAAAAAAATATTTCTACGAATTCCTTTTAAATTTGCTTCAGCTGTTCATCTATTTTTATTTATAACATGTCGTTTTAAAATTACTATTTCTTTCAGCCACACAAAAGCTCATAATGATTAGTTTAGCGTAAAAACAGCATTTGGATGTGAAGAAGAATCTATAAATTCAAGTTAAAGAATGGCCTTATGTCTATTTTAGGTACCAGTGTATACCTACAGCGCACAGTGGGGCCAGAGACAAAGATACGCTGCATATATTCAAAAAATCAAACTCATTCAGCAGGCATAATTGCGCGCATTATCAACTTAATACTAACGAAAGTACACGAAAATTAGCGCTATTGTGTTTATTACTAGCTAGGTACCGTATAATAGTCCTTCAAAGTAAGCATTCGTTCGTGAACAGTGTAGTATTGCGGACCGCTATTAAACATACAAAATTTCTAAACCGTTGCGTTGTTGTCAGATTATGTATCTCAAGGCAAATTATTATTTTAGCATGGAGCCTTCATCTTCAGGTATGTATTAATATCATTTAAACAAGATATTTGGTGCTAGTTATTCATTGATTGTTTAAATTAAATGTTTACAATTTATTGTTTCCTAAATATAGCCCCGCTAAAGATCCTATTATTACGGACAGTGTTTCAATATGAATTAAGCCATATTATGGTGTAATTGCTGTTTTGGTACTCGTAGATAGCTTATTTATTGCATTTCTGGCAACTGAAATAAAATTTTGCGGATTGTTGCGCCATTTTTTTTATTCAATATTTTTTATATGCACTTTCAAATTGAGATTTCTTATAGTCTCATAAGAAATTTTATTTTCAGGATCGACCTTCCATTTGATATAACACGACGAGAACTTTGCAATATGCTGAGCGATTCTGGCTGTAATGCCTTTGAGAGTCACTTCAGATTTTAAAAAGAAAAGATCATTGCAAAAACAAACTCTGGTGATAAAAATATTAGAAGTTTAAATATGAAAATTGCTACTTTCAAAAACCAGTTTAAGTCACGGTGGGCTAAAGCTTCAAGGAATTTATATTATTAATTAACAAATTTTGTAAAAATTATCTGCCATTAGCTGCTACTTTGTTTTTAATGTATTTAATGTACGTAATGTTCTTAATTTATTTGTTACGTTTTTTCATATTTATTTGTTTTTTTCATAAAATAAATAAAAATTATGGATATTAGAAATTTCGTATTCGTTATTTGCGACCCCTAAAACCTGTAAATTCAACGTTTCACATAAATTAAATAAAAATAACGGTTTATAGATATGCTTTTTAGTATTTCGTAGCCGCCATTTTGTTTTTTATCTTATTTTATTTTGACTTCAGATTACTAACCAGAGACTTTGAAAACGTATGTATATAAAATTAAACATAAAATCGATAAAAATTACGATTTATAGATATGATTTTAGTATTTTATATTTTTAGTATTTTAGATTTTAGTATTTTATAGCCGCCATTTTGTTTTTTTTTCAATTTTGACTTGAAATTCGTTATCAGCGACCCCAAAAACCCTTATTTACCAAGTTTCGTAAATATCTTAATTTTTCGACTTTTGGCCAGCTTTTCGGGAATGGGCTCCACTGTGCAGCGTGGCAAAAAAAGTCACGCTTAATGTTTGTAACTTATTAATTAATAACCTTGTATAAAAAAAAATAATGGATCCCTTGAGTGAGAAGCAAATAATTGAAATTTTAATAATGAGGGGGTATGTAGACATGCAAATTAGTGTACTGTTTAATGAATTGTACCCCAACAAATCTCCAATAAAAAGTCAACAGGAAGACGACTTGTAAAGAAATTTCAAGTAACTGGTAGCGTTAAGAATTCCGCTAAATCAAGTATACCTATAACTGCAACCGGAATAGATAAACCGTTGGATATCTTGCTCTCAGTGCGCGAAAATCCAGTCCAATCTTCCAGGGTATTGGCAACTACTTTTGAATTTTCTCACTAGGTAGTTGAAAATTTATTTAAGCGAGAAAAGTTACGTCCATACAAATTACAACTTCTTCACGAGTTAAGCGAAGATGACTTCGACAGAAGGGCTGATAATAATTTCGCAAGAAATATTCTTTTTCAGATAAAGCTATATTCAATTTGAACGGTGTTGTTAATCAACATAATAGTCGTTACTGGTCAGGTCAGAACCCTCATTGGTTCCAAGAAGCGCATTCCCAAAATCCCCAAAAAATTAATGTTTCAGCAGGCATTGTTGGATGGCTTATGTTGGATCTTCATCATAGGTTCCACATTCAACATTGTTGGATGTGGAAATTTAAATTCTGAAAAATATTCAGATCTGCTAAGAAATCACATTATTCCATCTTGTAGACTGTTTTTTACTCATGAAAATAATGTTATTAACCAACAGCTACGGTTCCAACAGGATGGAGCACCACCACATTTTGCGGCAAATATTAGGGAGTATGCATTCCTTTACCATGGGCAGTGGCAAAGAAGTACAACAACTTTAATCTTAAAATCCTTCTCATGGTATAATAAATTCAAAAAATTAAATATATTTTTATATTTATTAAAACTATTTTTATATTTAATTGCATGCAGAGTGGCACTTCTTTGCCACTGCTCGTGGTAAAGGAGCTTGCGATGGTATCGGTGGCTGTATCAAAAAAAAAAATGCATATCGCGCTAGTTTACGGGATAAAACTATTATTTCAACAAAAATGTTTGAATGGGCGCGCGATTATTTAAAAAAAATTGATTTTGAAATTTGCAAATTAGAAGAATACAAAAAAAAAAACGAAAACGTGCTAAAGAAACGCTTTAATACAGCTAAAACCATCGGTGGCACACGCAAATTTCATTGCTACAAACCATTCGATTCGAATTCTTTAGAATGTAAGATTTTTTCAAGCTACTCTGAATCTACAGTTGTAAAAATAGTAAAAAAATAAATAATCGATGTAAACAAATAAATAAATCAACAGGCGTAATTATTTAAAAAATGCATAGATCTTTTATAACATTCTTCAGTAAAAACATAAGCGAACAAATAGGCACGAGCGCTCGGTTAATCGGCTCTGCGCTCCGGCCTTGGCCGCAGTCTCGCATATTTTCATCAACGTTAAAAATTCATATCCTTTTTTCGGATCGAGTGCTCTGAAATATTTTTGCAGGATCAATTAGTGTATATTTTAAGGAATGTAATCGTAAAAAAAATTAACAAAAGGAGAACATGGTAAAATCGTCAATTGTTTATTGTAAAATTAATTATTTATTAATAAATTAAATTGTTTCCATGTGTGCGATATGTATTTCGATTCTGCAACTAATTCTATATACGTCATTAAATTTTCGTTAATTTTTATCAATTAGTCGCTGAGAAATTGACATTTAAAAAAAACGTCTGAAATTTCATTTGTTTATAACTTCCGCAAAAATTAAAATGTTTTAAAAACATTTTGGGATAATCAATTTCAGATATAAACCTTTGGGAATCTTCAATTAAAGGTATTAAATTCAACCAGTCGATTTTTAGTGGCCCACTTCAGAAAGTTTGACTCTGAGCAATCTGTTCTTTGTTAAATATACAAAGAAACTTGATGGTATGACTTGGAAGGTATGAAATCATTAATAAATGATGAGGTCAATAAGTTATGTATATCTTAAGGAAAATGTAACGTCGGAACAGAATGCTCCACCTCTATCTACTTACAGGTACATATTCTTAGAATATTATATACAAGAAACGCTTAATATTTTATACAAAAGAGTATGTTACCTACATGCAATTACTGTAAAAAAGGCATGCTAGAACTTGCGCAATTACCGTGTAGGTTTGCCCACCTACTTCGCTGGAAGTTTTAATTTATTTAGAGAACCAGTGGCGTTCGCAATTATTATATGCAACGAGTGTTGATAATTAAAACTATCAGTTACATGAGGTTCCCTAGTTTCTTGGTTAACTGATATATCATCATATTCTTATTTGGAAAATCAGATTTTGTAAAAGCGAACGTAGAGAATCAAAAATTTCTAAAATAACGTGTCAACACCCCACTAAATGCTCTTTTAGAGAGAACCCCCTCTATTTTTTTTAGAAAATTCAATAAAAAGCTATGAATGAGATACATAACCTAATATTGAAAAACTTTCCACTGTCTTAATTCAGTTTGTGATCTTATTATTACAGGTATAATTCAGTTATCGGTAGGTATACGTCCTAGTAAACTTCTTTTCTATTAACAAATATACCTTCCTAAGCAATTTCAACTTCTGTGGTAACTTTCGTTTTGGTCATGGCACTGATTTTTTCCTTTTCTCGTCTATTGTTAAACTAAACCATTTCACTTAGTTTCAATAAGATCTAAAGAACTACAGCTTTCTATTTTCTTAGAGATAGAGGGCTATTATCTTTAGCATTCACAGCTGTTTTAATCGAAGTTATGAAGACTCAAGTTCCCTTCCATTGTTCCTTGAGTTACATTGCTTGCTTTTCGGCTTTAAAGAAGATGTACCAGTATGAGGATGAGGTTGGCGATTGGGTGGAAAAAGCAATATATTGCCCTTGGTCACCTCAATAAAAATTAAAGGGTAAATATTTTTATAAGTAACCAAATATCAGACCAATTTCAGTTTACTTATGTCTGTACTATTATATGTATAGTCGATTTCGATGTAGCTTTTGTAGCTAGGGAAGCTTATGAAGCTTTATGATCATTCACCACTAACTAGTGTATATGTTTTCCAGCAGTCTATTTGTATCGTAACAATAACTTTCGTACTATGTGTAGTTATTAATAACGCTATTAAATCTAAATAAAAATTTGTGTTGACAATACAACAAAAACAAAAAACGCATTTTTAAAGTTTGTTATTATTCAATTTTCCATACACTGCTTGAAAGCTTTTTGGAATGTCTTATATTTGATTGTATTTGAATCACAGAAACACACAAAACTGTGTTTTTTATTTCACATACCTAACTTAAAACTTTTTCATAACAATTTTTAGTAAGGCTTCTATTAGAATATGCCACTGGTGGCATAACTAGTGCAGTCTACTTGATGAAACGTTTTTTTTTTCACCACGAAAAAAAATGACCAGTGGTTCCACCGCGAAAAGAAAACTGAACATTATTCCATCTAATGAAATGTTATGGATGAATCTATGTTTTTCCTTGCTCTCTTAAAAAATGAGTAAAATATATATTATATATTCTATATTATAGAGAGAAGAAAAAGAAATGTGTTGTACTTTATTTAACGAAAAAGAAGACATAAATGTTGTTGATAACCAAGACGAGAAAATGTATTTCTCCTAAAGAGAAGCTGTCAGTACTTTTATTTTCAATTTTCGTACATAAAGTACAGAAAAACATGGAAACTAAGTAATATCTTATTGATTGTAAAAATAAGTTGTGGTAGTCTATTAGCCACCGGTGGCCAATTGTAATACACCGGCAGCGGTGGCGCCACCAAAATATTGCTCGCTCAGTTGCCGACTGTGACTACCAACAAACCGTCAATTTTTGGCCGTGCAATCAATTGTCTATTTTCATAGGCGTCTTAAGTATAAATGATCTTTAACATGCTAAGTAACCAGTGGCTTAGTTTGCCCTACCAGTAGCCTAGTCTAATACCGGCTTAAATCTATGAAGCCATCCAACAATGGAACCAGTTAGGACCAGGAGTCAGCATATTTTTAAGATGTCACGAGATTTTTGGTCACTTTTTTAGTTTAATAACCCATTTTGATTTGAACACTGCATAAGGGATTTGGTAAATCAACGTCTTTGCATTACCTCTGTTTGAATCCTGGGCGGTCAAATGGATTTTTAATTGTATTGCTTGTTAGTATTGGAACTTGCGTAGATGTACATATGTAGATACCTAATGAACAGTGTTAGCCCTACGTTTGGTAATGTACTGAATTTTTTGGATTTCCCCAATGCAATAAATCAAGCACTGAAATAATCTTTAGTTTCTTAGCGCCCCATTCCAAATAATATTAATAATAATAATAGCCATCCCTTTGCTCATATAGATTATCTAGACTATAAAGATCCTCAGAGTTTCCTCCTCAACGAAGTTATTAAGTTCTTTTTTATGAAATGACCCTGTCTCAGTGACGTCCCTGGAGAAAACGCCCTACGCTGCGCTCAGATTTTTTTAAATCGCGAAGTCGGACTGCAGATGCACCATTTCGCATGCACAGAAATAATGATGGCGTACCAAATAAGAACAACATACGTACGTGTCAATAAGTAGCAGTTTCCCTCGAATTAGTTCTACGCAGTAACGGCCAGTAACGGCCATCTTCATAATTACAGGTAACCGTCGTCGGCGCCATTTCGAATTAAAATTTTAACATTTATAAAGTTAAATCTGATCGGAAACATTGCGTGATTTCACCGCAATGGTGTATAATTAGGGTGTTTAAGGCGTGTTTTTTTTTTCAGCTTAAACGCTCAGTTACCTATAGGTAGTCCGCGGTGCCATTTGCATATTTAAAAATAAATTAAATTATACTTTTAGCTCGCAATAAAAATTCCAGCTAATTTATGTAATGATATAGAAGGTTGTACTGTAGTTTGTGGCTACTTCTGAAGAAAAGCTGTAGGGATACTAAGAATTTTGAGCAATAATGTGTGTACGAGCATACGTCATGGCATTGGATGAAACCAACTGGAGGAATAATATGCATTTTTTTGCACACCACAGATTGTTTGTCTCTGATTTTACCTCTAATCTATTTCATTTAATTATTTGCCTCTAATTTATTTTATTGGCGATATAAGGGAGTGGACTGTAAATAGATAGGTATAGGATATTATATAAGAATGTGCTAAAAATGTGCATTGTGACGTTTTTGCGAAATTTGTACCTTCACGTTGGGGAATATATTATTTTAAATGTTTCAAACTACACATTTTCCTCATCAAAATGGGTTCTGATCCGATTTTTCCGGTGCATCATTCTAAATATTAACATATCCAACATGCAACCATATATCCACTAAATCATCTACATAAAACCATGTATCAGATATGGACAATACAGGGTGATTTATTGAAACCATTCATTAACAGTATTAGTATTAGGGCTTGCAGAAGCTCGTGATTTTTGAAAATTTGGACTTCAGCTAATAGGCCTATGTCGAACTGATGAAAATATTTTCAAGATGGCTGCACTTCCGGTTGTACCGAAAGTCGGCATCAATTTCCTTATTCAAATAGAATAGTTCCTTTTTATTACGAATTTAGATTATACACATTAATATAGGTTGACTTTCTTGAGGTTTCCCTATATCTGTCTTTTGCCGTTTTTGAGATATTTCGGATTTTTTTTAAATTTTGGTCATAGGTACCATAACATTTGAAATCGTCTGTAGCTGGCATTTTAGAAAATAGATTATTGTCGTTAGCACTTTGGTAAGTAGAATCATTATGCTTTGCAATGATTTTATTATTGCTCTATTATCGAAAGGGTGTTTAAAATAGACCATTCATTTAGCACAAATTTAAACCATTAAAACTCGATTTTCTTAATTTCAATGCCCCATATTTTACTTTACAATTTAATGTAGAGTTAAAATCTGCGTTGATCTGTATTACCATTCCCTATACCTATCTTTAATATTTTTTTTAGTTATTAGTTGTTTTTTTTTTAATTTGCATAGAAGTAACATAAAATCGTTTGCTTTTTCAACAGCATGCCATGGAAATGACAGCCAATGTTACTGCTACTGTTTTTCGAGTAGTATACTGTGTTTTTTTTTGTGTCCCTCAGTGTGAAAATTCAAGAATTTGCAAATATAGATATTGTGAACTTATTTTATATTCATGGGGAGTGTCACAAGATTATTTGTAGAACTTGTAGAACAGGTACATAGTTATAGTTACATATACCAACAAGTTTGTCATAGACATATTAGCTTAAGTCCAAATTTTCAAATATCACTATACTTTTAATGCATGGTTTCGATCAATCACCCTGTATACTGGCAATATAAATCAAGCATGCTGAACACAGAAAAACATCTTGTAATTTCATGCATTTCTAACCGCAAAAAAACGTTAGGACAATAAAAACGCCAAGAAAAATTAGTCAAGAAAAGGTGCTCTGAACGCGTAATAGAATTAGGACTTTTTTGTGGCGTGGCAAAACCTTACGTAAAGGTATCTGTACGTAAACGAATAAACAAGTCTCTGGATATGGTATGGTAGATAAACTTTTAAGAACAAAGACAGGCGAAAAACTTTATAAAAGAATGATCATCCATATTTGGAGAAAATCAGAGTCATGAAAAAGGAGTAAAGATAATAGCAATTCTACTAAAAAGATACTGCCCATTAAGATGTATGAGTCTAATTGGTCTGATAGAGGAAGAAAAATGTAGGATCCGCAGGAACGAAGAGTCAACGGTAAAACCCAGAGGCTGTGCAGTGTTCATCAAACTCCTCAACAAAAAGGATGAAGCTGGATAACGTGCAGAAAAAATGGGAGTATTGTAAGACCTCTAGAAAGTCGCAGTGACGATTAGGACTACTTCTAGGATCTGACTACTACCTAAAAAATATTCACCAGGCGCGCAAAATGCTTGCAACCGCTTGTTTTCAAAAACTTTATGTGGATATCAAGATGACATACAAGTATATTTGGCGCATCAAATAGTTTATTAAAAGAACTATTTACACCTCTTGCCTCCAGTGCAGCAGTCCTTGCTTGGCTGTTTTTGTAAATGTCCTTTCACTCTAAATGTTCTTTCGTATTCCACAAACAAAAGAAAAAGGAAATGAATAAGATTTGTTAAACGGCAAGCAAGTATTTATACTTTCGACTGACAGTAGAACGACTATTCTGGATTCTGGAGGCGTGGGAGACCGGGCTTCAGAAGGTTGCAGCACTTAGGCCCCATTGTTCTTCCTTCCTTGTTCTTCCTCCCTCAAATTGTGCTTCCTCCCTTGGGAATTCAACCCATCTGAGCCATAATCTATCCTATGTTTTAAAAAAGGCTACCACGGTACAAAACCACATCCAGACGAGATATCCAACGGCAACCAACGTTGGTGAATGCATTGGCGAAATTTTATAAACGTTGACTAACCAATGGCCAGAATTGGCTGATGTTTCCATGACGTTTGAATGCGGCTTTAGGAGGATCTCCCTTACCATATGTTAGTATGGATGGCCAATATTCATCTCGTATGGATTCTCTCACTAATGAGACGGCAGAGCAGTGGCATAGTACATGTTGCACAATCTCCTCTTCTTCTGATAGCTTTTGCAAAGGGGTGTTTCATTTAGCTTCAAGTTTTGTAGATGTTTTATTAGCTGACAATAAAAATGAAGGTTCTTCCTGGTTATCGTCAGATATATCATTGTCGCTTCTTTGCTGGGATGCCTTAAAGGCTCCTTCTAACGAGTGTCTTCTTTGATTTGTTGAATAATCACTGTGATTTGTAGCGAATTATGAAGGCTTGGGCCGACTAAGTTGAACGACTTAAATGTCAGTGGTTCAGTTACAAAAAGTAACTGTCAACGGACTGTCAACTTCTATCGAATCGACTTGGCTGTCGAACGACTCAGTCGAATCAAAATTTATGTTTTCCAAAAAATATAACTTCTATTTAGTCTATATTTCAAAAATCTTTATTGAAAATAATTATTATAAATGAGAAGTAGACTTTTAAAACGCAGTATGTCCATTTTGATAAATTTTCAGGAGAGCCATAAACTTTCTAGCTTGTTTATTTGTACTATATGCAAACACTTTTTGTACAGTAAAAGAATAGTAGTCAGTACAGCAATTTATAACTCAATAAATAAAGAATATTACGAACAACTTACGTTTAATTCTAAATATTAAAAAATAAATAGTTCATTAAAAAAATGGACTTGGACACACATTTTGAATGCTCTGGCATTTATCGCGATCCAGTTACTGAAGAACAAAATACTATTAAAGTAAAGTAATAAGTAAAGGTAAGTAAGTAGATGGTAAATGTTGTATAGAAGGCAACGCCACCTATATCTAAAAAAATTTGGATCTACTGCGTTTTGAAAGTCTGCTTCTTAAATACTTTTATTTAAAAAATAAAAGACTTTCAGGCCAATATAAGCTTTATTCATATGAAGTATCTTAATTTCTGACATATGTTTTTAATAAAACATCCTAAACTAAACAAACTATTTGAGACAAAATCTAAAATTTATAAAATTGGCCCTTAGAATAATTACAAGTTACTCTCTCCAATTAGTCATTCGACATGAGTAGAGCCATGAAAACCATTTGCAAATATTTGATAATATTCACAAACGTTGTGCTTAGTAGTTATGTACCTCTAGAGTTCAAGACTTTCAGGCCAATATAAGCTTTATTCATATGAAGTATCTTAATTTCTGACATATGTTTTTAATAAAACGTCCAAAACTTAACAAACTATTTGAGACAAAATCTCAAAATTTATAAAATTGGCCCTTAGACTAATTACAAGTTACTCTCTCCAATTAATGATTCGACTTGAGTCGAGCCATGAAAACCATTTGCAAATATTTGAAAACATTCACAAACGTTGTGCTTAGTGGTTATGCACCTCTAGAGTTAATGCGAATTTTAGTAGCAAAAATATATGTGGTCAATAAACATTTACAAAACATATCCACAATGTAAATCGTTAATTTTTAATTTAAATTATAAATATTTGTTAATATGTTACTCCTACAATGTATCACTTATATAAAGTATAAAGCAATGGAAATTAATGTTAAAAAATCGTATACTGTAAATAAGAATGGAAATGAATAAAATAGTAGGTATTTTATTTTCCCCGGACATACCAAATTCAGCTAATGTAAGAGGTCCGAAAATTTATGGATGCGCAACAACCTCTACACATACACCAATGAATAAATCATCTTACAAAGTTTTGAATTATTCTCCAGCTACACAGGAATGGTAGATAAGTTATGGCGACGTTATTTATGGATATATGTATTTCGTATTATGCGAGTGACCCTCCCTTATTGGTTTTATTCATTTTCTGAAATCGAGGGTCAAGATGACACTACTGCTATCAAACGTACTTCATCAGAATAAACTTTATATTGATCAGCGTAGAATAAATTAGTAGATAAATTAAAACTTTGTAGTAACAACGATTGCTGGAAATTGAAATTCTCTAATGGATTGCAAGCCTTATTTCATAGATTACCTAATTACTATAGACCCAACCAGAAAGCTGGTGAATTTAAATGGAATTGAGATTTTTTTCATTGTTTATTTTACTTTTAATTATACACTGGTAAAAATAGGTAGTGTTTTATTTTTGTTTTATTATAATGATCAAATACTAAAAAATAACGGTTTCTATCATCCATTTTTTGAAAAAAGTCTCTGTTTGGTCTAATAATTGCTAAAATATATAATTTTCGTTTACCTAGCTCTGAATTATTTAGATCTTTAATCCAATTTTCAACTTTTCAAGAAAATTCCGTGCTACAAAAATATTCACCAAACTCTTTTTTTCAGGTGGTTAAAGGTATGTCGAATTTGACTTGTCACATCACTTTTTTGTCACATCAGTTGTGCATTTTCTAATCTAATCATTAATCAATAAATTTCCAGTGAACGAATAAAAAACTTCGAAACAAAACGCTTGTCTTCAAAAAAGTAAAGCAAACGTTTTTGAACAGAATTGTTTGATAAAACAATGTACACCTCTTATACACCTCTTACAGAAAGGATTTATAGTGAAAAAATCGTCAGCAAAGTTTGCGAAAAATTTTCAAAAACACTGGAGCACTCCCTGGGTTCTCATTAACGCTCTGTGGGATATTTGTAGTATATTTTTTTTTCATAATCTAAAAACAAATATAAGGAGACGTTTTTCGATTTGTTGCAAAATATTTTTTTTTCAAAAAGTTATGGCCATTTTAATTTTAATTTTATAGGAACATTTTATTTCCCAAAATTAAAATGGCCATAACTTTTTGAAACAAAAATATTTTGTAACAAATCGAAAAACGTCTCCTTATATTTGTTTCTAGATTATGAAAAAAAATATACTGCAAATATTCCACAGAACGTTACTGAGAACCCAGGGAGTGCTCCAGTGTTTTTGAAAATTTTTTCGCAAACTTTGCTGACGGTTTTTTCAATATAAATCCTTTCTGTAAGAGGTGTATAGTCATCACCTAAAAAGTGAAGTGGGTCCCATTCGTCGTTTTCAAGATATGGCTAACTGAAATATCACGCACCGCCACTGGTCTCCAGTATTTCCAAGAAATATGTAACAATTAATTGACATATGAAACCAAGTTTATATATAACGAATAAAACATTGCTTGAATACCTCCATTCTATTCTATTTACAAACTTTTTTATGAAAAAAGAAAGAGCATTAGCAACGTTATTCTTATTTGTTCAGCATTAGCTTTATTACCATATAACTTTATTTAATAATACAACAAAACCTATATCTACCTAACTTCGCTAAAGCTAAAGGTTACCAAACTTCGTACTAATTTTAGAATAAGTCTTGCACACTACATTTTACAATTCAGTTTCCACATGTATTTAATGCCTTTTTTGTTGTAACGTTGTACTTTTTTTTAAGTTTACAGTTATGGTTTTGATTTTTTTTACACAAAATTCTACATTTTGACGGTTTAGTATTATGAAATTGATATTTCAGCGACTTCGAATTTCAAACCAGATCTGAAATGATTTTAATTTTCCAGAAACTATTACATTCAGTAATAGCTATTTTTTTCGAGGCTTATCTACACTACCAGACATAAATTATGAATATGAGATGAATGCTTGTTTGCGATGATTAAATTTTCCTTTTAAAGTCATGTAATAACAATTAGATTTTTCTGCTGAGGAGGTTCGATAATAACTCTTACGGAGAGAATTAATGTAATAACATATGAATAAAAGCACATCTACCTGCACATTACATTTTAATTATAGGGGAGGCAGCGTTGTTCAGAGAATTAACTTGATTAAAAACATTTTTATAATTAAGTATTGTAATCGACTCGTCCTTTCATTAGGGCTCTTTCAGGATGGCCATAATGTTTTACCGCTAAATTTATATACAGGTAAGTATCCGACACGCCGACAGACTAATGTTGCTATATATATTTTTTTGTCTTTAAATTATATCGTTAGGGCGCTGGCATCAAAATTACAGAAAATTGCACCAGTCGAAAAATGTTTTTTCTTTTTTTCATATTAAATCGATTTGTGTGATCTTTTCTTTGTTATTATACTTTTAAAATAATCAGAATGAATAAGTAGAGAACATGTATATTCTCAGATCACTACTATTTATTTTATAGTCGTCACACATTTAAACAATTAGAAATAAGTAAACAACAGACTTTAAAGATTTACAAACAAATGTCTAATCTGCTTAGATATTCTATTGACTGTGGAGTCGCAAATAGGAAGTAGTCAGGTTCACCGTGGTACCGTGGTATATCCTTATGGGCATTCTCTTCTATTATATATTTGATTGTTTAATTTTACTGTCAGTCACAGAGTGGAGGTGGTAGCGTTCCCCACTTTCAAAGAATATGAACAATTGACATGTTCGGTTCTGATTCTATTGAGAGTAAACCATATTTTGCATGGAACGTCAAAGCTCGGTGACTTTTGGGTAATGCATGGCATGATGCTTTATTGGATTAGTCATTAATGAGGCTAAGCTCGTTCTCCACAGACATTGTTGCCGTTTTTGTTGGAGGTTTCTTGGACCAAGGTATAGTATGATTGACATCCTCAATATTTTGTTGGATCGGTTTTGGATCACACACCCTCCTTATGGAATGTTGGAGACCCGCCGATTTGGCTGATGCTGTATATTATGTGTAGGTTATAGTTCATAACCTCCTGAACTAAAGTCCCCATGAGCCTAATGTGTACAAGTGCTTTATTCATCCTGTACAGAGGGTAAAAATTGGGAAACAAATCATTAGTAAATACTAATGTACAGCTCGATCAAATTCACTTCAACCGCGATAATTTTATTACAGTGGAAGTGGCTTAGACATAATCAGCTCAGTCTTCGAATGCAGTGGTGGTGTCAACATCGGCAAATACATTCCAAACGAATTTTGAAGTGAAGAGGGTTAAAAATCGCGGCATATCAGTCATTAGTAGAGCATAATAAAATGCGAGATAACTTCATTAAAAATCAATTAATTTTTTTATTGATTTTAATTTATAATCCTTATATTAATTCAATTCTTTAATTTAATTCTTGATCTATTGTCTGCGCAGCTCACGGTTAAAGTGAATTTGGTCGAGCTATGCCTATGTCTATTTTTTTTTCAGGATGATAATCTATCGGATAATGACCTTTACAAAAGTTGTAGTGGACCTAAGGCTCCATGAAATGGTTTTCTAGGATTTGAACTTGAAGATCAATTTAAAGGTCAATTAGAGGTCAACATCCGTTATTGAAATGTATCCCTATTTTCGACTCCGGATTCTGAAAAAGCAGAAAGCTTTACGGACAAATATGTAGTTATTAGTTTTATTTTTTCAATGTCATTTAGAGACCACCCTAGGGATGCCCAACGGTGGTCTCCAAATGACCTTTTAAAAGGCCTCGAAAAATAAGCTGACTACGCATGTGCATGATCTGCTGCATGATATAGTTTGTTATAACCAAGAAACTGGAAAATTATGTTTGCTATGCTTACGAATTGGTGTATTACAGTTAATATTCATATTTAATGAAGATTTTATTGCAATGATAAGTCATTGAAAAGTGGCTGCCGTTGTGGTAATAAGCACAACTCGACGTCGAATCGTGGGGATCACTGATCTGTATACTAATGGATAGCAGTAGAACAAACCCCGCCTTTTTCGGCGGATTTATACAGCAACCATTTTGTAAGTTAGTTAGCAACACAGGTGGGGCTTTAAGAGCATCGCAGAAACGCTTCGTTGTTTAAAGGTGGAGAAAGTCTCATCCTGTATAATGTTATTTGCAACCTACTTATAGGTAGCCAATGTCAATACTTTCGTTTTAATTTTTTTGTATATGTCTGTATACTCGGTGTCCCTTTAATAATGATACATTGCACATTTGCAAATTTTTTGGGTACAAAAATTACGATTTGATCAAACATACCTTAGTCCAAAAGTTAATAATACCTAACCAATATACACAATGTCAAAGTCATAATTATTTTATTTTCAATTTTCGTAAATAACTTTCTAAATACCAAATTTTTTACACATAATTTAATAATATTAATAATAATAATAATACTCACCCTATAATTACTCCGAAAAGTAACCCTTAGGTCCTCTCCGGGATCTGCGCGGGAAGGAGTGGCTATTATTATTAGTTGCCATGGCGCACTGGGAGCGACTTCAGATTATTTCGGTAACACATTTGCTTTACAGTTCTGAGGAAACCCAGAAAACTCAGAACAATACCAAATTTAGGGCATGTGCGATTGGATTGGCATCAAGTCAAGGACTTGCATATCAAGTCCTAACGGAGAAAGCGAGACATTTAAAAATCCTCTTCCCCGGCCGGGACTCGAACAACGCGCATAGAGGTATCGCGACTGGAAAGACGGTGCTTTAACCCACTCGGCTACCCGTGCCCCGGTAGGTGTTTTTTGATGTTTTTATTCTGTCAATAATATTCATGGAGATTATAGAGGGCGCATTCAGCTACAATCTGAGTATGTAAAAACCGGTGTAACTTTTTACACCTCGGAATATTAATGTTTTTTTTTTAAATACTATTTTCTTCATCATTTCTTCGCAAAAAGGTATACCTTTTAAATGCTGTTCCGAGTGACATTTTTTGAGATATTTACGTTTAAATGACTCAGTGTAACCTATTTAAATCTAAATCATGGTTATAAGCTGTAGGTAAACAATTTTTCAAAGTAGACTTTGAGCAAAAGCGTGGAAAGAACTCACTTTCAAACTCCATTTATGTCAAACTTTCTTACGGTTCGTCAACGTTGCGGCTGTTATTAAAAGGATTCTGAAGAGGTTTATTAAAGGTAAGTAAAAAATGCCGTGGTGTAACTGATTTTCTAATGAAGAAATGCCAGATTAAGGCTTGTACGCACAAGAAAATTTTAACGGATGCAGAGCACAACGATATTTGGAAACGTACCGAAACCAAAAGCAGCAGCAAGATTTTAGAATTCTTAAGTATCTTTAATAGTATTTTTAACTGAATTTTAATAAATTATTTTCAAAAACCCTTTAAAACAGCCACGACGCTGACAAACTAGAGGAAAGGTTAACAGAAATCGAATTTGAAAGCTTGAAAAAAAATATTTTCCTCGCTGTGCAAAATTTTTTTTTTTAAATTCAGTTTTAGCTGTCTTCATGTGTTTTTTGAGGTTAGAGACAAATTTTAACCAAATGAGATCAAACGCATAGATAAATAAGAAAAGGTGGATCCAACAATCTTATACTTTTGGAAACAAGTAGATAGTAGTGCCCTCCCAGGCGGTACTATAAAGTTACTAACATGGTGGCACTTTCAAATATATTTACATGATCTTAAATGTTTGTTCCCACAATATTTTCTAATACCTCATACGTATTGGTGTATCATAAGAATGGCCCTATTATATTATTAGCAAGACGAAACAAGCACATACTATTAACTGAGTTGCTCTTTTTATCTTTGTTAATCCTGAATCTATAAAAAAGAGTCTAGTTCTCTACAATTTAATACACAATACAATAATAAGTCACAACACTATCACAAGGGTCCTGACATCCAACAAATACGATTTTAATGAAGCAAATAAATTGAAATATTAAAACGAGACTAAAACACCACCAAACAAATAATAAAAATGACAACATGAAAGTTGACATCTGACATGTTCACATGTAACAACTAATACCGGCATTACCGATCGATGGCCTCTGTCATCGCCCTCCTTGACGGTACGATGAATTAATTTGGCTATGCCAGTTTTGTAATCCTTTTGAACAGTCTCTTTTTGTCTGTGATTAGACATACTCCGGATTTCGCGACCAAAAAACACGATCTTGTCTCTGGTACAAATATTTTTTGTATGCCTGTGATAATAACATTTTCTAGTGTATATTTTCTACTGCATCCGCTACCTTACGGTAACGTTAGGACTCCATGGGTTAAGGCAGGTATAACCATTTTCGGGTCTATCCAGCTCAAAACGCCCGAGCTTTGTTCTCTCCTTCATATCTCGGGAAATATTTTGTCAATTGAAGTAATTTTTTTTTTGTTTTTATCAGTAGATTCTAAGCTTTAATTTGATACCAGATTGATTTAATTTGTGTAGTTTTTGAAAACATGGTAAAATTGGAAAAATGTATTAAAAATTCACGTTTTTTGCATTGAATGTTCCTTTTCTTCGTAACCAGTGCTTGGATTTTCACATTTTTTGCTTTCCAGCTGTTCCCAGAGCATTAAGAAACAATTTGAATTCATTAATTTTTCGATATTTAATTTTGTTGAGTCGTAGCATCAAAAAACCCAACTTAATAAAAAGGTGCCATTTTTTCCATTAAACTTTTTTTTTCTCGAAATTCGATGAACATTTTTAAAAATGTAATCAATTCAAAATGTTCACAGATGTTAAATGCATCAGCTGAAAAAAAAAAATCGTCGCGATATCTATTACGGTTTCCGAGAAAAGGTACATTTTATATAAAAAAAATCAACTTTTCAGGACAGCAGTTTTTCTGAAAAATTCGAGTTTTCCGCCAATTTTGTATCGTTTCATATCGATATGTTCGTTTCTTGCGTTCTTATCCAGAAAGCAGCACTCTGCAGACCCTTGGTAAATATAACAAGTAAATGACTTGGGTTTGTAATAAAGCTCATCGGGTACTGAAATCAACCTGGAATGCTCGATTTCAAAAAAATTATTTGACCCACTTGTAGTAGTCCGATTTACTTAAAATTGGTACCAAGATGTCCAAAATTACCTCTACTTTAATAAAAAAAAATTGATTTGTTCCTCCCAAAACGGTTATACCCCTTAAGCGAAACGAGATCCGTAACGGAAAATACGCACTAAAGTCGTAAAACATGGACAGATGCAGCAGGCAGCGTGTACGACGCGCACACCGTCTTACCGTGGGTACACCCTCAACGGCCCAACGTTTTACCTCTTTTTATGGAATGGTCTCCACCCCGTGTCACACACTACAAAGTATCTTTTGTGGGCAAATTGCAGGGTTGAGGCCCGTAATTCGTGGCCCTGCAGGAGCCAGCATCCGGAGTACGCGAAAGGGTTTCCCTTTGTGAGGACCGGAAGCGCGCCGGCGAATTGAATTAATACGTAGCAATTACACGGGGCCATTCTTCGTCTTAAGGAGCATTTAGGGCCCGGCGGGAGACGGTCCGGACCAGACGCGTGTGACTATTACCGCCCCGGGACCTCGCGTGGCCCCGCCGTAGCCCCGACGGTTACCGGGCAACATCTGGTCTCATTCGGGTTCAACTTTTTTTTCCATTTTTTTTTCTCTACCTGTATTCTAACACGATGATTTTTGTTGTTGCTGTACTGTTGACTGTTGAGTTCAAAAAGATTTTCCTTTAGAGCCATTTCGCAAGCGACTGTGATCAGTCTTGATCGTCAGTCAGCAGCGACTGTGTAGGTATTGTTGTTTGTTATGTTGTTTGTTATTTTACGTGTCCGTATCATCAGTCGAGCTCTTGCGTATGAATTTCGTATGCGTATTATCAGGACTAGTCAGGGCCATTAGTTAAAGTGAGTCTTTCATTGACAGTTGTTTTAGCTTGCGTTTTTGCAAAGTGTTGATTAGAAGTACTATTAAGGCGCTTTGACATTATACCAGTTGACTAGTGCCAGTCAACTAGACGCAAAAAAGCCGTCAGTTTTTGAAAAATCAATTTTAGAAATTAAAATTGTTAAAACTTTTTTTTCCACGTGTTATTTAGGTGTCTAATACTTTTAATTTTTCTCTTTATCACAACTATTGTCAAGTCCTTCTAACTAATTTCACGTTATATGTATTCAAAAAATTTTTTTTGTATTTAGATTTTTGTAATTTTCATCTCGAATATTTCCACAATACTTCACACTCTTTATATAAACCTATAGGTACAAACGTTGCCATTTTCCATCCACCTGTTAGTCGTCGATAAAATGACGGAGCTTGATTTGGGATATTTGCGAAAACTACAAAAATCGTTATCTCAAAAACTTGGGATGATCTATCCGCAATAATTGTTCCTGGGTTTGATGATCTGAATGTAATACTAATGATGAAATCGTCTAGCAACGCATAAAGTGACAACCGCGGGTTGATCGTGCATCTGCAGATACATTAGATCGATAGAGATTATCGTTAAATTTCCTCAGGAATGAATATACTGTACGAAATATATGTATACTGTACTGTATGAAAGGCATCCGGTCTGTTAGTAGGGCTGTTTGAGTTAAAATTTGAAATATCATTTTATATTTTATTCTGGTCTAGTTCCTTATTAGAAAAGTGCGTTATTACGAGCGTATTGTAGAAGCACTACATATATTCATAAAAATAAAAATCGATATTTATCACATTGACCAAAAAAGTTCAAATAATTAAATGGTATTTTGGTGGTCGGTCTGTAAGGGCTATTAAAGCCATTTTTAACGAAAAATTTCCCAATAAGCGGGTCCCCGAGCGCTATCGCAGTTTGAATTTGACATGTGCAGATGCTACTAACATGAACATGGTGATTACGTCAGATTTCGGCGAATCTCAACAGAGGCGGACTCAGGTCATTATTATTACAAAACGATAGTTCACAGAAAATTAAAACGTACTAAGGGGCTAACTATTACAAAATGGAGCTGTATTTAGGTGTGGTAATGTTAGTGGTCCCGAAACATGGCACTTAAAAGAACTTACCCACGAAGCTTATAAAATTTCGACCTAAAATGCGAAGAAATGTGATTCACAAGTTATAAAGTTATAATGACAGTTAGATTTTTAATGACCGGTTATAAAAGTAGGGCATATAGAATCCGTGTTGTTGCCATAGATCACAAGTCGGTGATAGCAGTACACTATTGCTTTCTTCGTCTCTTGTTAAACAGTTGCGGTTTCCTTACAATTGATTAGAATTTACTTAATCAATTTTATTTTTAAACCGACAAAATATTCGAGTCTTACTTGCCAAATTTTATACCTGCCAAATGGATATTTGGAACAGGTCTACCCTTGAAGGAAGACTCGTTTTTCCAGGGTATACCTGTTCCAAATTCCTGCTCCTATCATACCTGTTTTGAGACAAAGAAGTTAATATTTCGTCAGATTAAAGGTAAAATTAATTAAGCAACACAAAATCAGCTGTAATAAAACTGCAACTGTTTAACAAAAAGACGAAAAAAAGTTGCAAAAATATGCCCTGCAAAATATCATACAGTAGTTAAAAAGTAATGTTACTCTTTGTATCAAACAATTTATGAGTTTTAATTGGTAAGTCATTTTAAGTTTCATTTTTCGCGACCACTGACATTACCACACCTAAATACCGTCGTGTAATAGTACGCTTCATAATACGTTAATTCGAATATTCACTAATGTATTGTGATGTATTTTCTATGTATCGCTTTGCAATAATAGTGACCTGAGCCCGACTCTGACCTGAGCTACGATTCGTCGCAACGTTTCTCTAGATTTCCGCTAAAAATCCCCACTAAAACCAAGCCCCGCCGCCCAAGTAAATTCGCCTAACTATGACATAAAAATGTATCATTTAATATGTTGTTGAGATCCACCTATGTACGCATTGGCTGCCGCTTACTATATATAAAACCAGTTTAAACAACTTGACGACAGTTTTGGAAACAAGTTTTTAAAAATATTTAAAAGATATATGTAGTTAACTATTTTTTTCCTGACCATCATTAATGTAGTGCTTTTTGAATTGTTTATATTATCAGCACTGCGCCGCAGATAGCTGTTTTTATGCCTTCGGCTAATATTTGGGGCCGCGACACACATTTGGCGATTATAAATTTACTTTTTAGCCATTTGTCGACGTTGTGTCACAATAGGACCCAAATTATACCAATTATGGTAGAATCATTAGAGCCGTTAAATAAAATAAAAGTTTGACGTAAGCGAGCGCTATCGTGAGTCCCTCCTCGTTAACTTATCCGGTAGGCTGCGTCGCGGGCATGGCCGACTATCAAAATGTCATTTGCACTTATGCAGGTTGTTGATTACTCCTTCTGGTGATAATGGAGAAATGACGTGGTTTATTTTTTATTGTACTGTTTTGATGTGGGAAATGAATGCTGTCTAAAGGCTAAATGAAGATGTTATTTCGAAGTTAACTGAAGCAAATAAGGTAATGAAACGGAGACGTACCTGTATATATCACAATTATATCTACAGGGTGAGCCAAACACGATATTTCGGCCCTATAATAGTAAAACTGGAGGCGATCATAAAAATCTAAAACGATTTTGTCCTTGATTAGGAACGACTAAGGTCCATTTTAAGCCGAAATTAGCATTTTTGAAATTTTGTGAACGGAAGTAATGACCAGACTTCGGACAGTCGGACGGATGTGGTTTTAACCTTGAATGGCTGTCAAGTAAACATGAATATCTGTTCATCGGATGTCAGCCTTATGCTTTATTGGTGACTATGTTTTAGTATATTTTGAGTAGGTATACGTGGTTAAAATAACTCGTTTATGTCCAAAAACTTTAATATAATTGAAAACAGTGCAATTTTCGTTACGTTTATCCGAAGTTTGGTAATGACGTATAGTTTTTTGAAACACATTTTTATATGAAAAGAAATAATTTTTGTGAATTAATCTTGTACAGAAAATATTTGTCAATCTTTTTCCGTTAAAATGTTATAAGGAAATACATTAAAATAATTAATTATAGATTATTAAGAACTAGCAACTGTCACATTTAACACAACAAGTAGTCTAAGTAAAAAAAAAAATATACGATTAAAGAAACAAATTAATCAATTACTACTTTGAATTTTCAGTATAACCAGCTCCATTTCCAAACTTTCCATTGGACACATTTCCATTGTCCAATCTCCGTCTTACGACTCTTACCTTGCGTAACATGTCTTTTGATAGTTTGTCGCAATCAGTTATAATAGATTTCTTTTAAATGTTCTAAGTTAACAGATGGTGTTCTGTAAAATTAAATTTTCAAAATTCCCTACAATAATAAATCTAGTGGGGACAAGTCCGATGATTTAGACTGCCATTGTATTGGTCAATTTATACCTATCCAGTGTTCCAATTGATTTAAATATTGTTGGATAATTTATGCTTTATGCAGCAAATCTCCATCATAATGAAACCACATATGTATATCTGCTCGCAGCTGTAAAGACACATTTAGAGAAGCACAGACACTTGTTGATGAAATTGCAAATCACCATGTACAACTTTTTCGTAAAAAATATAGACCAACCAAATGCATACCAACAATACCACACCAAACTCCAAAATGATCTTGGTTTTGAATTAGATTTACATAATGGGTATTTTTCAGCAGCCCAATAATGTTAATTATTTTTATTTGGCTTACCGTTAGTAATTAAACAGCTTTCGTCTGTTATAAAACGTGCTGGAAAAATAAGTTATAGTTTATTTCTAAATATAATATTACTTGTGTAATATAACCTATTATTTGTTGTTGATCTAGTTCTGATAAGTGTTCCAAGTTATGAAGTTTACGAGTATAATCATTTCCTTTAAAAATTCTTGGTATAGCTGTATTTTAAATTGCATTCACGAGGCTTTCTGTAACGAATTTTTTGTGTATTCTTTGAAATATTGCAAAAAAATAGTAACACCCAGTGCATATAATCTCAAAGTTATCGACGTTATTCTTATTTGCAAAATAAGCAAAATTTTTTGTCAAGAGTGACTTTTTCCGGTAAAATGAAAAAAAAATTTTTTTCTTCGAAACCTCATCCTTGGACGTACATACCTACTCGTAGTAACCACGCCAATAAATTATGATATGGATCCCATGCACCATTATAAAAAATACAAAAATTCAAATTTCTTTATCCGCCTTTGGACGATATTTAACAATATATAAACAAATAACAAAATATTAATTGTTTATTAAGCTCTGTCATTAATGGGGAATTGCTTTAATTCATTAAATGATCAAATGATTCATCTGAATTCCAGTAGAGAGAAAAAGGATGTACTTATTAATAATCAATCAGTAGAATCTTGCTTATTAATAGTTTTAATTGGAAATAACTCACTTAACGTAGTCACATTCTCGGTATTTAAATTTGTAAATCAACGAAATGGGCGTAACCTATTAATATCCGTATAAATTTCTATTACCACCCATTACAACTTATTACGAATAAATCAGACTCGTTTGTAAAAGACCGTCGTAAAATATTAATCATATTACGTATCTACAGATTGTCCTGATTTAAGTTCAACTGTCCACATAAGTTTGTTAATAAGTCAGGTGCATGGTCCAAATTTTGGCGGTTTATTTATGTACCTAACTAAAAGGATATAATAAAGTATAACAAAAGTACTTAGTTATAGAACATTAAGGGATTTTGGGTGCGCTCACGCTAATTAATTATGTATCTGGATTCAGCATTTTTTTAAATCGCATATTTCGTAGTAGTGGGAGGTTTCGTAAGTAGTGGGCGAGTATTTTGAGTAATTGTCTTTTCAATAAAACCAGTAAAAGCTTTACGGGAGACATAAATAAGACATATAATTTGGACAAAGATTATGAAGATGGTTCCGCTTAAAAAAGGACACATTGTATATATAAGTTTAGTTTATGAGTCATCTGCATCGCACTTTTGACATCGCACTGGGCTCTTAAATGTTAATACAACAGAAATACATGAATAATTGAATAAATTTATGTAAGGAAAACATACATGTATCAGAAAGACATGTAAATAAATAAATAATTCCTCTCGGCAATAAGTATGCTGAACACCGAAGGTTGACAAAAATTTCCACAAAAAAAATTATTATTTTCGACATCGATTGTCCAAGTTTTTAGTTATAATTCTGTCTATTCATATCTACACGTTTACTCATAATGATGTAATATACAGGGTGTACCATATTAACCTTTATTAGGAAATAACTCGGCCGGTAAGCGAAAAAATAAAAAAAGTTGTATACAAAAGTTGTTGGACAAGGAGGATTTAAGATTACAGTACGACTGTAATCTTAAATTTGACCTCGACGTTGACCTTGAGGGTTATTTGAAGGTCAAAACAAATTTTTCAAATGGAAACAACTATTTTTCACCCCGAATTTGAAAATAGCGGGAAATTTTATGTCCAGAATGGTACTTGTCAACAAGGTCATGGCAAGGTCGAATGAATGTCAAATTTTCGAAAATTGTTAAATGGGCTAGCTCGGGATAGATATTGGAAACAGTAAAATTTTTCGGGTTTTAAGGTTATTTCAAGGTCAAAGTGATTTATCATTTGAAATGTTTAACGTCAAGGTCATTGGTATCAGGAAGTGATCTTATTCGGCCCTGACAACTTTAATCAGAAAAATGTTACTGTTTCCAATCTCCATCCCGAGCTAGCCCTTGCTATTTAACAATTTTCGAAAATTTGACCTTCATTCGACCTTGCCATGACTTTGTTGACAAGTAGGTACCATTTTGGACGTAAAATTTCCCTAATAGATAGATATATATTTTTTAATATATGTCTATAGATTCCCTATAGATATATATTTTTATAACACGGAAAAAGGTGGTGTGGAATGGGTCACGCAGATAGTCCACTGCCGATCGCTTGAGTACAGATTGGGAATGCCGCGGCACGCGGGCACATGGTTTGACACAGGTGGGGATTTACAGGAGGAGTATATGCTTGAAAACGCTTTGTCATTTGTCAAAGATGTACACTGTCTTATCCTGCATATTTTTGTACATACCATAAATAGTGGATCAGTAGATCTAGATTTCTTCTCTAGTTAGTAGGTTAATATCAGTTGCGTATACATTAACTTAGGTAAATTTCACTCTCGTTTCTCTTTAGTGGTAATTCATAGAAACATTCTAATTATTGAGTTGACTAACTTGAAAAAAAAAAACAAAAAAATAAGTACATATACAAGGTGAACCAAAAGTCCCGACGGTAGAATAACTCAGCGGGAGAGTATTTTAGGGGAAAATGTTAAATACAAAAGTTTTAGGATTTTTGCCTGGCTATTTAATGGTGACCTTGGATTTGACCTTATCCATGATTTTAAAGGTCATTTAAAGGTCAAGAGATTTTTTTAATGGAACTCCATACTATTGACGCCGGAAATCGAGAGAGCAAAAACGTTTACGTTCAAATATGGTCTTGAGTGACCCCCTCCTTTGACCTTGGGGATCCCCACAAGATGTTCTATCGGAGTTTTGTGTCAACTTATATGTCTGTTTAAAAAAAGTCACACTTTGCGCTGACAAAATCATCATTATTATTTTCATCATTATTATTTTATAGTGAGCAAATCATAAATCTCCTACGATTCAAGAAACTTGCGACATGATGTTTTCATGTATTCTATTTCCATTCTAAATGGAAAATAGGTAGAAAAAAAGCAAGGTTGTCAGATATATTTTCTAAAATTGCTCAGCTCACTATACAAGTATACTTCATACTTCAGTAAACTGTTAGTTCGTGACGTTCTTAGAAAGCTAGTTTGGAAATATTAAAAAAAAAATACATAGATATAAATTTATTAGTTAGCATTAAAATAAAGCGTTTAAAATTGCTGGAAAAAAATAATTATAAATTCAAATAGCTTTATGTATACTTAAGAAAATTTACTTAAGTATACTTAAAATTTACTTACTATACTTAAGAACATTTTGAAGAGCCGGCAACGGCGGCTGGCGGTACAGAGTAAACCACTGGCGGTAACACCGGTCAACGAGACTATTAGACTACTTTGCATTTAATACATTGCTAATACTTCTTCGGTCCACTGTGCCATAAATGTTTTACGACGTCGTTAAAATGATTTACGACATTTGGAATTCTGACTTGTTTAAGACGCCAGTGACGTGTATTTCAGCTAGGTTTATTAACACAGACAATTTTTTGAGATTGTCTGGCTAAATGAGCATTATTTACAGCAAATTATATTTCAAATATTAAGAGTTTTGTATGCAGGCTAATTTTAATCTCCTATATTGATTTGAATGAAAAAAATTATTTCACAATTTTCGAATTTATAAAAGATATAAGCACGCCCATGGAATCATAGAGTTGCACCGTTTTTTTTTGTTCTCCAGGCGTATTTATCATTTTCAATTAAAAATAGAAGGACTCTACTTATTATGTAATTTTACAAGAAAGAGAAAGTTTTTCCTTATAATCAGAAAATTCATGGTTTGTGGAAAACAGCCATTATTTTTTACGGCTGTAGATAGAAAATGTATGCCTCCCCAGAGCAGTTTTTTTCTATTTTTTTACTAAAAGTAAAAAACTTACATCGAAGGTACTTACATCGATGTAATAAAAAAATACGCTGACGTCTAACATAAAAATCTAAAATTTTAACGAACCTGAGTTATTTTGTTTTTTCACCCTCTATATGTTGTTGCTGTCAATGCGTTGCGTCCAAATACAGATTAGCAATAGTGTCAGTATTTTATTAGTTTCATATGTTTGGAAACGTCTGTGTGTGGTCCGTGCTGCTTACGTCCAGATAAAGAAGGCGGTTCCCATACAAGAATATTCTTTAGGGTACTGCATAAATAAGTTATGCTCTTATGGCTTGTTTATCTTCAGACTAGGATGTATTTGACACTGAGCATGTATAACTAGATAGTATTTACCAATAGATCAAGATTATTTGTTAAGTAGTGTTTTGTCGAAATCATTCTCCGTGCTTTTCAAAACAAAACCCCAGTTTCAAAATACAGTGTGTCCATTATTGTATGGTAACTTATTATTAGGGTTCGGAATGTTTGCTCTCACGTGTGCTAAACCGCGTTAGACGATCCTGCGCTCCCGCACCGGATGGCGTCCTACTGCTCATACGCGGGTCCTGGCGCTTTGTCGGGCAGGGTCAGTGCCGTACGTAGCACGGGTAAGAATTACATGCGTATATAATTTACAAGGCGCTTTATACTTTTATTATTATAGAGTTTTATATTGCTGACCATGCGTTATGGAACACATTTCCAGACCATACTTATTATGTTGGTGACTACTGGTATTAAATCGTAAAAGGTAGGGGAAGTCCGGGCAAGACGAACACTCCGGGTAAGATGAAATCTGGCGATAAATTTAAAACCACCAATCACATACGAGCGCGCTTCTCCTACCAACAACCTTGACCATGTGCTCACAAAATGCCATCATGGCCGCATCGACGACGTGAAACGTGTGTCATCAGCCGGCGAATAAAGAAAATCGCAGAGTTTTATAAAAGTTTTGACCGGTAAGTAGTTTGTGACACATCATCGGCAATTAACAATCTTTGTAAATCGTTTTTTTATGCAATACTACCTATTATTTGGCTTGTCAACCACTGCTTTTGTTGTCCTTCAAACATACATCCCGTATTTGTAGACGTAGTTTCCTGATACTGTGCAGCGGCGGGCAAAACGAACAGGGACAAAACGAACAGGTGTTCATCTTGCCCGGACTATATTGCCATCGCGGGACTATCAAAACCGACTACAGGTAGGTTGTTTATAGTAGTAATTTTTAAACTTATTTTTATTACCAAAAAATATTGAAATTACAAGACCTCTCTTTTGTTTAGATAAACAAATGGAAGGCGACGATTCTTTATCATCCGATGATGAGCCGTTGGTGCAAAAAGTTGCAAAAACGAATGAAAATGTTAGATGTCCTTCAACCCCGGGTTGCAGCAAATATTCAGATGCTCGCCATGCTGCACCTAGACATCAATCTCTGGAGGATCTCCGAGAAAACTCGCCCGGAAGCTTATATTATAGTCCCAGCGTCATCAGGCCACTTCCCCCGCCATGTCCGAAAAACTGGAGCAAGAATGAAGAAGCAGTGGAAGAAGAACGCGAATGACACAGAGAAAGAGGAGTCATACTGCGGAATATGCGGCGAATCATACGAGGAAATAAACGGAAAACCCAGCGAAGACTGGATCATGTGCAATAGATGCCAAAATTGGTCTCATGAGGCCTGTACTGCCTACGAGGGCAAAGGAACTTTCACGTGCGACGGTTGTGAATAGTGTTCGTTTTGCCCAGATCCGAATTTCGTCTTGCCCGGGTATACCGGGTAAGATGAAATTTTGCAATGTTTTTTTTTTTTTTGTCATCACTTTGTTCCGGTTAACAAATAGTTTTTGTTTATTTTATACATTGAGAGTTTATATATTTATGTTGCATTTATAATAAAAATACATATATTTTTTCCACATTTTTTTTTTCTATGTAAGCTAACCGTTAACGTGTTCGTATTGCCCGGACTTCCCCTACCTATGAGGTCAGTTAAAGATAGACAGTTAGAGAAACGTTTCTTTTCGCGCGATTCACGAAGGTAACGAAACGGTACTCCACTTTTACAAATACTTTGTAAACGACAGGATCAATAGAGAAAATATTCAAATGAAAGTTGAATGGCACCTCGTTTTCAATTTAAAATTGGTAAATTCACACTTTTATTATTTTGCCAAATTTTGGTTTTCTTATGACCATTCTTTTTTTTTAGAAATCGATTTATCTAACAATACTTTATTTATATTGGGTGCCATAATTATGTTAATACTTTTGAAGAGTTTTTGAACTTTTATAAAAACTTTTTAGATTAGAGCTCTGTTCAAAATTATTCGCACATGCAAGGCGACCTAAAATACATATATTTTTAATTTTTTATCTCAATATAGAATAACGTAAAAATTTAAAATTTCTTGTGTATCTTTTTACTAACAGAAATACATCTTGGGGTAATATTTTTATTTTCCCTTTGCACCCACACGGGGTTTAAACACGCAACCTCGATTTATTTTTGTGTCATAATTTTTTTGGGGTTCATTATTTACACTACAAAAATATGCACGGTATAGAACAGTTATTTTAAAAACTTTTTGTTCCTCTTTCTATTTTTTCAAATATGCAACGGTTATTAATGAAAAAATAAAAAAGAAAAACTCGCTTTATTGTCCTATTTAAACTGTGAATATAAATTAGTAAAAACGCATAGTAAACATGTGTAACTTTAGTATTTCTTTTAATTGTAGGTACTTCAAAGAGTATTTGGCATTTGTGAAATATAAGATAATAAGTTGCGTGTAGTTCAATTTACTTTTATGTAATTGTTTTTAAGAAAATTGTTGTTTTTTTTTTAAGAAAATGAGTAGCGCATTTAAACTACACACAACTAACTTACTTACATTGGACAAATGCCAAATACTTTGTAAAATGCAATTAAAAGAAACTTTTTCTTTCATGTGTCACTTTAACATGCTACTACTGCGCTATTTTACGAATTTATGATATTCAGTTGAAGTAGGAAAATAAAACGAGTTTTATGTTTTCCTTGATAACCGCTGTATATTAGAAAAAAGAGGTGACAAAGTTTTAAAAAGAACTATATCGTGCATATATCAATCAATATCAATCAATCAAAATCAACCGACAAAAAAGTGATGACACGAAATTAATAGGGATTACTTCTTTCAACCTCATGTAGGTGAAGAGGGAAAATAAAAATTCTACCCGAAGACGTGCTTCTGTTAGTAAAATACACACACATACCAAATCTCAAATTATTTCGTTATTCCGTTATTGAGATAAAAAATTAAAAATGTATTTTTGGTTCGCCTTGTGTGTGCGAATAACTTTAAAGGGAAGGCTATAATAAAAAAGTTTATATGGAAGATCCACTTTAAAATCACCTGTAGAACACACGCTTCAAAGGAATTAACAAATTGTGGAGCGCCCTTTATAGAACTGCTAAAATACAATATTTACAATTCCAAATTTTGTTTTTGTATGGAGATATGTATTTTTGGTACAAAAATTGATTTAACGTCTTATTTACACAACACTGCAAAAATTCGTCGTTCCTAGTTTCGAAATGACAAAAGTGTGAGTTTACGAATTTTAAGATTTTTAAGAAATGTAGGAATCTGTATGTGTTATTGTAATACCTATAATACGAGTGTGTTTAACTGTACTATATATAGAATACACCTGGAATTAGTTATTGACAGACCTGTGGTTTAAATTATTTAAACAGTTCTCTTTCAGAAATTAATTGATATACTCATACGTGTGTGTGTAACTTTTGTACAGGCTCTTTTCACCATCATTAGTGCGGTTTCTGGTGCATTTACTTTTGGAGATTGGAGAGAAATTTGAAACGAAAGTTTTACAAGTTCTTACAAGCTATATGAATTTGCTTTTGGAAAAATAAAATTAATAACGCAAAATCGGCAAAATTAACTAACCTTACTTTTATTAAATTGAACACCCATCTCACACGCACAATTAAATTGATCATCCAAAAAATTAACAATTATATATTTGTCTTCTGCATGATTTCAAAAATATAAACATAGTTAATTAAATATTAACTATGTTTATATTGACAGATAAGCTGTTTTCGAAATATATTTTGTTAGATATATTTGATTTAATCAATGACACTCTTTGGATATATTTCACACGATATATTTCGAAAACAGCTTACCTAAATATGAACTATTCTTATTTATTTTAATTGTGAGGAAAAGAGCCTGTACATTGTAACTGTTGAGCGAGATATCAACTGCATAACGATTACAATAATATGGAATTAGAATATTAAATTCACCGCAGTAGATATAGTGGAAATGGAAGTAAAACAAATTATTACTCAGTTGAGTACCTACAGCTGGTTTGATAAAGGAGGGTCGAAGTACATAGGGGAAGTCCGGGCAATACGAACACGTTAACGGCTAGCTTACATAGAAAAAAAAATGTGGAAAAAATATATGTATTTTTATTATAAATGCAACATAAATATATAAACTCTCAATTATAACATAAACAAAAACTGTTTGTTAACCGGAACAAAGTGATGACAAAAAAAAAGAAAACATTGCAAAATTTCATCTTACCCGGTATACCCGGGCAAGACGAAATTCGGATCTGGGCAAAACGAACACTATTCACAACCGTCGCACGTGAAAGTTCCTTTGCCCTAGTAGGCAGTACAGGCCTCATGAGACCAATTTTGGCATCTATTGCACATGATCCAGTCTTCGCTCGGTTTTCCGTTTATTTCCTCGTATGATTTGCCGCATATTCCGCAGTATCTTTCTCTGTGTCATTCGCGTTCTTTTTCCGATGCTTCTTCATTCTTGCTCCAGTTTGTTTCCCTTTGTTCGTCATTTCCTTGGGTAACTTTTTCACTTTGGCGTTCGAAGTGTTCAGTTTTTTCAGTTGCTCCGTCTTTATTGTAGTGCTCGTTAATATTTCTGCCTTGCCAAGTTTGCGCTTCCTGTTGCTCTTTTTCGGACATGGCGGGGGAAGTGGCCTGATGACACTGGGACTATAATATAAGCTTCCGGGCGAGTTTTCTCGGAGATCCTCCAGAGATTGATGTCTAGGTGCAGCATGGCGAGCATCTGAATCTTTGCTGCAACCCGGGGTTGAAGGACATCTAACATTTTCTTTCGTTTTTTGCAACTTTTTGCACCAACGGCTCATCATCGGATGATAAAGAATCGTCGCCTTCCATTTGTTTATCTAACAAAAGAGAGGTCTTGTAATTTCAATATTTTTGGTAATAAAAATAAGTTTAAAAACTACCACTATAAACAACCTACCTGTAGTCGGTTTTGATAGTCCCGCGATGGCAATACAGTCCGGGCAAGACGAACACCTGTTCGTTATATGGTATAGTTTTATACCCAGGCACAGCATTCTTTATCGTGATTAAATAAATAATAAAAAACAAAACATGAACATATGGATAAACCGAGAAATATACTTGAGAATACAATTTTGAATTCTTATACCTAGGTATCTAATGACCTTAATTTTGAATGACTCGATTTGTCAAATTGAAATATTGTTTCTTCTCCTAATGCTTCCCAATTTTTTATTTTACTATTAGGCAATGGAATGTATTATACCTAAACCTATTCATTTATATATTAGTGAAAACCAGTAATGATAATATTTCTGTTAGAAAATCATCACTTAATAAAAACTATAACGAAGATCTGAAAAAAAACACCATTGCTGTCTCCTTTCTCCTAAGAAAACATTGGTGCATATTCCGTGTTAACCGCATCCTCTTCTATTCTTCTTACGGCTTGTTTGTCTAATGAATATCCACTTAATTCGATAAATACAGAGCTAGTAGTAATAATAAATCTGGCAATACGTTTAATTTACCGCAAGCTGGTCTATTAATTTATTAAATGATTTCTGGAGAATAATAACGCTGACAGATTGCCGCAAGGACCTTTTAATAATTTACGCCGCGCCGCCCTGGTCGATAAGCGGAATTGTCTTTTTATGTCGCCAGTCGATTGTTCCTGATGACTTCATCCTTATCATTAAATTTTAGTGGTATTGGTATAGTGTACGTTAGGTCAGTATACAGTATTCTATTTAATTTGATTTAAAATTTAATAAATCGACAAAGAAAATATCAATTTTCTGCCTCGAAGCTTTTCGTTGATATTTATTGTAGCACTAGTTCAAGGATCCCATCGCGTGATTACTGTTTTGATTATGAAATATAATGAGATCGAAAGACGGAAATCAGATGTCGTGTATATACCGGGTGTCTCAGATGTATTGTTCCAATGGCATATCTCCGTTAATTAATAAGATATAAATTTGAAATTTGGGGCATCTAATTTACACCTAAAGGTCTTTACATGGAGCCTAATATTAACATTCTGCCACTTCCGGTTTAACCCGAAACGACCGTAACTTTCTTATTTCAAACGTCACCCTGTATATTTTTCTCAAAATTTGAATTCTACGCAAAATTCCCTTTCCAACGATGTATCACACTTTGTATTTTGGATTTAAGAAAGGAAGCAAAATCGATTTTTAAAGATTTTAAAATGGATTTTGTCAAAATTTATGAAAATGTGCTTTGCTGTGGATTTAAATTATAAAGTTGCTAAGATACACTTTTCAAGACATGCATATTTAAGATCTCTGTCAAAAAAGAATAGTTACTTGTATAAGGGTGATTTACAAATATTTTGTTGAGAGTCAAATAATAGAAAAATAGGTATGTTAAATAAATTAGAAAGGAAATATTACGACACTAATTTTATTTTTACGATAACGTGACTTACGAATATCTAATTGACACAATAACCATGAGCACCAGAAATAATGCTACAGAAAATGTTCAAAGTGTTGTCTATTTGATTCAACGCAACATTCGGCTCGATGCAAAAGTTCACGAGTGGTAACACTTCTTAATAACTGGACATTAAGAGCTTCACATTCGTTTCTAATTCTATTTTTAAGTCTTAAATCTGTAAGAGCGTCTGGTATACCTTATCCTTTAAATACCACCAGAGAAAATAATCCATCGACGTTAAGTCGGGTGATCTGGGAGGCCAACTTATTGGTCCGTGGGTTCCGATCCACTTATTTGGAAAAATTTGATGTAAATAATCATTTACAGCTCTAGAATTGTGAGGAGGTGCTCCATCTTGTTGTAAATGCATGTTGATACGTATCTCCAGTGGAAGATTTTCAAGAAAATCTAAAAATTCGCCCTGGAGGAATTCGAAGTATACCTCACCAATTAATTAATGTTCCTCCATAAAACTTTGGTCCAATAATGTACCCATTGATCATGCCACACCACACATTAATTCACCAAATTCTTTGAAAATTAGTCTCTCTCATCCAATGAGGATTATCCTCAGACCAATAATGACAATTGTGCCGATTTATTGTTCCATTATTATAAAAACGGATTTCATCTGTCCATAATATTAAGCTAATATTGCCATATTCATGAGCAGTCACTAGCCATGCAAGAAACGCCATTCTTCTCTCATAATCTCCAGGTTCTAATCGTTGATGCAGATGGAATTTGAAAGGTCGTATTTTGACGGATTTTAGGATTCGCTGAATAGAAGAACGAGAAATATCACATTCTGATTAAATTTGTAGAATTGAAATGTGCTAATCGTTAAACACACTTCCCAAAACACCAACACTATGCTCTTCATCAGTAGCAGTCTTTCTTTTAAAAACAGTTTGTTTTTTTGAGAATACCCCACATGTGGCTAAATTTGAAGCCAAACTGGTAAAATACATATCACTTGGCATACGTCTGTCAGGATATCTCTCTCCATAAACAGGTTAACGCATCACGCCTATTTTTCCGATATTCCCCATAAATTAGGATCATATCTAACTTTTCTACATTTGAAAGATTGTCGTTATTCATTTAATACCACTTTTATTCGAAGCAATTTTAAATTTTAATATAAGTTAATTAATAACTTTATAAACTGTCAAAGTCAAACTGTTAACAATTATTCAAATATTTTCAAAGCCTGCTTTAGTTTTCCTGGATCGATCGATTTAGTTTCGATCATTTTTTTAAATCTTTAAAATTCGATTTTGCTTCCTTTCTTAAATCCAAAATACAAAGTTTGTACATCACTGGAAAGGTAATTTTGCGTAGAATTTAAATTGTGAGAAAAATATACAGGGTGTCATTTGAAATAAGAAAGTTAGGGGTAATTTCCGGTTAAACCGGAAATGGCAGAATAATAATATTAGGGTCTATGTAAAGAACTTTAGAGGTAAATTAGATGCCCCAAATTTAAAATTCATATCTTATTAACTAACGGAGATATGCCATTGGAACAACACAACTGAGACACCCAGTATATAGCCAAAGAGCCAAGGGTGCCTCATTTATTTTGGCCGCAGATGCCCGTAATCAATGAAATATTTCTTTAGTTGCCTCAGTTTTTTTTTTTCAACCGAACCATCATTTCGATAAAAACACATTACGAGATGTATAAATTAGTAGGATGAAACTGGCAACGTAGCGCCCAATCTAACAATACTGCGGAGACGGGAAGGGCGGTAGGTTAACATGTGATGCACCTTCAGTACAAGTTTAAACTTGTTAGAGTCATTTGTTTGTTCATTGTGATTGTTTTCGTAAACATTTTTTTTCTAGTGCATTTTAAAAAACATTGTAAAATGCACTTTGTTTCATGTTGAGCAATAGCTATCAAGTTTTGTTTCAGACTTAGACACTTTCAAAACTTCAACACGCCTACGGAGACAGTGTTTTTTCAAGAGCCCAGGTTTTTTGGTGGTTTATGGCATTCTCAGAAAGAAGAGAGTCGACTGAAGATGAACAGATGAACCACACAGCGGAATGCATTCATCTTCAAGAACTGATGAAGATGCCGATAGAATACTGGATCTTGTGAGTTCAGATCGTCGGTTGATGACAAAAATGATCGGGGAAGAGTTAAATTTGAATCACACCTCTGTTTATCAGATTTTGATTAACGAATCTGCGCAAAAATGGTTCCAAAGAAACCTTTCGCAGGAAAAAAGGGGCATCAGGAGAGAAAGGTGTCTTGACTTTTTGGAATCAATTGAAAATGATCCCCATTTTATGGAACGTGTTATTACTGGTGATGAGACTTGGGTGTTTGAGTACGACCCGGAAACCAAGCGCCAAAGCATGGCAGTTCACACTTGAAGCTCTCCAAGACCCAAAAAAGCAAGAATAAGCAAGTCGAAGATCAAATAGTTACATGCTGATTTGCTTTTTTAATAGTCAGGGAATTGTTCACAAAGAGTTTGTGCCTCCAGGCCAAACAGTAAATCAACACTTTTACAGAGAGGTTATTGAAAAATTTCGAAAAAGGGTCATGCGGTGAGACCAAACATCAAGAACAACTGGATGTTGCATCACGACAATGCGCCTTGTCACACAACCATTTCAGTAAACGATTTTAGCCAGTAAAAATATTCATGTGGCTCCTCAGCCTCCTTATTCACCTGACTTGAGTCCTTGTGACGTTTTTTTCTTCCCGAGATTAAAAAAATCACCTCAAAAGACGTCATTTTGGGACCATAGAAAATATTCAAACGGCTGTAACCGACCAGTTGAAGGCTATTCCAGTATATGTATGAGTTCCAGTACTGCTATGAGGAATTGAAGAACCGTCTCCAGCGCTGTGTGGCTTCCCAAGGAAGTTATTTTGAAGGAGACAATACTGAATTGTAATTATATTCGAATAAAAAAAAATAAAAAAATCAGTCTCGTTACTTAGTTTACACACTGTATTATGAATGAAAATTATTTCACCCAGCGGTGCAACGACCAGCCGCGTCCTTTTTGTAGTGCGTAGCATGTTAGAAGAGGTCGTAGAAACTCCCATTCGCATTCTTCCGACAGACTTCTAATGATTCTGATCCGATTCTTCTCTTTCATTATCACGAAAATCACGGTGAGTCACGTCGTGACCTATCGTTCCACCGCGACTCACGTTAAGTGCCCATCACTAAATCTTACTGAAAAATGGCTTCTATGATATCGGTAATGATCGGTCGCCTCATTTGTCAGAACACCTATAAATAAAAAAATGGTTCATTCACTTTTTGCATTTGCTAATGTGCATTGAAGGTATCGGTATTTCTTTGGCTTCATTGTCTATAAAGTGATATACAAAAACGTTCAATACTTTATGTATTGGACCAAGGAAAAAATGTGACCTAATGTTATATTTCCGTATTGCTATTTAAACACTCATTGTAGTTTTAAAAAAAGCAACTAAGTTTATTTGTTTCGCCAACTAAGTTGGCATCTTCAGGAGAACATTAAAACTAAATTCTAACTTACATACTTGTTCTATTTATACTTAATCTGCAGTCATGGTTCACTGCACCGTAATATCTTATCCCTCATATCTTCCACCGTCTTTATTTATCAGGGCAAACTGTGGACAGTTGGGTATTGGACCATTGTCCTTACTCATACTACTATTACATTTAATGATTTCTAAACTTTCAAAAGCGTCCAACTGTACTGTTTGTTACATCTCTAATTAATTTTAAATTATTTATGTCTATCGTATGGTTGTTGTCAAAAGCATGTTGGGCAACACAAGATTTTTCCGTTATGCCATATTTTAAATGAGCCATGTGTTTATTTAAATCTAGTCAAAATAGATCTTTTTTGTTTGCCCAACATACTTTTGATCACAATCTTCACAACTTATTTCGAATATTCCTGACTTTTCGTTATTGTCGATTTTATTTTTGGGGTCATCCAAAAGCATCTGTACCTAGTTTATTTTTAGAATTATTAACCAAATTAATATTAATATTTTTAAAGACTATCTAGTCCGCTAGGCTAGGGCTAGGTGAATTTTGGGTCATATGATACAGGTACAGGGCTCTCTTAAATGTATGCTTCCTTATTAACGTATCTATTAAATGGACTGAGTAACCGTCATTCTTAGCTATATCCTTAATTAAATTTTTCTCATGTTCAAACCTTTTAATATTAACCCAAACGGTGAATTAGAAAATTAAAACTTGGCATTTTATATTGAAAAGGGTTGTAATCTAATTGTAAGAGTCGCGGTTTCTTTCCTATACATACATATGTACTTATCAAATTCTAAGTTATTTTCACTATTTCTAATAGCTAATACATCTAGAAATGGTAGCTGTTCATTGTGTTTCATTTCATATGTAAATTTTATAGTAGGGAAACGGTTATTTAATTTTGCAACAAAATGATCTAAACTAATTGCTCTTGTATTTTGTGGAAAACGTCCAGTTTTTTTAATATAATATATTATATAATGCTATATACTGCATTAGTTAACAATGATCCATAAATATACAGTTGTGTTACATGTGGTCGAATAAATATGCGACTGGGCTCGTATCTTAGATCACATTTTTGATATGTACGGATTAACTTATTTGTCATGTATCAATGCGGTAATACATGGGTAGCCGATTAGAGGTTTTCTTTTTTAAGGGCAGGTTCTCATCAAGCGACCCAAAAATTACATGATCTTTATTTTTTTTTTCATAGAAGGAAGTAAATAAGGTACTCGAAATTTTTTACATACCTATATGTATCTACTGTTCAGGTATAAAAAAAATATTAAAAAACAATGATGTCGTAATTATTTATGCTTTATGCTCCGCAATGTGACCGTCTCAAAAAAATGTGTCCAATCGGTGGGACCTCTAGCGCTTCCAATATTCATCTGAAATTAAAATTTCAAAAGAAATTAGAAAATATATGATATTTGTTGGAGCTTATACCGATGAAACACAAAAAAGTCGAAAATTAACAAAATGGCGGACCAGAAAATTTTCGGTACCGATTTTTCACCTTTTTTTTTGCTTTTCAAATCGTTATAAAAAAAATAACAGCAAAATCAATGTTTTCTTAGGTATACGCTCCAATAAATTTAATTTACGTTCAAATAAAATAAAAATCAAGTCGATCCCTCAATTAGTTTTTGAGTTACAGGTCCCACCAGTTTAAAAAACATATTTTTGAGAAAAAACGCGTTCGGTTAACGATTTTTGGTATGTAAAAATGAATTAATGTAGTACCTTGCGGCTAATCAGCTGGTGACACTTGGGGTAACTACACTTACCAGAGAATATGAATATAGGCGTCCAATTCAAATATATTAGGATAAAATATGCTCTACTGCGAAAAATCTATTTTTGCGTAATTTTTCGCAAAAAAGGTAGGTTCCATTACTCTATTTCCATTCTAAATTGAAAATAGGTAGAAAAAAAGCAAGGTTGTCAGATATATTTTCTAAAATTGCTAAGCTCACACAGTATACTTCATACTTCAGTAAACTGTTAGTTCGTGACGTTCTTAGAAAGCTAGTTTGGAAATAGTTAAAAAAATATACATAGATATAAATTTATTAGTTAGCATTAAAATAAAGCGTTTAAAATTGATGGAAAAAATAATTATAAATTAAAACAACTTTATGTATGTTGCTATACTTAAGAAATTTTGAAGAGCCGGCAACGCGATGCCAGCAACACCGATGCCGGCAACCAGCAAATGCCGACCAGTATACTATAGGATTGATTTATATGTAATACATCCAAATACTTATTCGGTCCACTGTGCCATAAAATTTTTACGACGTCGTTAAAATGATTTACGACTTTAGAAATTCTATGTGTTTAAGGCGCCAGTGACGTGTATTTCAGCTAGGTTTATTAACGCAGACAATTTTTTGAGATTGTCTGGCTAAATGAGCATTATTTACAGCAAATTATATTACAAATATTAAGAGTTTTGTATGCAGGCAAATTTTAATCTCCTATATTGAGTTGAATGAAAAAATTATTTCACAATTTTCGAATTTATAAAAGATATATGCACGCCCAAGGAATCATAAAGTTGCACGGCTTTTTTTGTTCCCCTGGCGTATATATCATTTTCAATTAAAATTAGAAGGACTATATGTTACTATACTTAAGAAAATTTTGAAGAGCCGACAACGCGATGCCGCAAATGCACCAGCGAATGCCGACCAATATACTACAGGATTGCTTTATATGTAATACATGCCAAATACTTATTCGGTCCACTGTGCCACAAAATTTTTACGACGTCGTTAAAATGATTTACGGCTTTAGAAATTCTACGTGTTTAAAGCGCCAGTGACCTGTATTTCAGCTAGGTTTATTAACACAGACAATTTTTTGAGATTGTCTGGCTAAATGAGGATTATTTACAGCAAATTATATTACAAATATTAAGAGTTTTGTATGCAGGCTAATTTTAATCTCCTATATTGATTTGAATGAAAAAAATTATTTCACAATTTTCGAATTTATAAAAGATATATGCACGCCCATGGAATCATAAAGTTGCACGGCTTCTTTTGTTCCCCAGGCGTATTTATCATTTTCAATTAAAATTAGAAGGACTATACTATGCAATAACTTTTTTTATAAAAATGATTTCGGCCAAATCGTTTTGGGATCATATTCTACACATACCTAATAAGGTATCAAAAAAAAGCAAAACAAAAATAGATTTTTGGGTCGAGTTTGATGAGAACCTCCCCTTAATGTAATGGAATAGATTCCAAGGAAACGGTATCTAAAAATTATTCATATACTAAATTCTGGATCTAATTTCCTCGGCTAGCTTTGACTGTGCGACTATGCGACTCTACAACGTCAATCACGTAGTCGCGTCGTCGACGTCGCCGTCGTTCCCAGAAAAGACTTAATGATGAGGCGAATAAAATGGTTGTTGTAATATATGAATACGTAATGCGGCGGTTTAATGATACGTATTGCCCCGCCCCTCGCGGAGGATTGGCTCACTCGTGGCCGGAGCCCCAGGTGGGGAACATCCGCGGTTGTTCGGCGCTCGCCCGACCGGCACGCTAACTCGCGTTATCCTCTCTATCAATGGGCAGGATAAAATACGGGGGGATCATCGTGTACGCCGATCCTTAAATCTCCGCACGGCGAGATTTTTGAAAGACCACCAGGACGTAGTGACTGACGTAGTGACTGACTAATACGTAATAGTCCAGGTTAGATAGTTTATTTTTTGAAAAGAGTCCTGAATAAGGTTTCTCGGCGCGATAATTAGGTAAAAAAATAGTAGAAATGGATTGTGAATGTTTTGGATAAAATCGGTATGTAGGAACCTTAGTAAAAAAATCGACAAAAGTGTCGAAAACCGTTTTTTTGCGGATTAAGGGACGAAAAATAATTTTTTTTCGTAAAACAAAAAATATCACGTTGTAGCGCTTGACATAACGAAAAAAAATTAGTTTTCGGTGATCAAAATCGGTTCAGAAGTTTTTGCACAAAAAAATAAAACCCTCTGAAAAATGCCTATTTTTTTGAAATCGAATTACAATCGTTCTAATGGTCGCAGAAACTTCTGCTTTTTTGTCGTATTGTAGCTTTTGGTGGTGCCTATATGCAGTAAAAATGTCAAGCAAAAATAATAAGAAATTTATGCATAAATCGAAAAAAAACTTAAAAAAGGTCTTTTCGAAAAACGCCTTGGACAAGCCGAAAAATGATCGTAGAACATTTTTCCTGGGCTTAAATTACTCGTTATTAAATTCCCTACAAATCCATTATCGTGACTTGTGGGAGAGGTTCATTCAATTGGCTGAAAAACGCGTTTGAAAATCAAGCGTCGCGTTGCTTCGAGCGCTCGGGTAAGCGAATGAAGGGGAAGTGGACGCGTGGTGGGGGAAGCCTCTCCCGCCGCAGACTTCTGTCAGCGCGTCTGCGGCGGGGAGAGGCTTCCACTCGTTTGTCCGAGCGCTCGAAGCAAAGCGACGCTTGATTTTCAAACGCGTTTTCAGACGATTGAAAGAACCTCTCCCACAAGTCACGATAATGGACTTGTAGGGAATTTAATGACGAGTAATTCAAGCCCAGGAAAAATACTCTATGACCATTTTTCGGCTTGTTCAAGCCGTTTTTCGAAACGACATTTTTTTTAGTTTTTTTTCAATTTATGCAAAACGTTCTTATTATTTTTGCATGAAATTTTTACTGCAGATAGGCACGACCAAAAACTACAATTTAAGCCGAAGAAGAAGTTTCTGCGATCATTAGAACCCTTGTAATTCGATTTCAAAAAATGGGCATTTTTCATCGGTTTTTATTTTTTTTGTGCAAAAACTTCTGAACCGATTTTGATCACCAAAAACTCATTTTTTTCGTTTTTTCAAGAGCTACAACGTGCTATTTTTTGTTTTACGAAAAAAAAATATTTATCGTCCCTTAATCCGCAAAAAAAAAACGGTTTTCGGCACTTTTATTGATTTTTTTACTAAGGTTCCTACATACCGATTTTATCCAAAACATACACAATCCATTTCTACTATTTTTTACCTAATTATCGCGCCAAAAACCTTATTCAGGACTCTTTTTAAAAACTGAGCACTTTTCTGCTATATTGCCTGGCCTATAAATATCGTGTGCCAGTCGTCGGTTTTTTTTCCGGTCAAAAAGAATATTGAAATGAGTCATCTGTATAATCGGAAGTGGGCAGTCGTAATTTTTCCCACCAGTTTATTACGCCACCAGGGAATATCTCAACTACTGTGAAAAGACATACTGACCGTGCCTGACGAGCACGTTACTTTCAATACTTTCGCTGGTTTGACTGATATGTGATGACTCATTTCGTTATTTTTTGTTAGCGTACAGCGTGATTTGTTGTAAATTAAACTTCCCACTTGCTCACTTATTGTGAGAGATAAAACTGTTAACATGAAAGTTGCACGATTTTTTCAATATTCTTAGATGATTATCAAATTTTTATAGCAACTCTGATTTCTACTCCTATATTTCTTACTCAATACTTCTAACTCTAATATTTCTTTATTTCAAAAATGTATAATACCTATGTATGTCTAGCGACGACCAGTTTTTGAAATATATGACTAAGTTTTTCGCAGTGACTTTTCAGATAGATAACCATTACACGATACTTAAAAACAAATACATGATGCAGCAAACAATTCTCATAATGGTGTGATATGACATAAATTAAACTCTCTCATAACGAAATGGTGTTTTCTGACGAATAAAAAATTAAAAATGTCACTATGTATTTCAATTAAAAATTATAGAAAACTAAACTAAATTAAACTGATACATATTATTATTACAATTATTATTATTATAATTTATTTCAATAAAAAAAAACAACTAATTTCAATTGAAATCAAAAATACAACTAATCCGTCATATGTCTTGGATATAAAATGCGTCTTCTTATGTTTCTACTTATATTAATAATACAATGTTCATTGTTAAAAGTTATGTTTTATTTTTGTGTAGTCCTGTATTTGATTTCAGCAAATGTGATTGGTCTGTGTGTGTAAATATTCTGTTTTAATTCATTCCACAGTCAAATGTCTGGTGGATTTAAGTCCAGGCTTCTTGCCGGTCATAAAATCTCGTTTCTGCATATCCAAACTGTGAGTACCTAATTTCTGATAAAAAATTGCGTATCATTTAAACAGTTGTAAATGAGATCACCGTCCTATTGTCAAATCAGTGGGTTTTCCTGGTGGTAGCAGAAAACACTCAGTTCAGCTCAGTTCAGAACAGAGTCTCTGTAAGATTCAGAAAATTAAAGTTCAAAATCAGCGACTTCAAATTGATAGTCGTTTGACGTGGTCAAAATACAACATTTTAAAGGCAAAGAAACTACCGACCCGAAAAAAATAAAAAAGACAAAAAAAACAAAGTTTAATTTGCTTTATTAATGGTTGATTAGTTCTATTGGAATAACATTTTTACGAATATTTTGTTAAAATATTTTTTTAAGTTCAAATAATAGAGGAAAAGTTGACTGTCCGAAATCAGGGGACCTTTTTTCAAGTGTTCTCTTAACTATATAAGTTGTTACTTAGTAACTACTACATCTAAAGTAATATTTGAGACTGATTATATATCTATGTTGGTTAAGTATATAATAGAGAGTTATTGTAACATAAATAAACAAATTAAACTCTCACGAGTTTTTTGTTATTGTTAAGATTACTTAAGTGTCCGGTACTCGAGGACTGAACTGAAAGTTTTCATTTCTTCTTCAACGTCATCATTTTCGAAAATCGATATTGTTCTTTTTTTAGTACCCATGATTGTGGAAATGAATGGATTCAATGTGAATAGTAAATTGTGAAACCAATTTTACAAAAACTATAACTTGTAATTTAATTCTGTTTCTTTTGAACATATTTAAATATAAAAATAATGTACATAAATGTAAATATAAAAAAATCAAAATGCGATGCAAATTTTGTCTAAATTATATTAACTCCCTTTTTTCCTAACTGAAAATATCTCAGTAATTTTATACATTAATACTTTTCTTTATACTTACTTATTTAATACATATTCGATGGCATCAGTTTTGCCGGTAAAGATTGTTTCTACATATACTTTTATTGAAATTGATGCAGTTAACGTTATGTAAATTAATGAATCAGGATTGAATTAAGTAATTTTGAAATATTTTTTTACATTACGTAACTTTGTTTATATATGTCTTTATAAAACTATTATACAATAAATTATTTTTTATACACATCAGTACTTACGTTCCAGAGTTCTTAACCGAAATTGAAATTTTTTTTAGTTACATTATTAGTGGCTAAATTGAAAAGACAGTTCAAAAACTAACCTACTCGTAGTCACTGTATGTTTTAAAACGTAAGTAAGTACTCTGGATAAAGCGACGTTAGCATGTCTAGTACTTCAAATTGACAGTTGTTTGGGAGCAAATCGCGTTTTTTCATATCTTTACATATGAAAAAACGCGATTTGCTCCCAAACAATCTTACATTTGAAATACAATTCCCAAACAATCTTACATTTGAAACACAATTTAATCTTACATAGACTCTGTTCTGAACTGAGCTGAACTGAAAGTTTTCATTTCTTCTTCAACGTCATCATCTTCGAAAATCGATATTGTTCTTTTTTTAGTACACATGATTGTGGAAATGAATGGATTCAATGTGAATAGTAAATTGTGAAACCAATTTTACAAAAACTATAACTTGTAATTTAATTCTGTTTCTTTTGAACAGATTTAAATATAAAAATAATGTAAATAAATGTAAATATAAAGAAATCTAAATGCGATGCAAATTTTGTCTAAATTATATTAACTCCCTTTTTTCCTAACTGAATATTTTCACTATTCATTCATATTCACTATAGATTCATATTCCTAAATATCACAGTAATTTTATAGGAAATTAATACCCTTCTTTATACTTATTACAAGTTAATACATATTCAACTTATGTATATCAAAATTAGCCAGTTTGCCCCACTGCATTGTGCGGTGACCAAATACATTTCGATTTACTTGTAGGTAAATAGTGACAAATCTACCAAGAGATTTAGTAGCAGCGAAGGAGATTATATAGGACTGCCAATGAAATAAATTCTATAAAATAGGTACCTATTTTATATTTGTATTAACATTTTTGGTTCTGACTTTTTTAGTACCTGCGATGCGATTACTAATGAATAATATCGTTACGATGCCTGCAACGAGATGACGCTCGCGATGCTATCTTCACGATTACTTTTGCACATTTTTTATTAGGGCAGTTATTTTATTTTGAAGTACTTGTGTCTGATGTTTCTTGATTCTTCATACATGTTATCAGGTAAGTATGTTCACAAGGTTTGTAAAGTTCACGCAGTTTCAAAAAAATCGGTATCGCTTTATAGGTTAAAATTCATAGAAAAAGTACCTCCATATGTGTCAGCAAAAATTCAGACAATTAAATAAAATAATTATTAAAAAAATATCCTAGTGATAACATTTTTCACCGCATATACAAATATGAGAAGATATTCAAAATTATATCCACAATGTCAATAAATAAATTACATAGTTTAACGTCGTTTTATAATATAAAACTAGATTGTATTCTGCATTATTTTACTGTGTATTCAGTATCGTTATTCCAGCATTAATTAGGAAAAACTATTTTAAAAGATTGGGGGGGGGGGGAGGGAACTCTTTTAAGAAAATGGCGAATGCGCTAGTTTTCGACAAAATGCGATAAGGCGTCTGAAATTTTAGTTCCGTAGTGTAATACAATTTTTTTATTTTATACTACAGCCATACGTTTCAAATGACTCCAATTATTGCTACACGGCCAGAGTATTATTGTTATTATTATTTTGTTATTAACAGTAGTGGGAAAATAATAAAATAATTTAGTAGACATACATAATGACCATGTTCATCATATCATTAGCAGGATTATGCTTCTTTTTTTAAAGGTTTGTGATATTTATCTAATTCCAAACAATAATATTAATTTTTATGGGTATATTTTATTTAGTTACAACAAGAACATTTTTACTTTCAGAGAAATCATTGCAGTTCTTTTTTTTTAATAGTCTTCATACATTTTGAATATAATTCATAGTCTTTCATTTTGAACAGATGGGACAGAACGTAAGTGCAAACTTAAAACCAATGAACTGTATGTTTATCTAAAGAGATGCCGTCCGTTACTTTTATTATTCCCTTGGTTTTATCGTATATAACATAAATAAAATACACAAGTGAACATAAGTACCTACTAAACAGATTTGACCTTTTTGAAGAACCTTTTGATTTTTTTTATTCAGATAAAAACATTAGGATGTAGGTGTACTTACTGTGTAATGTTCTTTGTCATTGTTGAATTGCGTGGTGACCGATAACATTGGAAAAATAAGGTAACCCAATGAATCAAGCAGATCCGTTGTTAAAAAAATTGGGTTTAAAAGCATACGCTTGTATACTGTGACTGTTTTATCTTGACAAGATCAAAATGTGGGTAATTCTGCACAGTGTATGATAATGGGTAATTTGTCTAAGTTGGCATATATTGTATGTAAATTAAGTACCAACATATATAATGAGATATTATGCAGGATCATTTACATTTTGTGTACCTTAATTTTGGATAAAAATGAGTGAAAATATAATATTTTTTACGATTTACGATCTGGTTTCAGCACCTCATTGAAAAATATAGCCTACTGTTGATTTTTTTGCAATATAGGGATGTAGGTTATATAAATTACAAGTACTGAGTCATACATTTTTTAAGAAATGGAAATAAAAAAGAAATTGTATTTGGAAAGTAAATAAGTTATGTGATCTTTTCAACGAAGCCCTAATATTGGCATTTTGGTATGTATAAACATACCAAAATGCCAATATTTTGGAAAAAGAATGTTCAACGCGTCTGTCGCAGCGCCTGTGCCTGTCGCATTATCAAATTAGTATTAGAAAAATATTACTAAAGAAATAACAGCGTTTAGATTTTCTCATGGCATCAGTTTTGCCGGTAAAGTTTGTTTCTACATATACTTTTATTGAAATTGATGCAGTAACGTTATATAAATTAATTAAATCAGGATTGAATTAAGTAATTTTGAAATTATTTTTTATATTATGTAACTTTTTTTATATATGTCTTTATAAAATTATTATACAATGAATTATGTTTTATACACATCAGGACGTTCCAGAGTTCTTAACCGATATCGATTTTTTTTAGTTACATTATTAGTGGCTAAATTGAAAAGACAGTTCAAAAACTAACCTAATCACTTAGGCATGTTGTAAAACATAAGTAAGTACTCTGGACAAAGCGACCATAGCATGTCTAGTAGTTACCTATCTAATAATGTTGCAACAGACATAGATTATAGGTTGTTACTTTAGTTAATAAAACGTGCGCTCAAAACAAAGAAAACAAAGTCAAGTAATTTACGGAAATTTGAAGGTATGTCGTTTCTTGTTGCGGGTGCTTTTTGCACAACTGTTACTGTAAGTGTCAACTGTCAGTCATCCATCTTTCTGTCAGATCATTTCCATAAGAATACAAAACATTCTATATGTTTTCTTAAGAACACAAAACCTTTATGCTCAAATCGTACTTCAGAAATGGGCTAAAAGTAGAAGGCAAATGGAAGTGTTTAATGGAAGATTGATTAGAAGAGTTTCGTTTCCAGTTCCATGATATAATTCGATTACAAAATTTTCCAATCTGCGTTTGAGTTCCAATCAAAGTGTGAGTTTTTATGAGAAATACGTTATGTGAGTATTTTTTGAGAAACTGGAATTGTAGGAAGAAAAGAAGGAAGTGGCCGATCAAGAAAATGTAGATACTCCCGAGTTAGAAGAAAACATCTGATAAATTGTGGAAAATGCTCCTAGAACTTCGGTTCGTGTTGCTTCGCAATCAATTTAAGTATCTGTTGGTACTTGTGATACTGTTTCAAAACATTACCTGCGCTTCTTCCCATACCACTTAGTTTGTCACCAAGAAATTTTAGGAGTTGTTAGGCCACATAGAGCGGCATTTTTTGAGTGGTATTTAAACAATATTAATTAATGCAGCACTCTAATAAATTATTTGTTTCTAATGAATCCCGGAATGGGTATGTGAACTTTCAAAATATGAGAATGTGGAGTTCGGTGACGCTAGAAATTTTTTTTGGTCGAAACCCCTCTAGATCCACAAAAATTCGATGTTTGGTGTACTGTTAGTAGAAAAAGAATTTTTGGACCAATTTTTTTAGTGGTACTCACACTGGACAAAGGTATAGGAAGGAACATTACCTATTCTTAACCAACTTGATGATATAGAACTACAACAAGGGTATTTTCAATAACATGGCGCTAGAGCTCACACTGTAGCAGAAATAGTTTAAATATCGATCATGCATTTCCACTAAGACCGTGCGATATTATTCCATGTAACTTCTTTTTATGGGCTCATATTATAAACACTATTTTTCTAATTAATATTTTTAGTGCATCTCCAAGCACTTTTAGATCTCCAGGCTAGAATTTCAGAATAATTTCCAAAAAAAATAATTAAACAAATAATTCTATATTGTATATACCTGTATATATAGTATACACTGTTCTCAATTCGATCAGAAAGAGATGCCAGATCTGTCCATAATTTACTCTACACTGATCAAAGTTGAACACTACCTACCCATATGCTTACAATGTTTTTTCTCTGGACACGGTCATCAATCGGTGTATACCCACGTCTCAAATTTACAGCCCGCAAAGGCGACCGAGGAAATTGGCTTTTTTGAGAGCGGTCCAGGCGGCTTCCCATCTCGAAATGAGGTCATAAAATTAGCAAAAACTCAATTAGAAATGGGACTAAGACAAAAGCGCCGCGTCAAGTCTACGTGGCGCCAGCATCTCTCGCGCCGACGTTGCGTTAAAGGACGAACAAATTGCTACTTTAAGGACGCTACTTTCGGGCCGAATTATGGCGACCAGTGGCGTATCGTTCCTTCTTTTAGATATCTACAAGAGTGATCAAAATTATAGCAACAATCTTATTTTAATTAAGATGTTTTAGAAAGACATTTTCTGGCACCTCTTTCAGCTAATAGAAATACATATTCTTTTACTTCTTTTGATCGAATTTGTAGATGTGACGTCAATGGATCAAGTTTAAATCAATTGTTATCAGCCGTCAATGATTATATCCATCCATTCTAAAGTAAGTAAGTATTCGAAACAAGTCTAATATATAGTAGAAATTAAGACACTTATTTTGGAATGAAATGATATAATCTTTGGCGACTAGAAAATCGACATTCAATTCTAATAATATATGAACAACTGTATTTCAAAATATTATTTTTTATTTTTGTTATTGCTAAATTTATGTAATCATCCATACAATCAAGTAAATTTTCATATCACAATGCATTATTTCCTCATTTAGGTACCTATATTTAGATTCTATTACAGTCCTGTGTATATTCTTTATTGGACTAATAAAGGTATTTATATTATTAGCAAGAAGTAATTATTTTATTGGAAAAAAAACAACATTATGCTTTAGAGTGATATTATGAGTTCTTTTGTTTTTAAATATTTTTATGGAAAATTATTGTTAGGTCACAAAAACGAATGAAAAATTTAATCATTAACGTAACGTAACTCAAATACTACAGTCAATTAGTAATAACTTTTGTTAAAACTAGATTTAATCACTATTTAAAACAGTGTCCTTTAGTGTATTTAAAACAGTGTCCTCTAATTAACTGCGACACTGATCCTATTAAGTCTATTAGAAATAAAGTCTCAGTGACGGATTTAACAATTCTGTTTTGGACGTCTTATGCTCTCAGTATGAGCACTCACCACGGTAGTAATTGCTTTGCTTTCTTTTCCTTCCAAATTTGCTGCCCCCGAAAATCTGGCCGCCCCATGGCGTAGTTGGCGCATAGGAAAATCTAGCCCTGTTCTATCTGTTTCTTTAACTTAATTTCCAAGCTTCTTTAACTCTTTCAGTACTTTCAGATTTGGGTAATTATGACCTCTACACTTTTCGTCGACGTGTTACCAAATATTTTTTGTTAGGTTTAAGTCGAAGAACTGGGATCATAATATAGATTACTTTGTTGATTATTTCTTTCAAGCCACTGTTATAATTGATATGTATAAGTCCAAAACCGATAAAATTGTAACATAGAACCTTATAATTCTGATTCAGCGATGTATGTATTTGGTGGCATGATATTCACCAACACATCCCAATATATGAACCGATCCATATTTCTGTCAATTCTATTAATTTGACCAATCCTATACCCCGAGAGATCTATTGAGATCCTGAGATCATATACCCTGAGAGATTGAGATATATCTCAATCATGTTCATCTGTTGGAGAACTGTATTTTTAGTATCTACTGTCTTTGGGACATAGAACATATGTATGTACATACGTAAGTGGAATCGTCGGTTTTAAACAAATCAAACTTGAACTCGCCATTGAGAAAACTCACTGGATAATGGATATAACTATTAACAAGCAAAAATAATATTAAGGCAAATGAATGAACAAAATAATCCGACAAAATCCGACAAAATAAACTCCTACTAATTATTTAAACTAAAAATTCCATTAGTTATGATTATTTACACGACTTACGATCGAAACTAGTATTAAATTGCGACAAATTAGATAAACGTCAAAATACGCGATTACAACATCTTCATAAACGTTTATTCTATTTATTTCGATAAAAGAGAAAAATAACGGTATCTCTTTAATTTTTTAAGTAACCGAGTTAAATTTTATATCGTTGAAAATTATAAAAATAGGTATATTTTTTATGAGCCCGCAAGGAATGATTGCCATTTAAAAAACACAACAAATGTTCATGTTATGTTAACTTCAATATAACATGAATAAAAAACTGATTACAGTACAACAAGAATAGCTTTGCCCGCGAATTGCGTACAGCGAACGTAGTATGAGGTAGAACGACCAGGCAAAACGGACTCATGTACAAGGAACGGACATGTGTACTTATTCGAGAGATATATGAGATACCAACAAACAAACAATAAGAGACTGTACCTCCCGAAGCGTCCACAACAGCAGCTAGAAAAGAAATGTGTCAATTTTTAGGTTTTGTCTAATGCGGCCAGGGGCAAAGCTACTTTTGGTGCACAGTAGGTACTTAGTGTTTACAGACTACAACTATCTACAACTTTCTCTTTGACATTTTTTATTCAGCAGCCACTAACGGAAGGTCCGTCCGTTAAACTGATCCATACTGATAAAAATGTTCATATTGATAGTAAATAGTGTTTATAATTCTAACTTTATTATATCAGTGATCCTCCTTTTATTCATCTAATAAATCCATACTTACGTTAGAAAACCAGAATTAGTCCATATTACTTACACTTGAATTAATTCGGACATAATGGAGTCGAAGTATACTTAATACCTGTCGGTGATTTTTTTACCGTGTAGCTTAAATATACTTCAAATGTCAAGGTATTTATTTTAGAGTACCTATCTAATTTTGTTTGTGTCTACCTGTTAATCTATTTGCTATAGTTCCACGATTCTCGGAAAGTTCTAGGACTCTTTAAGATAATTCTATAAATTTTGAAACACTTACGTGTAGTATCGATATGTCAGATAATCAGCATTGTGAGATAAATGGGGGTAAAACACTTTTTATTTATCTTCAGATACCTAATCAGATAATGAAATATTTTCAATCTTAGTACACAGATGTAAATTCCAGCTATAACAAGGTATGCAAGTGTACTTATATAGTTTCAGTTCTCTAAAAACTAAATGTCAGTAGGAGATATATTTTAGTATAACTCCGAAGAGAAAGAATAAAAAAGTTGAAAAAATGTCAATCATGCTGAAAGGCGTGCTCGTATAGTTCTAGTAGCTTTCGAGACAGTTTTTCATGATCAAATCATGTTATAATCGTTTTCAAGTATAGAGTTTCGGAAAGTATAAAAATGATATATTCACTATTGTCGACTTTATTATGAAGAACGTACTTATCATATTTATCTCTATGAATCTGTTATATAAATAATAGATATCTATACAGATTTTGATATATATATCTATACAGAATATACATCATTTATAAAAATGATGTATTCTCATATACCATGTGTGATCTCTCTTATACCAGATGTGTATCGTTTGTCTTTTTGCACAACCGACCGATGTCTGCTTTACACATACGGTATACTTTATTTTACATAATACTTTCTTTTGTTTAAATGTATATACTGAATGGATCTATAAATTTATTACTTGTACGATGATATTGTTTGGTGTGAATTTGGTTTCACATGATAATTTGAAAGATAGGTAGATAAATGTAATATTTCATCTTTTATATAATAATAAAAATGTGTATAAACAAGAATAAAAAAACAACACGTGCCAAAATACATATGTTTCAGTTAGGCTATAATAGAGATTCTAATATAGGTACTCGTATTCTATATAATAGACATCAATTTTGGTTCCAAAATTGTTTCGTATCATAGAACGCTTAAAAGTGGATTTATATTATCCGGTCAGAAACGGTGCGGGAACGTAGCGTTAACGTTCCAACAAAGAAGGGAGATGTTTATATTATCAGTACTATTTATATCTCTCGTCTTCAGACATATAGATATATTGCAAGAACACAGTGAACTCTCGTTAAGAAATAATAGACGCGTATCTTGGCAGACAAACATTCTTCTCAACAATGACGGACGGTATGTGTATGACACGCAACGTGCCTGAACGGAACCGATTCGCTAAATATAAATACTTCTATAAGAAATACATATAAGAATGTTTGTCTTGCTGGACACGTAACGTTTCCGCACCGTGTCTGACCGGATAATATAAATCCACCTTAAAGCAACAACAAAACACTGTATTATTTCAGTAAAGAACATCGGTTCGAAAGACAGGCGGCTTAAAGGTAAAACTCATTAACAAACATAAAGCCAATTATAAAAAAAACTGCGGTTTTCTAAAAACGAGAGGCGAAAAAAGTTATTTTATGAAGAAGTACTACTTTTTAACTAGCCTATGATCCATATTTTTGCAAATTTTCTCGTCTATTGTTAGACCTTGCAGCTTTCTTATAATCGGTTCGTTGTTACTAAATTAGTTTTACCTTTAAACCGACGATATCATTGTCATGCGTAGCCACCTTTTTCTAGAGCTCGTTGATACACCAATGGAGAAACGTCATTCAGGTAGACAAAGAGAAGAGCCCAGTGTTATTACCCAAAGATGAGCTACTTCAGATAGATTTATTATGCGCGTTCCTCATAATTTCATTAGTCTTTTGTCGGGGGAGCAAGAGAATTGGCGTGTAAATCAATTGTACAACGCCTTTTTTTGAGACCGTTGCTTTCAATCTAACAGCACAAATAAAATATTCTACATTTGTTATGAAGACATACCTGTACTACAATTTTGGTGTGCAACATTCTTATTAATTTTAATTAAAAGTTCATATTGAACAGTTTTATATTGAACAATTGAACTTGAAATATCCAAACACAAGCATCTCACGGCAGTTCTCAGTTCTCATCTGATGACAATTTAATGACGATGAATAACTGATTCTGAACATTCTTAAGTAAGTAGCCTTACTACATATTCATGTGCTTGTCTCACGTAAAAACAGCCTTACTCTTGTGAATTCGTGGGTACATTTATTATGAACAAAATTTTGCTTCCTATTAGAAACATCTCATGCGACCTTATACCAATTATATTACATTCATTCCACACTGACTTAGCATACTTGTTTAGTTTTTCATCAAATGTATGTAGTCGGCAACTATTTCTTAAGAAATCACTTTGTTGTAGCAAATGACTATCTTCCAATACTGTACTGTAGGTAACAATAATGTCCTTATATTAAGTGTTATATATTATACCTACTGTGCTATATCTGAAAATTTGTTTCTGAAAAAATGTAGATACACTTAAAGTTACAATGTAAGCTCATGCTAAAACTGTCATTATAAATTAATGAGCATCTCGACAAGTAATTAGGAGTTAAAAGTAGGTGTAGATAATGTAGGTACTAATTTCAATAAATATCTTTACTTTTGTCATGAAATCTTGGTAAAGCCAAAAAATTGCTATAAATATTAAATAAAATAAAAAAAATAACATATTTATATAAATATCTAACAATCATAAATAAAAACAATTGTAATACTTAAATAACTTGCCTACTAGGAAGGAATTCATGAAAAATATTATGATTTTCCTGAAAATGATTAATTTGATACCTTCTTACACAGAACGATTTGTAAATTGAAATTATATAAAAATATAATACTTGACTATCGAAACACATGAAAAATGCTAAAGGACTTCAAATTTCGGGGTATTTGCAACAATAAAAACGTTTCCCAAACACGTATCGCTTTCCATTCAAAAGTTATTGAGTGTATTACCGGGTGTTTACGAAGACAACCTATCTTCGTATATCTGGCCTACTGCAATTTTCTTGAAAATTCCATACTATATCAGAGTGCTGTGAGCCATGTCAGTGACCGGGGTCACTTAGTCATTTATCGGTTATTTATTTATTGGTCAGTCATCTCAAAAAGGCTTGTGTCAGTCACATTTACAATTTTAAATTTGGCGTGACTTTTTTGCATTTTTTTACGCGTTTTGAAGTTAAGTTTAACTTCAAAACTTAATTTTGGTTTTTATTTAATTCAGGTCACGTCCAAAAATAAAAACCAAAATGCCTAAAATAGACAGTGTCGTTGGGAAATATTACAAAAAAAGTTTCCATATACTATGTTTGAAATTAATTTTACTCCCGAAATGTGAAGACAGACGTTCATTAAGTGAGAGAGACGGAAACGGTACTGTTAAGTTACACATATCAGTGCGAACTACCTCCACCTTAGTTCTTGGCTTCCGCGGCACGGGGTCTCAGTTGTTATTTAAACAGGGAGGGTACAAAATCTCCAACAAATGCCAGTCATCCCATCACATAATCACTGACCCATCCGCCGAGTGGCACGTGTAGTAATTGCATCTGTCTTATTCTATCCTTCAGTTAGGTATTACTTCCTTCTCTTTTTCTTGACTGGCTATTAACTTCATAACCCACAATGTATAGTAGAAGATAATATATGGAAGATTTTTGGGAGCATGGACGTATTTTTGATGACAAAATGTAACAGGCTCACCTCAATGCCCTCGTTAGACAACACATCAGTCTTTTGTTTTAAAATTATCCTCTAAGTGTAACCAATACGTTGAAACCCTTTTTCCTCCAATAAATAAGTGACTAAAAAATACCATTATAAATGAAGGTCATCTATGGGTCATTAGTCATTTATAATAAGTGACTGGTCATTTAACAACACTACTATACTGTATATTACGTATATACTTATGTCCTCTGAAGTACATATTATAATATCACGAAAATGGTTCCATGAACACTGTTGTTCAGATAATTTCCCATTTTTATATCATTAAATTCAGAAAAAAAAAGATTCAGTCTTTGTAATAACTTTTGCAATTGATTTTTGTATCACTCTGTATAACTAATACCATATATGAAAAATATATAAACAACAGCTTCTTTTTTTCTGAAAATTTGTATCACGAATATTAACATACAGGGTGGGCCATAAGAAATGATACACAGTGAAGCTGTAGACTCTTCAGGTCAAAATAATGTGATTTAGCTAAACTTACTTTAGTCCAATTGTTGATGATTCTATAATTAAATATCTAAAAGATAGTCTTTTCTATAATTCCCGTAAAAATATAGATAATGGTACGAAATTCTTCTAAATTCGGGGATTTTCATAGTTTTGATACCACGAATATAGGGCACAACCTAAGGCTTATCACACATTTCTAAAATAGCAGTTTTTTTTGTGGTTTAGTTCCTCCTTGTGTTACATAAACTATGTATACCTAAATGAAATCGGTAAGGTAAGTATATTTTTTTCACAGATAAATCGATATACTAAGCGGCAAAAATATTCTGTGATTTTAAAAAAGTGTGATTAGCCTAAATCTCCGAATAAAATCGAAATCGGCATAAACGTCTAATCCACGAATTCAGAATTTCATGTCATTATCATGGAAATTATAAAGAAAAATTGAAAAGTAGGTAAAAGATAAGTTTAGCTAAATCACATTATTTTGACCTAAGGAATCCAGTGTTTTACTATATACCATTATTTATAACCAACCCTGTATAGTGGGAGTCAATTATCAATGAATCATCCGGTACATAGAGGTATGTACATTCTGTGTATCACAACTCGTATTTTCGCATTATGCATCTACTGCGAGATACCTTTCAGAATAAATTTTATGCAGTACAAAAAAAGATGTTAACTCCCAAGATTACACCTATAACCCTCAATTAATACCAGTTCAACTACCGTATAAATGCTGAGGACTAAAAACAATATATAAGCGAAAAACTGGCATCATATTCCTGGTAAACGCAGAGCGCTGCGGATTGTCACTGCACGATTCCCGAGTCGTGATCACGATTCGCTGAAAAATTCGAGGGAGTCCTGTAATTTGACTCCAGAAAACCGAAAATTATTCTGACACCGTTGGTAGACGGGCAGACCAATGGCGACTCGTGATTTTCTTTCACAGGACAGAAAATAATTCAAATTCTAGGTATGTCGTAAATATATGAATATACACTGTGATATACGAATCTATCATGAGACAAGTAATAATTCAGATTTCATGCAAGCCAAGATAAAAAAAAAATGTGGAGAAGAAATATTTTGATATGAGCGTTATTCTCTGTCTATCGTGATAGGGCAGCAATAAAATATGTAGGCGGGACGCCCGCCCACAAATTATAATGCGCACGTGTGAATTCAATTATTATATCGTTATTGGTCTACGGAAAATAAGTAGGTACTTGGGTATTCCTGTGGGTACGCAGTATCCCGAGAAGTTAAATGTTTGGGTTTGTATTTTAGGCGATTCCATCGTTGGGCCATTTTTTATAAACGGTTCCTTAAATGCCAACAAATATTTAACAAATAAAACAAACTGTTTACGAACACGAAAGACCACGAAATTTAAATGTTTTACGCGCCAGAATTGTATAAGTCCTAAATAATATTTCCCCTGAAGTGTTAGAAGTTAGAACGCGTAAGAACTGAGTTTTACGATAGACTAGGTTTTTGCCAAGCACAAAGGAGCGACATTTTTTGAACCACTTATTCAATGGGCATTTTTTCTTTCTTTCGTCTTATAACCGGGTTAATTTATATTTTTATTTTTTTATTTTTTATAGAACTTCAATTTTATTATCTTGCAGACCGGTTAGTTAAGGAATACAAAAATTTGAAAATAAATACAATTATGTTCGTACACTTCTTTTAAGTGTATGGGATAATTGTAAAAGTCAGAATTACGTCAGAATTTCGTTTCATACAGCCAAGTCGATGTAGACATCCATAGCTGCGAAAAAGTACTGAGTTGCATTCAAATTCGGCGATAAGCGTGTAGGTAATACCCCACTCCAAATTTATATTACGCGCAGGTCTCATACGTTTCTAATACGTGCACAAGCGTGAAACAATGTGGCATCTAACTGTCTTTGTCTGTCCTTACTGGTGTCTTTTAACTTATTTTCTTCTACATATGTATCGCCAATATGTAAAGGTGCAATTTCCTAGGGTGTATGTATGTAGGAATTTAATAATAAACGTAAGCTATGCATTTCAAAGTGGGTGTGGTTAGATTTTGATGCATTTTACACCTGATTTGTTAGCATTTCACAACACAATGGTAGATTATTTCTCAAAAATTAAATAGACGTTAACATACGAGTTGTGTAAATTAAGTAATGAGACTGGCAACGTAACGCCCGATCTAGCAACACTGCAGAGACGGGACTTGGAAGGACAGCAGATTAACATGTAATGCACCTTCAGTACAAGTTTGAACTTGTTAGAGTCATTTGTTTGTCCTTTGTGACTGTTTTCGTAAACCGGGTTTTTCTAGTGCGTTTTAAAAATGTGTGACATTAATTTTGAGCAACGGTGTGCTATCAGGTTTTGCTTCAGACTTGGACACAGCGCAATATACTGTATAGCGCGGATACTGTTGCAAAACTTCAACACGCCTACGGAGACAGTGTTTTTTTCAAGAGCCCAGGTTTTTCGGTGGTATAAGGCAAGAGACTCGACTGAAGATGAACCACGCAGCGGAAGGCCTTCATCTTCAAGAACCGATGAAAATGTCGACACCACTGCTCATCAGATTTTGACTAACGAATTGGGCATAAGAACAATTTGTACAGAAATGGTTCCAAATAACCTTTCGCAGGAACAAAAAGACATCAGGAGAGAAGGTGTCTTGACTTTTTGAAATCGATTGAAAATGATCCCCATTTTATGGAACGTGTCAATACTGGTGATGAGACTTGGGTGTTTGAGTACAACCCGGAAACCAAACGCCAAAGCATGGAAAAAGCAAGAATGACCAAGTCGAAGGTCAAATGCGTGCTGATTTGCTTTTTTGATAGCCTGGGAATTGTCCAAAGAGTTTGTGTCTCCAGGCCAAACAGCAAATCAACACTTTTACAGAGAGGTTCTTGAAAAATTTCGAAAAAGGGTGTGAGACCAAACATCAAGAACAACTGGATGTTGCATCACGACAATGCGCCTTGTCACACAGCCGTTTCAGTAAACGAATTTTTAGTCAGTAAAAACATTCCTGTAGCTTTTCAGCCTCCTTATTCGCCTGACTTGAGTCCTTGATACTTTTTACTCTTCCCGAGATTAAAAACCACCTCAAAGGGCGTCATTTTGGGACCAATAGAAAATATTCAAACATCTGCAACCGACCAGCTGAAGGCTATTCCAGTATATGAGTTCCAGCACTGCTATGAGGAATGGAAGAACCATCTCCAATGCTGTGTGGCTTTCCAAGGAAGTTACTTTGACGGAGATAATACTGAATTGTAATTGTATTCGGGGCACGGGTAGCCGAGTGGGTTAAAGCGCCGTCTTTCCAGTCGCGATACCTCTGTGCGCGTTGTTCGAATCCTGGCTGGGGTGGCGATTTTTAATTGTCTCGCTTTCTCCGTCAGGGTTTGATATGCAACCACTAATACACTAGTGTATAGGTGTGGATGCATAGATGCCAATCCAACCGCACATGCCCTAGATTTGGTAATGTTCTGAGTTTTCTGGGTTTCCTCAGAACTGTAAAGCAAATGCGTTACCGAAATAATCTTAAGTCGCTCCCAGTGCGCCATGGCAAATAATAATAATAGCCACCCCTTCCCCCGCACAGATCCCTGAGAGGACCTCTGGGGTTACTCTTCGGAGTAATTATAGGGTGAATATTATTATTATTATTATTATTATTATTATTCGAATAAAAAAATTAAACAAATAAGTCTCAATACTTAATTTACACACCTCATATACCTTTTGTATTGCTATACAACTATTATAGTACTTTGTGTTTGGACTAACGTATTTGGAGTTATAGTGATATATCTTTATGAAAAAAAAAAAAAACACTTCTCAGTAACTTACCTAACTTATTTTTAGTATATGTAGAGGAACTAACGGATATCTTTCTCACTGTGGTGGTGATCTTGGCCGTATAATCGTTGTTCAGCTAAATGCTTTTCTAAAAGCTCTGATGAGATGGCAATCGATAAAGGTCAAGTGGGGGTGTATCTTTGTGGGGTGAACTTTGCCTTTCAACTTTAGCTACATCAGTTCTTAAATTCTACCCGCTGATCCTTATATTTATGATAAATCTAAAGCAATCGCCTTTCTTTCTTCACGTAAGACTTAACGGAAATTCAACGAGTTACTTGCCTTTCTGGTGACGAAGAAGACACGACAGTCTGACATGATGAAGACAAAAAAACGTTTGCTGAAATACCCAATCATTTGTATAATAATAGTAAATAGCAATTAAAAAAATATATGAAAGTAAAAACAGTTCAAACGGTTGTGTCTATTATATTTAATATATTTTCTATAATTCTATTAACATTTTTTTGTTAAACACAAAGAAGGCACGTGAACTGATTTCTATGAGCAGCCGCCACTGGCCCTGACCGGGGTCTAACGTGCTGTATGCAATTCGAAAAAAAGGCGAAAATGCACAAATGAACGTCTAATATACGGTTTAAAATCGCGAAATTACAAGGTGCGTCGGCAATTTCGCTGTGCTTATTGAGTACCGTGCGTACACAATGTGTGTATTTTATCTGTCGATTCGGAACACTTTCGGTGTTTAGGAAGAGAAATGAATGCCAATATTTTCCGAGTATAGACGTGTATGATATCGACCACATGACATGTCGGGGGAAATTATTGTGATTTTAACTGAACGTTGCCGGAATAATGTAAGGAACAATACGCGTAAGTATCGAACATATGTCTGAAGATATATGTATCCCTGCATATTTACGGCTGACAATATGATGTTATTTGTAAGACCAAAAGTGCACGCACTGTCAGTAATTTAGCTCGCAAATTGTAGTCCGCCGTGTGACCGAAAGGTTCACGACTTTTTTTAAGTTGTGAGAATATTCACCGTAGGGGAAACCGAGGCTAATTGGTTAGCTTTTCAGAAACTGATTTTTAATTAATCAAATAGCCGTGAGAAATATAATGTTTGTAGGTATTTATTATATTCCTATAAATCTGTGATTAAACGATTGACAGTTTTGGATGTTTTCTAAACCCTTTGACGCTCTTTAACTAACCCCTTGGTTGGATTGGTTAACTTATGAGATGTGTAAATTAAGTAATGAGACTGATTTTTGTATTTTTTTTTTTAATCGAATAGAATTGCAATTTAGTATTGTCTCCTTCAAAATAACTTCCTTGGGAAGCCACACAGCGCTGGAGACGGTTCTTCCATTCCTCATATCAGTGCTGGAACTCATACACTGGAATAGCCTTCAGCTGGTTGAATGATCTATGGTCCCAAAATGACGTCCCTTGAGGTGATTTTTCAATCTCGGGAAGAGAAGAAAGTCACAAGTCAAGCGAATAAGGAGGCTGAGGAGCCACAGGAATGTTTTTACTGGCTAAAAGCTACTGGCTAGCAACATCCAATTGTTCTTGATGTTTGATCTCACATGCATGACCCTTTTTCGAAATTTTTCACGAACCTCTCTTTAAAAGTGTTGATTTACTGTTTGGCCTGGAGGAAACTCTTTGTGGACAATTCCCTGGTTATCAAAAAAGCAAATCAGCATGAATTCTTCGACTTGCTCATTCTTGATTTTTTGGGTCTTGGAAAGCTTGATGTGTGCCATTCCATGCTTTGGCGTATGTAGATCTAATACCCTTATTTTTAGATATGCTTTATTTTTTGTGTTATTGACCATTTTTTGTTTATAGGTACTTATATTTTTTTTTGCAGAAATTTCTTGTATTAAAAAACTTTTCACGTTCATCAACTGACCCCTTGGTTGAGGTTGGCTAACTTATAGCATGGGGCGAGTAGACCTAATAATTTTACTATTATTTATGTTTTATTTTTTGTTAGTGAACATTTTTGGTTTGTTTTAAATGTTTGTTAAATATATATATTATTTTGCATAAATAAATTTTTTTTGAAAAAAAAAAGGATGCTTTATTCGGAATATGAAAGTAATATCAAGCTTTGTGTGTCCGTTGTGACTTTTCTACACTATAATATAAAAAAACGTTTTAAGCGCCAAATATATTTTCAGCTCCTCATAAAAATCAGGGCTCGCTACGACTATTGAAGAGCTATGTTGCTGATTCTGTTTAAAATAAAAGTAGAAATTGCAAATCGAATACAAGGAAGGACAATAGAAAAGCCAAGCAATCTACTGTGAGTTCAAATTCCTCGATTTGCTTTTTAATTACCTTCTATCAATATTTCAAATGCAACACTTAATCTGAATGTTACGTTTCAACGTACAATAAAAAAAATATAAATCTAGAAATTGTATATATCGTTTGTGCCATAAGGGACTCGGCAGCTATTTTACAACAGAAGAAAGTGTTAAAATTGAAAACTTTTTTGTTATCTTTGAGTTATCTTGAACACTGTGCACGGTAACTTCTGAAGAAGCCGACAGTATGATCGGCGCAATGTCAAGAATGGAAATTCATCATACACAGTAATACCCGATAACCACCGAGTCATCAGACAATGGACTCTAAAAATGGACTAAGAAATGTGACTCGATGTTCCTGATGGAAGGAAAATTTTAATGGCATATCAAAAGAGAGAAATTTGTGATTCTTTCAGAAAAATGCCATAATCAATGACATATATCATTATTACTTTGATGTGTTTCTTAAGCAGTAATTGAAAGGATTCTTTAGTATTTTATTATTTTATTACATTGTGAAATTACAATTTGTGGATAACGAAATTAATAAAAGCTATAGCTCCTAATGAAATGTTTTAAGATTTAACCTGAATTGATTCAGTTTGCATATTTGTTTTATGTTTTTTTTTTTACCCTTAAACTCTTGTGTAATACTGAATTTGAACATAGCTTTTTAAACAAACCAATTATCACCCCAAGTTACAACTCATAGAATTAGATAACAAACATATAAATATTGTTTTAAAACATTTTCGAATTTTTTGGAGCACCGCATTTGAAAAAAAAATCAAAATTTAAATTTTTAATTACGATTAAAAAAGTTGTGTTAACCCCCATAGTGCTATATATCAAAAAAAAGAGCATAAAAAGTACTACAAAAAGTTACCTTGTCCATCTTAATTAGAGAAGCTGCAATCATAATTTAAAAACATACCAATCATCCGATTTTGGGGTATTTTTGAAAACCGGTGGATATAAGAAGATGGAATTTGATATATTTAGCTACATACCAAAGGTCACCTACATACTTTTCATTAAAACTTGAGATGGTGGAAGAATGACTCAAAACCATTAACATGATGTTCCATAAAACTGTGAATTTTCAAATGTTTGTTTGGCTAACAACAGTAAAGTCAGAAAATTATAGGTAGACACAGTTTTTATTCAGTGAATATACATTTGAAAGCCTTAACAAAACAAGTATTCATTTTAACACTTTGAACCCATGGAGAGTTTTGATCGGTTGATTATGAACTACAAAATATCACAAATTCAGCCAATGAATTCTTCCCACTTCCCATAAGAAATGTGCGGGGTCCAATTTATGTAGTTCGGGTTCACGTGGTGGTCGATCCAATGAAAATATCGCTAGACTACGTGAATATATTGCAGAATCCCAGATCCTCAGTCAAGTTAATAATATTCATCCAAAATTATATTTTCCGATGAAGCTTATTACCACTTTGGAGTTTATGTGAGCAAGCAAACTTTTAGAATTTCAGAATAAAAAAAAATCCGCAAGTGATTTAAGAAAACCTTTTATATCATCTTCAACTATACCGCTTCGACTTCCGTGTGATATGCATTATGGTTTGGAAAGGGCTATAGGGCTATTTTTTCGCAAAATTGATGAAAGTGAATGGTGAAAGGTTAAATGTTAATGGCGAAACCTACCGTAATAACTATGTTAAGAAAATTTCGTGGCCCCTATTGGATAATATTACACTTAGATAATACAGTACCTTAACTATATGTTCTTTCAACAAGCTGGCGCCATGTGTCATACGGTGAGTTAAACTTGGAGTTTAGTTGGCTTGGAGTTTGGATTTGTTACGGTCACGTTTTCCTGGCCGCCTCATTTAATGAAATGTTGATGTTCGGTGGCCTGCAAGGTCCATGCAGTCTAACCATCCTCGGTTTTTTATTGTGGGGCTTCCTCGATGACAAAGTCTAATTTAAACATCTGCAAACGATATAGATAATGCAGATAATCTACAGATGATGGCCTGAAACAAAAAATGTATCAAGTTATTCATGAAACTGAACCGCAATTGTGCCAAAGTGTTACTAACAATTTTACGCAAATAATGATCATCTATAGAAACAGCCGAGAAGAACATTTGGAGAATCATTTTAAAACATACATGGCATGTCTCTACATTGTGATAAATTAAAAAAGCATGTTGTTTTTTTTTTTAAATTGCCGGTTTTATTTAAAAAGGAAATCCCGAAGTACAGGGTTTGTCCGGAAATTAATGTCAGTGAATTTTTTTCCCGAGACTGTACGCGCCAGCCCGCGCTTTACGTGCTGGGATTATGGTGGGGGGATCTGGCAACAAGATCCAACAAGCGTCAGTTGGCTACCGGTCGTTGTAGCGGTCGCATCACTCGTTCTTTGAGAGTCGTTACAGTGACCCGGTGTAAGAAAAAATGCAACGTTCGCTTGAGCAACGGATGGCGATCAAGTTTTGTGTGAAACTGGAGAAGAGTGCTGCGGAAACCATTCCAATGTTGAAGAAGGCTTTCGGCGTCGATTGTCTTTCGGACAGGCAAATTTTCCGGTGGCACAAGGCCTTCGCAGAAGGTCGGGAAGATGTCAACGACGAGAACTGCGCTGGACGGCCATCAACCTCCAGTTCCGACGACAATATGAAACGTGTGCGTGACTTGTTGAACACTGACCGTCGTCTAAGTGTCCGTTTAATTTCCGAAACATTAGACATTACGAAAATCATTGTTCACGAAATTGAGTCTTTAGGAATGAGGAAGGTATGCGTGAAGCTCGTGCCAAAAGTGCTAACGGACGATCAAAAAGCGAGGCGCGTAGAAACCTGCCAAGAACTTTTGGACACCTGCGAAGACAACCCCGCTTTCCTTGATGACGTCATTACCGGGGACGAAAGTTGGGTCTTTGAATACGATCCGGAGACGAAGAGGCAAAGTGCGGAATGGCACACGTCGAACTCCCCTCGCCCCAAGAAGGCCAGGATGTCCAGGTCAAAGATCAAGACAATGCTGATGGTCTTTTTTGATTGCCGGGGGTTCCGCAGGGGACAACTGTAACCGGAAAGTTTTACGTCGAGGTGCTGAAGCAGCTGAAACTCAGGGTGAATCGCGTCCGCCCAGATATCTCAAAATCCTGGAAGCTTCACCACGACAATGCGCCTTCGCACACCTGCTTCCTCGTGGCCGATTATCTCGTCAAGGCAGGCATCACCGTTGTTCCCCAGCCTCCCTACAGCCCCGATGTGGCCCCCCAGACTTTTTTCTGTTTCCGCGTCTCAAAACCCCAATGAAAAGACAGAATTTTGGGTCGGTGAAAAACATTCAGAAGGCTTGCACCGACGCTTTAAAGGCGATTCCGGAAAACGACTACAGTGCGGCTTTTGATGCGTAGAAGACCCGCTGGAACCGATGTGTGGACGCAGGAGGAATGTATCTTGAGAGTTTCTAAAGATTTGTACACATAGAACCAATAAAAACCATTTTTCAAAGCTAACTGATATTACTTTCCGGACAAACCCTGTACCTATAGGGCCACCCATTACACAATCGATTTCTTAACAATCAATAATCTCTATTAATGTAGGTCTTTTCAAACAATTGACAGACGCTTTACCAACTGCCCGGGCACTCGATATATCTTCTCCCAGTGACCATTTCTAATAAATTTAGAAAAACCATTCGCACTTTGCTTATTTAGACGTTTCGGGCCCTTATCTGTCGTGCGCATCGTTCCGCTGCCTCCCAATAAAACGGCAGACGTCCCGGCCTGCGTCGGAACGGCTTTTTTACGAGGCCCGGGCAGCAGAGAGACAAAAATCCCCGGCAATAAAAGTTGTCAGATCTCCGGCCGAGGGTGAGAAACGTCAATTAGCCCGATCGGGCTCGGGTCACCATTCGAACCTAGCGTAGTGGAAATATCGGCATAAAAATCCCGGGGGATATCGACTACGATTCACTGAGCATTCTGCCCGCTACCCGCTACTGTTTAGTGTTCGGCGGATGGAAAATTTATTCACGTCGGGAGACGTCAGCGCCTTTATCTTCACCCCCAATGGGAAAATGTCGCTAAAGGAATAAAAGTAATATGCGCATAATAGCTTGTCACAATATCGCCTCATTTATGTTCGCATTCGCAGGGTTTTTGCAGGTTCAGAATTGGATTAATTTACAATTCACATTGTGTACAGTATACCCAGAATAGCGTTGCCCGCGAATGGCGCATAACGAAAGTAGTGCGATCTCGAACAATCATACCCAAAATATAAATATTACTCAGGTGTTGCCAACGATGTGTATAATCGGAAGAAGCATTTCAAGCAAGCAAAGTATAATTTACCTACCTTTTATTTATATCTAGTTTATACGAACACTTTTAAAAAAATATTCATTTAAATGTCCGAATAAGGTCAGTTTAACAATAGAACAATGAACAGTATAATCTGCTAATCCTAGTTTACCAGTCTTCTCTTTAGTCTCTTTTCTTGGTATTTAAGGTTTTCTCATTTAAATAACCTGGAGTGGGTACTGGAACCTTCGGCGTAGAAACAAAAACTGGACGTTTTCCACGAAACACCGAACTGCTATACTTTTCTCGACGCGCATTTCGCCAACTAAGTTGGCATCTTCAGGAGAAGATTAAAACTCTCAGCTTTCATCAAATTTTGACTAACGAATTTAGGATGCGAAAAATCTGCGCAAATAAGGTTTTAAAAGACTTTTCGCAGGAACAAAAGCACATCAGGAAAGAAAGGTGTCTCAAATTTTTGGAATCGATTGACAATGATTCCCATTTTATGGAACTGTGTCATTACTGGTGATAAGACTTGGGTGTTTCAGTACGACCTAGAAACTAAGCGCCAAAGCATGGAACACCACACTTCAAGGTCTTCAAGACCCAAAAAAGCAATAATGAGCAAGTCGAAGATCAAATGCATGCTGATTTTCTATTTTGATAGTCAGGGAATTGTCCACAAAGAGTTTGTGCCCCCAGGCCAAACAGTAAATCAACACTTTTACAGAGAGGTTCTTGAAAAACTTAAAAAAGGGTCATGCGTATGAGACCAAACATCAAGAACAACATGTTGCATCACGACAATGCGCCCTGTCAAACAGTCATTTCAGTAAATTCAATACTGAAAAAAAATCAATACTGTCTCATTACTTCATTTACACACCTCGTAAAATATACCTGGATACAATATAAGACCATTAAAAAAAATCTACTAGTACTAGGTATACCGGATGTCCCACAATGACGTTAACATACTATATGCCGCTGTTTGAAAAGATGAAAAGATGAACAAAAAAACATCTAAAGGCACGAAAAAGTTAAAAAGCATGTTGCGTCTTACAAGCCTTTTCTAATTTATTTTTTTAATAGCATGGCTTTGTAATTAAAACCAAAAATTTACTCCCAAGTATAGTGATGTAACGTACTTCCTATTTAAAAGCAATTAAGGGGTTGTTAAGGGTTGTAAGACATAACTAGATTTGTATGTTCTACAGAGTTTTTTTTGTGCCATTTGCAATTTTTGTATTCATCTTGTTGTCTTTTCAAATAACGGGGATATCCCCTGTTAAAGTCATTGTGTATGTACTCTGGAATAAAACTAACATCTAATTAATGAACAACTTTAATCCCACTTACTAGTGACAGCTTTTCTTGATCAAACAATAAATAATTGGCACGAAATCAAATATATATTTTGAAATAAAAACAGTTTTGACTGACTGTCATATATAATTCTTAAAAAAATCAAATTATCAAAAATCAAAATATTTATAAGCTTCCCCCCACTTTTGTAATTGGATTTTTTATATACCCATACGGTGTGTAAATAAAATGCGGAAAAAATCGATAACACAAACATACACGAAACGATATGAAATCCCCAAACAGTATTCCTGTTTTACACTTTTATATATTGTACAAAATGCCGTTAACAATGAACTGGGCATGCCGTCATCAATATGTAAGTATTTTAAATGGCAATTTAAACATAATTACATATTGACCTACATTTTTCTAGTAGAATCTTGTAAAGACTATTTTATGAGTCTGGCAATACTCTTACTACACTAACACTTACACTTTAGTCTCAGAAGTATTTGTAACTAGGAAATTCGTAAAAATCATCATTTAGGATAACAGTGAATAATACTAACAAAATCAACAAAAGATATTGCTAAATAAATATATGAACGTAAAATTTAAACGTAATCAATTAAATGTTCAAACTTAAGCCATTATCTCCTAAGTACAGCGCAGAACATAAAAAGTTTTCTTCACGCACTCAGTAACACATTCTGGTCGATATGCGTGGATATTATACAGTATTTTGACCTTAAGTTCATCTAAGATATCTGGTTTTGTCAGATTAACAAAGTTAGGATCTCCATTGACAAAATATAATGGAGTGACATCTGCTGACCGAGGAGGATGTTTGAGGATTTCTGTATTCGAGCATCATCGAATAATACATATGTTTTTATTACCCCACATGTAGCGTATGCTTCTTTAGGTTCACTAATTTTAAGAAGAAATAAAAAATAAACAGTTTTTTACATAAACAAAGCATTTTTATGAACGGAAATAGTATATCGTGTGAAGGTATAATGTGTTCATAAATAAACTTTATTTGAAGATGCAAATGGTGTACATAACAATAATATTGTGTTAAGCTATGTTAATTCTAATAAATATAAACATCAGGCGGCTTGGCCAGGTGTAAAAAATAATTATTTAATAGACGAGTAGGTGAGAATGTAGTATTCCACAAAAAAGGAGTTTTGTAACCACTCTATTGAATAATCGTATCGCATGTCGAGGATGAAAAATTGAAAAGAACGGCAGTTGCTGTACCGATACATTATAACAATAACCATTCGACCTCGCCACATATGTTTTACAAAAATTGTATATAATTTTATACTTATTTTTTCCTGCACAATGCACAGAAAATAATAGGCGTAAGAGGTAATATCAATAATTAAGCGGCCAAGTAGGATACACATATGCCTGGTTCACATAAGTATCGGAGAAAAGACACGGCACTCGGTAACTTCTTCCGGAAAACAACGCGGCTAATTATATAAGCTGCATTCGCTTGATTTTCCTCCTCGCCTATAATCTGCACAATTGGCTACGCGGTACCTAGTATGTCGACAGAAAAGGAAAAAAATGGAAAACGTACAGGATGAGCCAAACCAAAAGTTATTACCTACGTCCCATTTTTAAACTACTTTAAACCGAAACTCAGCATAAATAATATAAAAATGTACTCACTCGTATCTACATCATGCCGATATGTACAGGGTGACAGTTTTATCATAGAAAGTTTTTCTCATAAACCGCTGAGAGAAATTAATTTTTGTGAAAGGTTTTACTTACCTTTTACTTACCTTCGAAATTAAGTCAAGAATAAAAAAATATATCTTAACGACCGACGCTAAGCATTGCGACTCCTCAAAAAAATTGTTTCAGCAACATACTTTTTTTTACTTTACCATTACAAAGGTATATTAATTGTGAGTCTTTTTTCATTTAACTTTTTTTTTATCTTGAATATTTTGAAAGGTATGGTCTATTTATTACTGAGTGCAATATAGCTTATTGATGCTAAGCGACGCGACGCCTCAATTTTTTTTAGCAATATACCTACCTGTTATTATGATTCCTTAAAAAATGTTTTCGATTTTTGCATTTATTTTGTATATTTTTTTTCATATATTCATTATTTCAAAAGTTAATCGATTTCCCGGAGAATTCCTCTATAGTAAATATTGCAACATTTAAAATTGCATTTTTCCGACGTTATTGCTCGTTTAACACATACATACATGAACAAAAACTTAAAATATATTAAACCTAGGTTTTAATAGCTGAAATATTGTATAATTTATAATAAACATATATTTTTAGATACCTAGACAATAAACAATATACATATATACAAATGTCCTAAATGACATATTTACAATTAAGTAAATAAAATAACAAGTAAAATTTAAAGTTAATTATTTAATAATTGCTCAATATGGGCACCGTTGTTATTTACGCACAACTAATAACAGTCTCTTAGTTCATTAGAGTTAACTTTTCTGAAAATAGTTCCACCTAATTCAGCACAGGCTGCAGTGATTTTTTGTCTCAAATTAAAACACAAGTGTTTTGTGCCTAGCCCATTTGTCTTTATTTGAATTCGAAGAATAAAAACAATTAATAAATAGGTATGAAATAGGTACATCATTTTCACCAAAAAGTTAACCCAAAAACTGTTTACTCACGTATACTTTCACACTTATCCTCAAGTAACAATCAGAGAGGCATCAACAAAATTAAATTTGAAATAAAATCGTAATATTTTTAAAACGTAATAAATTTGACAGTTATAAAATGCTGAACAAGCAAGCGTTAAGCATTTAGGACGTTAAGGACATGACACATGTCCTTAATGGTATGAAATTTAGAAACAGACTATTTAGTAGTCATTTCTAAAAAAAATCCGAGGCAGCGCGATGCTTAGCATCGTTAAACTATATTTTTTTATTTATGTTTTAAAAGGCGGAAGCTTATGGTTTTAGTAACGTCAAGTAAATTGATATACTCTTTACAGAAATTATATTCATTTAGCTAACAGTTTACGAGAAAAAACAGTGTACTCAACAATAAATCGAGTATAACTTTTTAAATATTCAATGTACAAAAAAAATGTTTAATAGAAAAAGAACTCATAATTAATATACCTTCATAACAATTTTTGAGGCGTCGCTACGCTTAGCGTCGTTATGACATATTTTTTATTATTGCCTTAATTTTGAGTGATTGTGCATAAAAGTAATTTACCTTTCACAAACAGTAACTTCGTTCAACCGAAAAAACTCACTTCCTCTGATAAATCTAATTGTATGTGAAAATAAGTGGAAATTACTACACTACCATGATTATATATTTATTTGGTTTAAACCCATCACGTCATAGTTCGTTCCTAACCTAGAAAATGGTCTAAAATCGTCAATTTTGCCATTTATTGGGTTGAATCGAGAATTATGATATAATAACGTCATAAAGTTTAATGAACTACTATTCATAATGCCACTAAACAACTGGAATGTTTCTTACAATATTTTGAATTTATTGAGATTCCGTGTTAATATACAATAAAGCTAAAGGAAGAAAAATGAACATCTATTAATACTACGTTTCCAGTATAAAGTAAAGATATTTTTATAAAAATTTTCAGATGATTTGAGGGACTTGACAATTTGGATGGACGATCATAATTATTGTCATATAAGTTATGTCCTGTAATGGTCTGCCGTGTGAGTTGATAACATTCAATGATAATTTCCAAGTGTATCTTTTATGTGCGTCCCTATCTATTGGGCAACAGATGAATACCGCGATCCCGAAACCACTTCTAAGACGTAGTAGTTGGAAGGCGCAAGGACTGGATAATGCGGTGGATGTGGGATTACAATTCAAATCATTTCCCTTAAACTGTGCGACAGGTGAAGAATGCCACCTTTGCTCCACTATACCTTGGACCATTCTCCTCGTTTTTCACGCGTTAGAGCAATCAATTTTTGGAGCTGGTGCCTGCAACATAAATGTCACGTATTAAAAGAACCGTTAAATCCGAATATCAAATTAATACGTTTGAATCCGATTATTTTGTTTTAATAGGGATACGGATTAATTCTGTCAGACGTCATTGTTGAGTGTTGACTGTCGATGCTTGATGGTCGAAAACGTAATACAAATATGGTTATACTATTTTTAATTTCAATTCGTATTCGTACGACCACCTGTTGCCGTTTGTCATTTGATTCGAAACCACCACTTGATTCGGATTCGGACGTGAAGAAATAATACGTATTCGAAATTAATACGTATACGAAATTGATACGTATCCGGGCGCTCAGTCGTCAGTGGGCAGTCGTCGGCCGTTTCCGTATTAAGCGTTCACATTCCTTCATAGGTGTTAACCCGTCTGCTCGAATTAATACGGATTCGGATTATTAATACGAATATTATTTTAATCCGTATCCGTATCATCCGAATATCAAATTAATCCAATTATTTACATCACTGGTTTGTGTGTTCGACTGTGCTGGCAGCTTCTCTTCCCGTAACAACCAACAGAGGTGGCACGTAATATTTTTGGAGATACACTCTGCTGCTCTCTTTTGATGTCATTAGATTGGCTCAATTCTTTCATTGCGATCATAGACATACTGACGAGCAGCTCAAATTACGAAATGTTCAATCTTACCAGCACTTGCCTAGAGGTAGGTGGTTGCAACTAGTTTTCGATAGTCATGTGGATATAGTAAAGCAGTTTCATCAGTTCAAGAGTGGAAATTGTTTCAACTGTTGCTGCTTAATGCGTGCATGAACCAAAAGATCATTGTCGATTTGCTGATAGATCCATTTTGTATGCTGTCTTAATGTTGTCTCCAATTACCATTTACTTAAAGCTCATGCCAAATATAAGCGTCTTCATTCTCTACCAATTACAATGCATCATTGCTTTAAATCTCATACCATATAGTAGTGTATTCATCCGTAATGAATTATAAAGCTGGAATACACGTTTTTATTTTGTATCCATATGAAAGCTTCTAGCATCTTCTACCAAAAATTACCTACTGTAAACCTCACACGATTAATGGGGTCATGGAGTTATTGGGTTATGAGGTCATGGAAGCCTGCCAATAGTCATGTAGTTTTAGATTACTGATGTGAGAGATTTATGTTTCCTCAGAGTTTCGTGTTTTATATACCAGATTATTGAGTTACGGAGTTATGGGGTTTAAGGATTTATTGGGTTATAAAAACCTCCGAACCTACAGTTATGTATTGAGCCATTTAAAAAAAAAGTTCATCAAATTTGGCCGAGCAAATAATATGTATTTCTATTCTTAACTTTAAGTTATTGAGTATTCTTAATCTGTGAGATCCATAGTCCACACTACTTTCTTTGTGGTGCTGTGTTTATTTGACAGTCGAGAGTACGAAAATATTTGTATTAAATGGAGCACTTCGTTGATATTCATTATAGATTTATTAATTATCTATCGTGATGTGTATTAGTGGATTAGTAGATCAGTATTTGCATTCAATAACGACTTAAATGATTTTTTAGCTGTAATTTATATGTGATTTTATTAACCTTACATAAAACTACTACTCCCACGCCACCACTAACTATCTCAACTACACGCTATGGAAGAATAAGCTGTCGGTGCGTGATAACCACGTGATTCCTACCACCTAGGCGGTTTTTGGCGCGTGATGACTCATTTCATTATTTGTTTGTTAGACTGTAGTATACCTTTCGCCTCCACCATTAAATTCAACCGAATCCCCTGATGTTTCCGACCAAAGAACCGACAGCCAAAACTCCTTTTAGCCAGATGTCGAAATCCGGCAATTAACCGTTCACGGTAAACGGAGCTCCTTCCACGGACGGGTACCCGGCCCACCGTACGCCATTTTACGGTACTAATAATTAAATTATTGGTTATTTGCCCAGCGAAATGCTAATGATGGTGATCGCAGTCGGAAAATTAAAAGTTTCCAAACCACATCCTGGCCGACCGTACCGTACGCACGGACGGACGTACCGACGGACGGAAGGAGAGTCCGCGGACGGCTCATTACTCTAATTTCAGGAACAATCGAACGTAATGTGTACGTAGTGTGGGTTTATTTCGACCGCGATCCGCCTTAATAAGCACCGTGCGGGCCGTTTCCTCGTTGCGGCAAACGAGTGCATCGACAATGGCTGGCACAGCGTCATGCGACGTCGTATGAACGGCCAATTGCGATGCGCTGGGACCATACCAGACGAAAGGATGAGATACGTATTTGTCCTAGGATAGGAAATAATTAAGGCCGGTTTCTATCAATCAGTCCATTAACAGTGCATGTCATGAAACACCAAGCTGCAATGTTTTTGAACATCGTACGAAAGGCCAACGTAAGAAGAATGAGAGATGTCATACCAATGACCAACTGCGTTGCTCTGAAAATACGAAAGGACTAGGTACCTATTTGTAGCCTAATAGCGAGGTTTTTGAACAGTGTATGTATGGTCAACCTATGAAAGACATATGGACTAGTACCAGGGAAGAGACAAAAGAAAAGACTAGATGGTTGTCCTTGTGTAATCTGCAGTGTATGTTGAAACCAATCAGCAACGTTTTTGAACGTTGTGTCTTAGAATGGCCAACGTGTGACGTTTGAAATATATTCTACGAATGGCCAACTGTGATGTTCTGAAACCACACTGAAGATAAGATGAAAGAGCAAGGTGTTTGTCTTAATGGCAACGTTTTTGAACAGCGTTGAATGGTCAACGTATGAAAGACGTATGGACTAGTACCAGAGAACAGACGAAAGGCCTATTGTATAAAGATGTTTATCTTTGTGTAGAAAACGGCTAATCCAATTCCAAATTAAACAGCATCATGGAACAACATTATGCAAGCAAAACGGCTAATCCAATTCCAAATTAAACAGCATCATGGAACAACATTATGCAAGCATTATGCGTGCATTATGGAACACCAAGCAGTACGAATAGTTAACTGCGAGACCGTACTGAGGAGAAGACTAAAAACTAGGCATTTGTCCTAATCGTTAAAGCCTAATACCAATGTTGTTGAATGTTGTCAATGTCTAACTATGATAGATATATGGAATAGGGAGCAGTAGACTCGATATTTATCCTCCTGTACGAAAAAGTTAATCCGATTCCAGAATTCGAGACAGGATCAGTTTTATGCATAACAGAGTAGTACAGAGTAAGAGTAAGCTTTAGGAACGTGCGATCCCAATCAGCATTGCGTAGAGGTGGTAGATAGTTTAGATATATTCAGGAAGACGTAGTTGACGTTACTTATACCATACATACTCGTTACCATACTCACAGTAGGCTCACCCGAATTTTTCAAATGTTTTCTACTAGATAAATTCACTTTAATATGAGAATAATATTGTATTTTCAAGAGGCCTAATTCTCATAAGGGTGAATTGCGAAAGACGAAGTTTCACACTGAGCGTATTTCGCAAAACATAAAATGTACCTTCCTCACTCAAGCGGATTTCGTGTTTTTTGTCTGTAATCTATCTAATGTTTAAGATTATTCTTAAGTAAATTAATTTTGCATTATTCTCACTTGAGCAGCACTAGGCAGAAAGTCAGTTAGAAATCAACAAAAACAGCTAATTGTAAGTGTCTTTGTGTTTTGTGATAATGTACAGCTAGCAATAGTGCTATGTTGTCGTTCCATACAGTGAATTTGAAAGGAATGGGACTATCTATACTCACAGTAAGCTCCTAGTCTTCCTTCTCGAGGAAGGCTAGGTGTATTGCAAACTCTTCAGATGGCTACGGAACGGTGGACTCGAAAAGGGTGCTCAAACTAGCTTTTCTTGTATATCAATGAAATGGGTCTTATGGGCATGTACATAGCTATAAAAGTGATAAAAGCAGAGCGACGCTACATAAGTTAATTGAATGTTATATGCTTGTATATACAAGATTCAGAGGAAGTATTATTCAAAGTTATTACTATTACTGCTTTCCATAGTAATAATGACATCATTCAAGAAGAATGGATTGCTAGGCTCTATGTAAAGAACTTTAGGTGTAAATTAGATGCCCCAAATTTCAAATTTATATCTTATTAACTAACGAAGATATGCCATTGGACAATACAATTGAGACACCTGGTATAGTCTTCCTTCTTTTTACGTAGGTACTGCAAATTTACCGTAATATACAATAAAGACAATAAAACACGAGGAAACAGGCACGATGATTTCAGTTTGCTTCTCTTATTATGGTGTATGGCTTATTTGGGTTAAGTGTAAGAGTAGTATTTTTGTTCTAAACTTCGCCCGTAAATAAAGATGTTTATTATTATTATTATTATTATTATTATTATTCACAATGTTACAAGTATTGTGAATAAATTTGTTTATCTGAATATTTTCAACACCATGATCTTTCATGAAGAGTAGGAAATGCCACTCTAATGGGTCTTGCTACAATATAACAACATAAAGGAAGCTAGCCAAAATACCATAAAATTGTTTATTGTTTTTTTGGCAGCCAAAGTGGATGATTTGGAGTGGCTTGCACAGTCGCTTGTCTCAAAATGATATCGAAAACTAATGGAGAGATGAAATATATTAAATAAGTTCAATATTTAAAACAAAACTATTAAACCGCACATATTTCATGCTGGAGTTCTAACAAAAAAGCGAGATGCGAAATTCCTGCGGAATATTAGTAAGCATTAGTTAACTCAACACATAGTCGTTGTAAAGCACTAATCAAGAATTTAAAATACAACGTGAAATATAAAGTTTACCATTGATTTATGTAATTATAAGCATATAAAACTCAGAAGCATACCCTTCTTGTTGTTTTGTTAACTGTTGCTATTAATTGGTCCACTCTATTTTCTTTGTAGATTATACAAAATTGATAACAATAGAAATGGTTAAATTTATGTCTAGTAGACTAGACAGTAATCCATATTAAAAGTGATCGTGACCATTAACCGTTATATGATCATTGTATGTGTTGCATTAACAATATTTTAGTTCATATTAAAAAATTGAAATTAATCTGTGTATGGTTTGAAACTAAATAAATTTTATTGGCATTCAATTTTACCGTTTCTCATCTTCTAAAAAACATGTATTTTTTTTATACAGGGTGAGTCAAACTTAACGCGACAAACGAAAGGTACGGATAGGGCATGTTATTCTAAGCAAAAAAGTTCTAATAAACATGTGTCCGGAAATGCTTCCTAAGAACGCTACGGACGTTTAAAGATGGCCGGCCCAAATTGGTTTTCTTGCCTTTTATTTCAAAAACTGCTTAAAATAATTGGTTTAACGTAACAAAACAAACTAAAATTTTACAAAAACTGCTCGAAATGTCCACCATCATTTTCAATGCAAAGTTGACATCTGCGAATGACTGATTAATTCACTCCGCTGCCTTATTAATTAAAAAGAGAAGCAGGCCTTGATAACAATTGAAAGTGTTTGTTTGACAGCCTTGTTTGACGTGTCGATTGCATTCAATTTGTCACTAATTTTAAGCTAGTTTATGAGTAAGTTTGTCACTAGTTTTGGCATGCGGAAACATGCCAAATACCTACACTACAAGTGAATATGCGGATATTGTGTTTGTTTACGGGTACTGTGATGGTAATGCGCGCGCTGCTGTGAATGAGTACGCCCGAAGATTTCCAATGAGAAGAGTGCCCGACAAAGCGGTATTTACTAGAACATTTCAACGATTAAGAGAAACTGGGACAACTTCTTCGAAATCGCGAGCAGACGGTATTTTTGCACCCCTTCATAATAATCGAAGAACAGAAAATATCCTAGAACACTTCGATCAAATACCTTCAAGTAGCACGAGGAGATGTTCTTTGCAATTAGGCTATTCCCAGAGCATTGTGAACCGAACTCTGAAAGCAGATGGTCGCCACCCCTATCATTTGCAGAAAGTTCAGAATTTGCTTCCTGAAGACCTACCTCGAAGAAGAGAATTTTCAGAGTGGTTCTTGGAACAAATAACAAACGATGCTTCTTACTATCGGAAGGTGATTTGGACGGACGAGGCAACTTTTACCCGTAGTGGTATCTTTAACCAACATAATGCGCATATTTGGGCCCATGAAAACCCGCATGCTGTAAAAGAACAACATTTTCAACATGAATTTTCGTGCAACGTTTGGATGGGGTTATGCGACGATACACTCATTGGTCCATATTTCTTGCCTCCAAGACTAAATGGTCCGGCCTTTCTTCATTTCCTGGAAAATGAATTTGAAGCAATATTAGATGACATGCCTCTAATTGATAGAGCAAACAGGTGGTTCCAGTTAGACGGTTGCCCAGCCCATTACACTCTACTAGTGCGGCAATGGCTTCACAACCATTTTTCAGGAAGATGGATTGGTCGCGGTCGAGACTGTCCCCGTCCTTGGCCTCCGCGTTCCCCGGACTTAACCACTATGGATTTTTATGTTTGGGGCAGAATGAAGAGCAAAGTTTATGCTGAGCCCGTCAACGACGAAGCTAGTCTCCGAGCGAGGATCTTGCAAGCTGCCCAAGAAATACCACTAGCGGAGTGTCGTGCAGCCGCGCAATCAGTCATTCGCAGATGTCAACTTTGCATTGAAAATGACGGTGGACATTTCGAGCAGTTTTTGAAATAAAAGGCAAGAAAATCAATTTGGGCCTGCCATCTTTGAACGTCCGTAGCGCTCTTAGGAAGCATTTTCGGACACATGTTTATTAGAACTTTTTTGCTTAGAATAACATGCCCTATCCGTACCTTTCGTTTGTCGCGTTAAGTTTGACTCACCCTGTATAAATGGTATATATTGGTTCGAAATATTTTTATTTTTCGCTGTACAAAAGAATGAAGACGAAGGAGATTACTTCTGTTATGTATTTTTACTTTTGGAGGGACTCTAGTCTAAGAACTTAGTACTAGTTTGAGATTTTAATGTTATACCAATATTTTCTCAATATGATAAGTACTTAATATTTCTCTAAGAATCGGAAGAATGTTCGGGTAGAATATCATCATTTGATGATATTCTACCCGAGGACGAGGATATTTTGAAACCCTTCCACAAGGTTAAATAAGTTTGAAGTAACCTGAATACCATTACGAATTCATTCAACAAGTAAATTATCGAAAACTTTGATGTCTCAATTCTATGAACATTTTTAATTTTCCGACTACCAACCAACCGTGATTTGTGGGTTGACCGCGTCATTTATCCTTCTCGCATTACGCATTCATTCCCGTTTTCATCAAATTAACCATCTAATGCGGTAGGCGTGCATTCGAACTCGCATCGAAAATTCAAAACTTCATTGAAAAATTACACGCGGCCTTCCAAAATTTGTCAGCATCACCGATCCCATTGTCCTCGCACCTTTCCGACAAAATCCGGACACGCCCCCCGACAAATCATTCGGAACAATGCCGCGAACCATTTTCTGTATCAAATCGTGTAATTCCAGAGGCTGGCGGGGCTACGCCTATGATACAAGAAAAACCAGCGTTGCCGATGAGAAAAGAACAAAAAGCAATGACAAAGTGCTGCGAACCCAACACCTGGTTCATAAACCACCGTAGTTTATAACGTTGTAGGGGAAGGTGGGGCCACTGCATCCCTTCTGGATAAATGGAACACAGAATTTCACAAGAGGCATTTTTTTGTTGTAAAAAAATATTTTTACCCTCAAAATACCGAAATACTTTGGCATACAACATGCAGATATAAGATTTTCTCTGAACATGTAGCACATACAGCGTAGCCCGTTAAGAATCGCTCTGTTTTGTTCTATTTATTATCCAATTTGATGACAACCAGTCACTACAGATCGGAAATGAATGACTGAATGAACTAGAAAAAACAAACTTCTAATTCTTCATTTAGTAAATCAGTAACTAGTTAATTATTTTTGCCAGACAGAAATACGAGTATCGTTGGAAGATAAGCTACCTAATGAAAGGATGTTTCAACGTTCCTTTAATATATGACACTTACATGTCATTTATGTTTATCACAAACGACAATGGATCTAAAATACTTTCGTAAACAACCTAGGTACTTAAACAAACTTGTATTGAGTTATTCTTTTTAAAATCATCATTTTTATTCTTTTGAAAATCATTCATAAATACGAATATAATAAAAAGTTACATATATTCTTATTTTTAATTTATTATTTTTCATTCGACGATAAATTTATAATACATTCATCATAAATATGCTTCTTGACAATAGCGTATTACTTCAAAGTCTTATTTCATCATATTAAAATCAAGTTGATCACCTCAGTGATCAGAATTGATAGTGATAATTGAAGAGCTTGTAAATTAATTTTAAAAAAAAATAATTACCTGGAAAACTCTTAATGACCAACTCAATTGACAGCTATTACCATATTTAAGGATGATTTTAAAATCATTCAATTAAATTCTTAAATCAAATGAAGTATTTAGGTCACACCAATTGTCATCTTCTGTTTAGAAGTCGTTAGAGTGAAAATTATTCTGAGAAATCGATGGCTGGTAATACATATCAGCATAGATGTGGATGGTCCATTATTGATCGAAAGCTAAATTACCTTAACGACGTAAGGTTTAATGAATTCCTATTCATAATGATATTACAGACATTATGTGTTTTCTTCAATGTTCATTAATTTCATTATAATAATGAAATATACACTACAACAATAAATTTTAACAAAATCAACAACATTTATTGACAATACGAACAATATATATTATTCAGTGTGGAGAGAAAATACCTGCACTATAATTAAAACTGCAATGGATGATTATTAGTTTTATTTAACATGCCAATAATAAAATGACGTGGTTGCTGCAACATTTCATCGGTCAACAAATTATTTTGATCACACATAAAAATATACATATAGACTGAATCCAATATGTTCACGTATTGTAAAATAGTGAGTAGGTAAGGTTATTTTTAGCGATAATCTTATTGTATAGTGACTTTTGTGATGTAATGTCGGCCACGCCGACTTTCGAGAAAGTGTGAGTGGTCCACGCGACTATCCAATAAGATTACCGCTAAACATAACCAGACCTACTAACTATTTCACTATATGTGAACATCAACGGATGCAGTCTGTATAACCAACATAGACTCTTGTGGTAAAAGTTCGCAACATCCGTCATTTCTTGAGCAACAGACGTAATATCCTAATGTTATTCTACCCCAATCATCCCTATTTTATAACCTAATGTATTCCTTCTGCTTCAGTTTGTTCTGACGTGTTCGTGAATTAACACCCAAAGGAGGTGTGATGACACATAACGTTCGTGGCGTAACCTCCCTCCTTTACCTCGCATCCTTTCAAAGGACAATACGCCGTGTCCCGTTTTTCGATATTTAGAATATTCACGCCCAGGAGATGGTTGGGAAGGTCGGGCCGAAACCTCCTAGGGGGTCGGATAGTATCTTTTATTATTATACGGTCGTGATGTTTTTTTTCGACCTACTTTTATTTATTGCGCTGTAATAGCATGTTTATATTAGGTATACGAGTATGTAATTTAGGTGGGTACCGAATACTTCTTCTGTGCCCAATCGTATGACATGAAATGAACCGGTTCAGGCGTCGTGGCTATAAGAATGTTTAAATAATTTAATCGCTAAAAGGCGTGTATCAGACGGTAAAATATACTTCTAATAAAAATGAGTGTGTCATTAATGTTTATTTGAATATTTAGTTTTCCGTAGTTCAAAATAAATAACCTCATAACCTCTGCATAACCTAACTGCTATCAGTGGAAATAATTTATTTCCGTTTTTCGACGAACTTAGTAGACAAATGTTTAAAAATTTTTAGATAAAATCACATACTAGGTGTGTACATTAAGTAATGAGGCTGATATGGTTTTATTATTTTTATTCGATTAGAATTACAATTCAGTATTGTCTTCTTCAAAATAACTTCCTTAGGAAGCCACACAGCGCTGGAGACGGTTCTCCCATTCCTCGTAGCAGTAGTGGAACTTCATATATCTACTGGAATAGCCTTCAGCTGGTCGTTTACAGCCGTTTGAATGTTTTCTATGGTCCCAAAATGACGTCCCTTGAGGTGATTTTTTTAATCTATCTCGAGAAGAGAAAAAAAGTCACAAGGACTCAAGTCACGTGAGTAAGGAGGCTAAGGAGCTACAGAAATGTTTTTACTGGCTAATAACTGGTTTACTGAAATAACTGTTTGACAGAGCGCATTGTCGTGATGCAATATCCATTCTTGATGTTTGATCTCACACGCATGACAAGTTTTTCAAGTATCTCTCTGTAAAAGTGTTGATTTACTGTTTGGTTGTAGGGCAAACTCTTTGTGGACAATTCCGTGGCTATTAAAAAAGCAAATCAGCATGCATTTGATCTTCGACTTGCTCATTCTTGCTTTTTTGGGTCTTGGAGAGCTTGAAGTGTGTCATTCCATACTTTGACGCTTGGTTTCTGGGTTGTACTCAAACACTCTCATCACCAGTCATGACACGTTCCATAAAATGGAGATAATTTTTCCGCTGCGTGGTTAATCTTCAATCGACTCTCTTCCTTCCGAGAGTGCCTTAAATCGCCGAAAAACATGGGCTCTTGAAAAAACGTTGTCTCCGTAGGCGTGTTGAAGTTTTGCAAAAGTATCTGTTGCGCTGTGTCCAAATGTGAAGCAAAACCTGATAGTCCTCCGTTACTCAAAATTAATGTCACTCACTTTTAAAACGCACTAGCAAAAAACGGTTTGCGAAAACACAAAGAACAAACAAATGACTCTAACAAGTTCAAACTTCTATTAGATGTGCATTACATATTAGTTTACTGCCTTTCCAAGTCCCGTCCCCGCAGTGTTGTTAGATCGGGCGCTACATTTCCAGGCTCATTATTTAATTTACACACTAGGATTAGGTGAATATGTGATAGAGAATAGTAATAGGCGAAAATTTCTCAACCCAAAAAATGCTATTTTAGAACCCACGAGTTTCCATGACTTTCAGGGTAAATAGCAAAATTAAATCTTTAAATACACTGACTTTTCCAGGTTTTCCAGAAAAAAATCACAATAAACTGTAATAAGGATACAAAAATGAATATTAAAAATATTTCTAGTTTATCATACAGGAGTCTCATTATTTAATTTACACACCTTGTATATGGGAGATCACAATAAACTCAATCTTTGACTAAAATCGTCGTCTTTACATATGTGTTATGTAATTGTATTTATTTATTTATTGTTATTTTGAAATACTACTATATCTATCTAGAAAATATAACTCATGATGTAGAACTAAATAACATATGTACAGTCAGCAAAATTCAAGATTCCTCAAAATTCTGTAGGAGTACCTCAAGGATCAGTTCTTGGACCATCGTTACGTTATTCATGTGAGCAATTTTATTGCAAATAGCTGTATTTTATTTGCTGATGATACTTCATTGTTAATGAAACAGAAAATAGAATGTCATTAAAAGGAGACAAAAAATGATGATGATGAAACCCTTCTGATAAAAACAAACAATCGTACAGCAAAGTAAGTGATCAATTAAATGTTTAGGTGCTAACTAAATTCAGACATATACTATCTCTTCAATAATCTACCTCTATCTATAATCAGACTCTACCTGCCTCGAAGACGAGGTGGGAGAGGTCTATTAAACATAAAAAATCAGTGCCTTAATCAAGAAGCTTCTTTAAGAAAAACACAACAAACAGGGATCCGCTAATAATAGCATGAGCAAGAGAATACGCTGGTTACACGCTTTTGAGCCTAGGATGTGAACTTCTTCCAGTCGACACACCAATAGAAGAGTAGCTCCGGATACAGTGGATGGAAGACGTTTTACAAGGCCGTTTACCAAAAATGCTATAGCCAGACCACATCGACAAAGAAAATTCATTAAAATGGATTACCGACGGCTATCAGATCTGTACTCCGAAACCGAAGGCGTCTTGACTGCCATTCAGGACAGGGTTATAAAAACAAGAAATTACCAGAAGAATATCCTGAGAGACAACGTCGAAGAAGGAAATGTGGATCTCAGGCGAAACTATAGAAAACATAATAGGAGAGTGTCCAGCACTAGCCGAGTCAGCACATCTCGGCAGACACAACCAACTTGCGAAGATGGTCCACCAACAACTGGCACTCAAGTATGGCTTCTTAGTGACGACTCCACCAAGTAGGGTTCCGATTCCAACACAGCTTCCGGGGTATATTTGTAGTAACAAATATACCCCGGAAGCTGTGCTGGAATCGGAAGCAGGAGTGATGTACTGGGATAGGCTAATCATCACCGACAGAACAGTGGACTTCAACCGACAAGATATTGTGCTGATCAACAAGGAACAACGAAGAGGGATCATCATAGACATCACATTGCCACTTACCCACAACATTCAGAAGACTAAACGAGAGATCGCGCAATACGAACATCTATCAATCGAACTGAAGCGCCTATGGAATCTGAAGGAAAAGGAGGTGGAGACGTACTCCCTACTAATATCGGCAGAGATGACGACCAGATTCGCCAAGAAACTCACGGCATTAGGACTGTCTTACAATATTATTAGAAATGGCTAGAAGGCAGTTGTACTACAAACTTGTCACATTGTAAGAAAGGTTTTGGGACAGGAATTTCCTCCTCTCATCTGAGCTTAATTTCTGCTGGAGGCGGGGATAAGATATCAAGCCATGATAACAATATAATGCTATGCCATCACTGTCTGAAGCAGGAATGGGTGAATCCTGTGAGTGAAATTTCATGTTTTGTGGAATCTTTTATCGTAAAAATAAATAGATAATAAGTATTTATTATTATTACCCGCATTGTCGTCAATTCTCATTAAAAAGTGTTTTTTTTTTTTTTATATATTTGATTTGCAAAACTGGTAAATAATAGCAGCTCATAGTAAACAAAAGCTCATGGAATGCCTGGGGAGTTATGTGGAACCCCAGGGTTCCGCGGAACACAGTAATGTATTTAGAAACCTATTCCGCCAGCAACACGTACATTTAGCCACGCCTACTTTCGAGAATTTATATTCCTTTGATATTTCTTCTCTTTTACAACAACTTTCGTACTCCGTCTATCCCATGACAATTATTAGGGTGTCTGCAAAGTAATGTAAGTAATACATGTTTCTTTACATATAAAATGTATAATGAAAATGTCAGTTTCGTTCGTTTAAAGATCCGAAGATGTTTCAAACCCATGATAGAAGGCACACCGCCTCTTTAAGAAATGATTAGGTGAATATGTGATAGAGAATAGTAATAGGCGAAAATTTCTCAACCCAAAAAATGCTATTTCAGAACCCAGGAGTTTCCATGACTCTCAGGGTAAATAGCAAAATTAAATCTTTCAATTCACTGACTTTTCCAGGTTTTCCAGAAAAAATCACAATAAACTGTAATAAGGATACCAAAATGAATATAAAAAATAGTTCCAGTTTATAACACAGGACCACAAAAGTTTTTCCAATGCGCGGAAATACAGATCCGGTCAAAGTCCAGGTTTTTGGGGTCGCTGAACACGAATCAGGCACCAGTTTTCCTCGTTTACCGCTATTTTTCTTTCTAACTTCAAGAAACACATTTTACGCAGTAGCGTGATTACACAGGCACACAAATACAAAGCTAGAGAAGACCATTCCCCTTCTACTTTTTCAACGCGCTGAATCAAAATCGAGGTCAGGATGCATTTACAGCTATCAGTTTTTTCCGCTAGGAAAAAAATCCCTATGAAAAACGCTAACTCCGAGATGTCATATACTTGACGAGCTGGTGACTGTTCAATCCTACGACACACCTTAAAAAAACTTATATATGTATGTGCTATTGTTAGAGCGCAGCAAATGATGAATAAGCATGAATATGATCCAATCATGACTCTCAGCTTCATAGCTGTGGAATTCCAAAGCTTCGTAATCCCATAACCTCATAACCTCCAAACAGTCTGCACGCATTCAGTCTGCACACATGGCTATGGAAATCTATCCATCGTGGATCATGGGGTTATGGAAGTCACTCAGCCCTGGGTTACGTGGTTATAAAAGTCTACTACTTAGCTCGAATATAAAATTCCAGGGCTATATGGCTTAAGATTTCTGGAATTGAAGGTCATGATTGAATCATATTCATGCTTCTTCATCATTTGCTGCGCTCTAGCAGTTGCAGAACACATAAATAGAATTTTTTTATGTTAATATTTCTGAGGTTATGGGGTTTTGGGCATGTGGATCGAAGGTTTCTGAGACTTATGGTTGTTAGACCATCACCGTAACATTACAGTCACAAGCTCGTCAAGTACATTAATATACTTTACAGGGATTTATGTTCCTATGGGAAGAACATTTTGAATCAGCGCGTTGAAAAACGTAGGAAGGGAATGGTATTCTCTGGCTTTGTGTGACTGTGTAATCATGCTACCATGTAAGATGTGTTTTCTGAGGTTATAAAAAAACTAGCGGTAAACGAGGAAAACTGAGGTCTGATTCGTGTTCAGCGACCCAAAAAACATAAAGAAGACCGGGGCTGTACTTCCACGCATTGGGAAAAATTTTGTGGTCTTGTGTAATTAATGATAATGTAACAAAAATAATTAGAACAAAATTAACAAAACACATTTAAAAAGTAGGGAAGAGATTTGCCTTAAATAACGAAACAGGTTGCTGGGTACCCTGGCTGTAGAAAAGGAAGGAAAGAAAACTTCAAGTTTTGTGTTCTCCACTCATAATCTGACCTCACACAACTTTCGATTTCACAACTGTGAGCCAGGAGGACTATCTAAAACGAAGAAACAGGGGGGTTGAAACATATTCAATACCTTGTATCACTTAAAAGATGGAGTCTGACTTGAGTGTCTTTAACTCAACTCACTCCGATCCTTCTTGTTTTTCAGATATTTCGTCAGCACACAATGAGCGGAATTCCCGGCCAAAGGAATAGATCAGTTGTCTGAAATATGGGCAAAGGTGGTAGAACGAGATGGTTATTATCTTATATTTAATATGATGGAGTGTGTGGGAGATAATAAATGGAAAACACAAAGCATTCAATAACATTATGAATTTCCAAAAAAAAATAACATTTCAAGTCAAATACGCGAGTCTATATTTTGAGCGATACAAGGTATTGAGAATGTTTAACCCTCCCTGTTCCCTTTATTCTAACATGGTGCTCTTACCCTATACTTGCGGAAGTGAAATAACATACCTAGCCTGATTTTACATTAATTTTATCACGAGACAGTCATCGCTGGTTTGGAAGTGACAGGCTGAGTTAAGTGTGGGAGTCAATGAAAATCAGGCATCTTCCCATCAAAGGATGTGATATTGTGTATTAAGATATTGTGAGTGGAAAACACAAACCTTGAAGGCTGGCCTCAACAATCAAGGAAACTCTTGAGACCTAGAACTTGCGGTGTTGAGAAGAGAAATTTTCTTCTGTGTGCAAGATGCACCCACCTATGTAAATCACGCCTCTTAAAGAGACGTTGTTCTCTTTGAAAACACTTCGAATCTTTATAAACGAACTGAATTGACATTTTTATATATTTTCTATATACAGAAACCGGCATGATTTGCGTTACTTTCCGGGCAAACTAATATTATTAGTTCACTCACTGTTTTACAATTTGCTAAGATCAACGGCCACCATCAGTATATTGTACCGTCTAATACTACAGGGACCGTTGACGTGGTCCCAGTGAAAGCACTTTCCATTACAAATTACCGATATTATTTTTATGGGCGACAAAAGCGGATGACATTCACTCCCGCTGCGAATCGGAAGGAAACAAGACGATACACCGACGGCGTGGCGTACGTGTGACAAACATTCGAGCCGAGCTGTCAAAGCCAGCCGTGGTGAACAAAGGAGCGTCACCCTAGTTGCTGCGATGGAAATTATACGCCACTCGGTTCGGCGGACGTTTAGCACCGATTGTTGGATAGGAGATTAGCTAAATAGATGTCGGGATGTGCGAGGCGATGGGGACACATCCATATTTTTGTTCGTAAATATACCGTTATAAGTAGGAAAGTAGGTCGGCCGGCGGAAGAGCCGAGGATTAAGTTTGTTGACGTTACGAGGTGATAATGTAGTAGCAGGCAGTTAACGTATTTTTAAAACAGGGAAGGCATACTAGGTTAGAACTGAAGTAGAATAAAAAGAAAGTACAATAAAGGGTGATGCATAAACATGGTGTCAAGAGACAAAGAAATGAGTCAGAAATAAAATTACGGAAAGGGACACATTCAGTTCAGGAATAATTAGTTCACTATTTGGAAATGTATCGAATGTACAAAAGGCACTGTATAATCTTATGAGAAGGTTGCGGTTTGCATAGGATTGGTCAAACTGTCATTTTGATGCTTATCCATCTCACGACTGATCTATTATCTACCAAGTTCTATTCTACACAAACTAAACTCGACTATGATTTCCAAAAAAAAAAAAATAATAATAATAATAATAATAAGGGATAAACACTGAAGTTGGTCAATGTTGACTTATATAAAAGAGTAAACTCACCAATTACATTGGTGGCACCTGACTTGACATAAAATAATATTATATATTAATATATATTTTACATAATTCGTTAATGCTACTGATTCCACATGGACGGAGTTGCTGGTTGACCAAACAGCTGCATTTGCAATAAAAGCAACTCTACAAATTTAAGCAAATATTGAAGCTAGTCCACTCGTTAAAACTATATTAGTGGAGTCAGTGGAGTGATATTAAAACCTTCGGGGTAGAAACAAACACAAAGGTAAATATTAGCATCATCAAGAAATAATTAAAACTAACAAGTAACAACTTGTAAAGTGTTAGGCAATGTAGTAAAGTGTTATCTATCTAATTCGTCTTCGTTACGGGTTTCTTGTAGGTATATCAGATAATAGTGGACTGTTGGGCCATTATATTTAATCATTCTGTTACTAGATATATTTATCTATCTGGCTGCTGTTGGTAAAACTTCTTGTGGGTTTTAAACCGGTAACGTCTATCATATGGTTATTGACAAAAACAAACAAGGCTACAGAAGTTCTTTCTGTTCTACCGAATTTTATAGGATGTATAATACCTATGTTCTTCGAATCTGGTTGAGATTGATCTTATTGTTTTCCCAATATAATTTTACTCACAATATTATTAGATGATTTTTAAATTAAACGAAACTTGCAAATTTTATATGTCTACTAAGTACTATTTTGCTTGTACTATTTTTACTAGAAGGTGATATACTTTTGTTCAAATTTTCTAATAGTGTTGTGTTATATTCTTTTAAAGTTTTGAACTGAATCTATTAAACAGTGGACTAAGAAACTAGGTATGTCATTGAACTGTTTTAGTTAACTTTATTGGTATAGTCATACTGATTATATTAGTTATAAAACCTAAAAGATGCTAATCCAAGAAACTAGTTCAATATGGCTCAAGACATAAACATTGACCAAAATATCTATCTTTAAATCGTATTTAATACCGTGATCTCTATATTTTATCAAAAAATTGTGGGTAGTGATATTGAAAAATTTCGCATAAATTTTATAAAAAATTTGATGACGAATGATTGATGATACATCTATCTAAAATACATGTGTCACGTACAATCGAAACTGAGCATTGCGACGCCAAGCGTCAAAATGATAATAGGGTAAACATATAATTAGAATGGAAAACGAAAATCTATTCAATTTTTACTTGAAGATTTTTTTGTCGAATTCTTACCGTGTGAGAGTTACTTGGATAAAATTATGAATACCTATGAATACCTACACTATGCACATTAGATTACATCGTCTTCCTGAGTCAGAAAATATGTAAACTAACTTAAACTAACTTACTATAATACGACGTTGAGCCTCTGAACGGTGAAATGATGAAGTGCAAATATACCATATTTGTGAAATCTATTTTCTATCTAAATCTATATCTAAAACTGTAATAAAGGTCTAAAGCTTTTGTTTTTTTTTTTTTTTTTAGTATAGTTCAGAAACTATTAAAAGTTATGAACACCTGAACGCGTTCATGAGCAAGACAATACGTAACTTTTCTCTTATTTAACCGACTTCTTATCTCTTACGTTTTAGAAGTTACAAATGGGATCCCATCGAAAGTGTGAACACCATATAGGTATTTCGAAAAAAGTGGAACTGTGAAATGTTCATTCTGTACAAAAAATGTTTTTCAAAGTTCTTTACAGTGCTACACCTATAATTTATGAATGACAATAATTATCGTTGTAGATTCACACAGCTAAACTTGTGAATTACGAAAATTTTCTATTATGTGGCTCGCACAATACATCCATAGACTATGAACTTACTACATCCATTCTGCAGTCTTGTGTGTTTCCATTATTCGACTTCGGTGGCCTATTATACACTCCAGTTGACAAATAAGCGATTGTTTGCCTCTTAGTCAATGAAAAGACATATGTTGGCTTCTTTCTACATGGCAGGTCTCACAATGGCACACATACCACAGAAATCAATGACTTCGATAAATATTTATTTTAGATATTTAGTCTGCTGAAGATGGAGCTTACCATTGTACTGAATTTATTTTGTTAAGATATGTATTACAAAATACCTACACAAAACCATATAAAGAGAATAGTTCAGTGACTGTATTTATCTGGCATCTTTAAGAAAAAGTAGCAGTTGAGGATTTTTAGAAAAAAAGATTTGTAGGAGAATAAAACTTACACAAAGAATCGATTGTACCTATATACTGCACTTATAAGCTTTTCATCGTTACATCGTCATATTTTTATGAGGATGTTTGAAATTAATTGATGTTAATGTAGGTCTTCCCAGCTTTGCTGGTCCTAATTCAAATTTTAGCCTCTACTTAAGCAAATTACATACATATATCACTGTCATTGCATAATACATAATAAAAAAAAAGAAACATATACAACAAAGAACCTAAATATGAGTGACGTGTCCATTTTCTACTTCCAAACATGTTGTCATTCTTCTTTTCTCAGAATCAAAAACATTGGTGAGCACTTGGGGAGTTACTAATCTCCTGAAATTTATTTGCAATTCTAGCGCCTAGGTCTTATAAATTTTCGCAAGAAGTTTTAAAACGCAAGCTTTAAATGTGTGGCTATAAAAATTGGTTGGGCTGTAACGGAGTGTCGATCGCTATTGTTTCCATCATGTTCACATCGATTTTCTAGCGTTTTGAGTAGAAGTCAAGCTTATGGGACGGTATCCTTTAGGGATAGTAAAGTCCATTTTACCCGTATTTGGGGTGAACACAACCCCCACTTCCTTCTAAATCTTCGGAATGTACCAATGTGCTAGGTACGATCTGATCACTCCAAACAGGTGTGGCAGTATGTCGTCTAAGTAAGTCCCATTGTAGTAGAGCTGAAGAGATGCCGTCAAATGCTGGCGTTTTGAAGGGTGCAAAACCTTGTATTGACCATCTTGTTCTATCTTCAGTTACCATCTGGTTCATAATTTTCCAGTCCTAGTCTGAAGGTGTAGTTTCAATTTCGTTTGGTTATTTTTCATGTGCTATGATCACATGTCCCGGAATATGGGTTTGCATCAACAGCTGCAGGTTGTTGTGAAGGTCGACGGTTCTGGTCCCTTCCTCTTTTGTTAAAATTCCTACTTCTTTTATTTGCCCCTTCCTTGAGGTCGTTCAATTCCTGGCACCATAAAGGTTTCATTGTGGCATCCTCAAGGGTGTTGAGCCATCCTAAAGAGGAAAGAAGTTTCAAAAACTTTCTAAAAGACTGTTCACATTTTATTCACGTACAATTCTTTAATTTATACCACTGGGTACCTTTGCGCAGACTTCTTTTATGTTCTCCCAGAGCTGACAGTTGTATTTTGCTGCGTCAGTTTTCCAGGGGTCACGAAATATTTTAGCTGACGCATTGACTACAAACTTCATTAAGAAGTTTCCTTTGCATCTGCACTGAACTTTCTCTTTCTGCAACATATTTTAAATTATAAAAGATATAGTCCGCAAAAGTTAACATTGATGTTGATCCCTGTTGTTTCTATGTGAATGAAACTTAAGGGGTACAAGTGTTTAGGGTCAACAAGTATTAAGTATGGTATATTAGCTGTAAGTTTAAAGTAAACTACAACTGAAAATGAATAACTTTTTTTGTAAACACTGGGTTTACAAATAAACAGTTATTTATTAACCGTTATGAATGAAGTGGCCTATAATTAAAAACACTCTCATCAATGCACTGCTGATTATTTGCATACGAAGTAACTCATGAGTGACGCCAATGAATTATTGGGTAATTTGGTAAATTCAACTCATTACTTCACAAAACCGTCAATTAGCAAGTCGAGGAAGTGGGTAATTTTTTGGGTCAGTTTTTCCCGTCTTTATTAAAACGTTACCATGGAATTTCTCAATTTGTTTAGAAAATTAACGTAATTATAGAAGCATCGCCGAACGTTGTGTACATCGGCCACATGTGAAACCACTTCCTCGTCCTATAATGTCTTCCGAGCCATAATGTGTAATTTCGCAAAAGTTACTTGCGGTCGGACCAGATATTTCACCCTCAACTACCTCGTGTAATTACACGTTAGGTCTATATCATCGAAAGGCAAATTGCTACCAGTTTCGCGATGTTAACTACAATTTGTAATCAACAACGGTGTCCTGGAGAAAACATGGCTGTCGAAATATGAAAAATTGAGGTACTTAATATCATAGTCAAACAAACAAATAACGAAATGAGTCAGATGACTCATTTCGTTACACTAATTGCCTCTAATCACACATGCAAAAAAAAGGCAGTTTAGTTGAAGTAACAGTGTCAGTGGCAAGGGTTGCAAGTTATTCGGGATACTGTAATATATAATATTACAGTACATATGTTGATGTCGGCAATATGAAAGTATATAAATAAGTACAGTTTCTTGTGTTACTGTATTAGTGAATATTTGTGAATTTGTTAGTTAAGAGTGGCATCGGTTTTGAGAAAGTAATTTTTGAAATCTTCACCGTTTGATGATCTCTATCAATCTTTAGTTAACCAGGAATTCCATTAACCTATACTACTACCAATGTTACTACCAATATGCGTGTGCCATTGGAAGTGAGTGATTGCCAAGCGGGATGGAAGACGAACGACTAACCATGAACAGTAAAATATGCCTCTACAACCAATTAATTGCAACTTGAGTTACACTTGTTTCATTTTTCATGAAGCCACCCTCATATCTCGCTTATTTAAAAACTAAATATTTTCTAATTTAAGTGATAAATGTGTATCTATAAGATGATAGTTTTTATATATAATAATAAGTACAAATCGTTCGGCTCTACGATGTAAGAACTGGATGCATTTAAAAATATATATTATAATTAGCGATTTTATTATACGAAAAATAATCCTCAGAAACCCAACAATACTAAATTTGAATAATTCAAAACTGCTCACAATATGAACACCCGAATTTCCATCTTTTTTTTAAATTTTGTTTATTTTACCTAGCTGATAACTTAAATCTAAGGTAAACAATATCATCATTACTCTCTGTTTATTGCTCAATTATTAAGTAACATAGATATCTACTTATTTTTATTTATTGTTTTCCGAAATTAAGGTAGAAACAAAATTTAAATAAACCTGCATAGTGTCTCACTTTACTTTAGTACTTAATTTACATTTTGAAAAGCCATAAGCTATGTACATATATATCCCACATACTTAATTTACTTCAGAATGTAAGTGCCATCCGACTCTATAATTTGTTGCCAACGAGTAGGCAGACTGCGGATACCACGTTAACAGAACTCACGTGGTTATGAAGTGAAAAAATTGTATATGACTATTTGCCGATATGACGATCGTCAAATGATTTATTTATTAAATGTTTGCTGAGGGCACAGAACAAATGACAGTCGGTAGGGGAAGGTCTGGTGAATACGGTGAATGGGGCAGAACTTCAAAAGTTAATTGCAAGAGTGATTTCACCCACCCACTTTTCATTTCGAACCGTTCAAAACGACGACAGCGGGAGAGAAGTTGTGTGCAAATGTTATTCTGATGCTGGCGATCGGCTTCACTTAATCAAAGTGGTATCTACTTGCCCAACTTTTGGACTTTGTCTAACGTTTCGAGTCCACGTACTATCGTGACCTGGCTACAACAGAACTCTCGTGTCATCTCTTGCGTGGTTCCATCACGTTTACTTCGACAATCGTACGCTGTCGTTTTATCGTGGATGCTGTTTTGTGCGTCGATGCTGCTAAAAGTTTTATCGTCGATGCTGTAGTTGCCAGATCGGAAGCGTGCGAACCATCGCCTGCATGTTGCTAAACTAAGGGCATTGTCGCTATACGTGGCCACTAGGTTGTACTATGGTCTAAACTAAATTCATATAATAAAGCATATCGAATCTCACTTTCGAAGTTTCATCATTTTTACGTTGCAAATTATAGTTCCGATTTAAGATTTAATAATATTAACGCACATAAGTGCACGCTTTATATAACCTGTGCTCCACTACTCTCCAGACTTGTTTAGAAAATTCCGAGCACTTCGAGTTAATGGCTCTGTAATAATGAATTAACCGAATACATGAAAACTATAATATACTTTTCATTCATGTTTTAATACAAATTTTGTTTTGTTTATAACTTTATTTTCCCTACTGTACCTGTCCAGAATTAATATAAAAAAATTTAGTAGCATATTGGAAGACTACAGAATATTTAGACTGTTTTTTTTTAATATTATTGGTGAATACAAAGCGTGTTTTAAAATAAAGGTCCCAATTTTTTTTCTTTATAAAGTACACGTATATATTGAATCTTTCTTCGGAGGTACCTACAATTTATTATTCACCTAGTTAAAAAATTAAAACAAAAGTGGCCAAAATTAAAACATTGAGTATCATTTGTGACATCGTGGTCTATAATCACGGACCATGCAACCCCAACGAGGAAAAATAATTTTCGTTTTAGGTATATTTCGTCATTCAAATATTTTATGCAAAGGGCCGATACTCCAGCAGAGCGATATTCAATTTTTCGAATAAAACTCACCGGGGTTAAGCCACGTCAACCCAATGTAAAATACATAGATAACCCTCGCCCCGTGTTCGTTTTTATAATCCAATTTTTTTTACAGAATTGTGGGCAGTAATCGTGGTCAATATTTGATGAGGAAGTAATTCCTACGTACTTTTTAATAGCAGAGTCTTTCTGAACGTTATAATTTAGGTGAACAATTATTGTTCCACCGGCAGTTGTGGACACAAGAGCTAAATAAATAAAAACGATGATGTGGATTTTAAAAACGGAGTGCATTGTTTAGTACTCTTTGAAATTTTCATTGTAGATCAAGGTAAATGGAATTCTAGTTTTTGCGTATCAAAATATGAGTCTTCAAATTTTGGTTTGACAATTTATTTTTGACATCTTCGGTTACACATTTGCTATCATTTTTTTTTAATTACCTACAACTCTGTACCAAAGACTGATTGAAGAAAAATTCGTTGTATCTTTCTAATGGCAAACGTTAATTGAAGTGAAATTTTCAAATCTGATTTGGAAAAGTCGAACACCATAGTTTCACTACACATTATAGACGGTTAAACTTTCAAAATTATTTAATTTGTGTAATAAAAGCACAAATTCGCTGAAGTTGTAAACGTTTTGTCTTTTCATTTTTAGCACATATACATAGACGAAAAAAAAAAAAACGAAAACATACAAAATTAACGGAGAATTTGCATGCTACAATATAGTGCAGCAACAGTAACTGTGCCCTTGGACGTAGTAGATAAATCCTGAAATTATGCTCATTTCTTTTGTAGCTGCTTCGCTTCGAGAGCTGTACGCTTCGAGACGTACAGTCTGTTAGTGTTTGTTTGTGAGTATCTCATATATCTCTAGGGTATGATCGTTCTATCTCGTACTACGTTCGTGGTGCGAAATTCTCCCCCAAAACTATTATTGGTGTACTGTAATTAGTGACAATATGAGAAAACTGAACAGGAGAATCGTCATTCCCTGTCTATTTGCAACAGGAATATCTTCTGTATGTTCATGTAGATTTTTTTTTGTGAAAAATGAAGTACCTAAACTAAAACATTTCTGAATGCCTTGTTGCTAAAAGGAAGGCACCTATAACACTCTCACCAATAAGACACAGACAGACAAGATACACCAGATGTTATATATAGTAGTATTGTAAGTATGTAGTAGCAGTCATATAAGGGTTTTATTCACTTCAAGTATAGGTGTTTAAAAATTAGTAGTCATTTCTGGTAAAGCAAGATTAATCGGTAACCAGCAGGCGTCTCAGGAAGATAGGTCGAATTAATTATTGGCAATACGTACATTGTCAAATTAACTATTGGCAAAATTTTCTGTGCTTTTTGTAATCTCCTGATAACAGATCTTGTACACATCTATCGTGAAATAAATACAATTGTTGCTCACACAATGTTCGCTATACGCTTGTTCATAAAACATAGCAACGAAGTGACAATCTTTTTTGTATTGGTACTAGGAGACATCTAATCAACATCGAGTATCCTTTCTTCAACATTAGCAATTTCTCAAAATATTTGTTGGTCACCGTTCGTTGAGGTTTTAGCGCGCCATTTTCCTTAAGTCATCTTTCAATGACTTCAAATGTTTACGATTATGTATCCTTCTATCTGGAACTTTTCCACCGTATCTTCGAACATCGGTAGTACGATTTTTATGTTCCTCACCATGAATTAAAGGCACATCAAACGTACACAAAGGTACATGTTTGTTTTGGAAAATGAACAAATTAGTGGTGTCTCCCATGATAAAGAGTTTTCAAATTACACAGGCACACAAAAAAAGTTGTCTGTCCGAGAGGTGCCACATGTATATTCCCATGTATTTTTGGCCGCTGAACACGATTCCGCCGTCAGATTTGCTCCATATCGTCCCAGATTTTTCCTAACTTCAAAAAAATCATAAAAAAACCCGGAAAATCGACAAATGAATATATAAACGATGTAAAAATCTGTTGGTAGGTGAAAATCATGCACAGAATGATGTATTCCCATGAATTTTTGACCGCTGAATACGAAATGCCGCACAGTGGGCGAAAACGGCAAATTTTTTTTCAAAATAATAAGATAACTCCCTACAGTAAATTCCAATCATTGTGTTTTTTTTTTACATGTTTTGACCCCTTAACTTGAACTTTCACATCCCCATAACCCCATAACCTCAACTCTCCATAATAACTCTCTATTATCTCCAATAGAGATATTGGGACATAAGAGCTTTAGTTTTGGGGTTGTCTGGTTCGAAAAATTGAGTTTTGCGTACAAGAGGGTCTAAAAGTTGAGGTTATGGGGTTATGGGGATCTAAAATTTCAAGTTATGAGGTCATGGGGATTAAAAACTTGGATTATATAGATATTGGGGCATAAGAGCTTTAGTTTTAGAGTTATCGGGCTCGAAAAATTTATTTTTGCGTAGATGGGGGTCTAAAAGTTGAGGTTGTGGGGTTATGGGGGTTTAAAATTTCAAGTTATGGGGTCACAGGGTTTTGATAGCGTATGTTATAAGGTCAGGGGGGTTTAAAAGTTGGAGGTATGCGGTTGGAGCTTAAAAGCTTTAATTGTAAAATTACTGGGATATGGGTCCCTTATGAGGTGTCTACCCCCCCGCTTTAAACCTCAAACGTGTGTCGGACCAGTTTTTGATTTTTTTTTGAGGTTAGGCAATATATGTGACCACATGGAGCAAATCTGGCTGTGGGATCGTGTTCAGCGGCCGAAAATACATGGGAATACATAATTCTGGGAATGATTTTCCCCGTCCAACAGATTTTTACATCGTTTATGCTCATTTGTCGATTTTCCGGGTTTTTAATGCTTTTTTTTTTGAGGTTAGGAAAAAATCTGGGACGATATGGAGCAAATCTGACGGCGGGATCGTGTTCAGCAGCCAAAAATACATGGGAATATATGTACATGTGGCACCTCTCGGACAGACAACTTTTTTTTGTGTGCCTGTGTTATTAATTCACACGAAAACGCAACTCGCCATACTAGAAAACAGGTTACTTACTTATACATTACATGAATAAGTATTAATCAACGTATTAGTCTTTATAATTAGTCAGCGCATTTTAATAACAGCTGTTTAATTACCTATCCAGAAAATAAACAATATACATTGTTATCCGCGGCTATTTCATTAAATGCAAGGCTTTTAGATCTGTATCTTCAAATTTCGATATCTCGGTAATATAAGTAGATTTTGGACTTTTTTGTTTATTTCGTACTGAAGAACATAACCCTAAAAAAATGCCCTGAATTGCTAAAGCAAATGTAAGTATATATGTAATTGTTTGTTCATTACACATTACTTATAACAATTACATAATTTTATTAATTCGATCAAGTTTGAGTATCAATAGAATGTACTTTCTTAAAGTATTTTTCCTAGCTCTGTACTCTACAAATCGACGAGTTTAGACGTTTTAAACCAGTACACCGAACTACTGAAAGCGATCGGAGGTAATTTAATTTCGATAATCCCACGTAAGCCCCGAGAAACTTTTCAAGAACAACGGTCGCACGGCAAAAACCGGGAAAATACGACGAGCATAAATAAATACATAAAAGGACGCACATCTGTCCTGCAAAAGTCCTCCGCCTCCTGGATTTCCAAGTTCCTAGGGGCGGGGTACCGAGGCTCTTTGTTCGGGACACGACCTCACAAATACACTTTTATATTAATTAAAAAAGTCCCCGGGTCCCCAATCGAACAAAGTAGTGCGCTAAAACAAACAAACAAACGGCCGTCAAGTGGATTTAATTCTGTTTATCGAGAGGTGTGTCCCGTCGGACAGAACGACAATAATCCCTGAATTGACGTCGTTTACGCGTTGGTGAACACGTCTCTGTGATCTTATCGCTTCGCTGCTCTTCGGTTTTTAGTAATTGGACGGCATTGTTTTTCGATTAGCGGGGCAGGTCGCCGGGGAGTTTTCTAAAGTTTCGCGAGGTTTTTGTCGCGAGACTTGTCGGTTTTCGAGCGGGGTGCGCGTCGCGGTGCCACGCTGGGGCTTTGTGGAACGGCGTTCGCGGTTTCTGAAGGTATATTGGGCCATTCAGGTCATGAAAAGGCGGCCCCGCGGGCATCTAATTGATTTTATTACGTCCAACGGTGAAGGATACCGCACAATGCACGTCGGGTGAGAAGATGTCGATTTGACATATTCAACGTAGGGCAGAAGTAAAATGCGCACTTATCCTACCGGGTCGCTAGTTTTTAAAAAATTTTTAGTAATTGGGCTTTTTTTTTAATTTTCAGTAATTTTTAGTAAATGTCGCATAATCTCAAGTGTTTCAGAGAAATATATACAGTATGTGTAAAGCCGACATCGGTTGTGAAAAAGGACAAATGCTACTCTTCTCGGTCTGACAGCAAGCACAGAGGGCCGGTCTTATTCCCTCACTACCTTCGATGCGTGTGCGGTTACTTCTTATCTGTCGTCTCACTTCTGTTTTGTGTTTTAGTACTTATATAGTTATCCTAGTTGCTGGATACCATATAAATTGGAACGAATACTATAAAAGGGAAATGACTTTGGCCATCTAGTAAATTTTTCCACCATTCCATTGCTCCGAGGATGATATGTCGTTATATGAATTTTAGGACTAAATATAAAGTTAATTCTGAAAACAAGTTTGACTCAAACTTGGTCAGTTGTGATTGTGTGTGGTATACTAAAACGGTTAAATATATGTGTACACTAAGACAGATAGAAATTCCTTTTTCAAATACTTACTAAACTTTGGTGTGAAACTTCGTTATCAAATATAAAACAGTATATCCCTCTTACCCCTCCCCATTTTCAAATTTTCAATAATATTCACAATATGGCACATCCAGGCAATCGTTCGACAAAAAACGTGTTACTTCAAGATATATTTGGCCATGCCTGAATACAAATATCACGCTTTGGACTAAAAGTTGCCAGAACTGTCAAACGATCAAAATTAACAGACATACCTACTGAATCTCCTATTAAACTAAATTGAAGTTCCTAAAGGCGTTATAGGTTAGAACATATTCACATAGATTTAGTGGATCCACTACCACCTTCAGGAGGCACACAATCACATCTGACCAAGGAACCCAGTTTGAGTCAAAATTATTTTTAGAATCATCTTCATATATAGGATGTCATAAAATTCATACAACAACCTATCATCCTCAGAGCAATGGAATGATGGAGATTCCACAGAACATTAAAAAAATCACTGACTATGGTAAAGTACTTGTGGAAGTCAAAAAAAAAAATTGAAAAATGTTGAATACTCTTGAAAAATTATATTGCAGTAAAACTTACATATAGCCGTCGATAAAGTTCTGATAGAAAACAGAATTTCATTTCAAATAAATGTGTAAATGCCTACAAAATTCGCCACAAAAGCTAAACGCGGCGGAATACGGGACTGAAATTTTTACACGTTTATTAGGTTACTCTATATAATCAGTTGAACTGATTGAAAAGTCAAACCGTACATAACTTTTTTTGTTGGTTCTGTAAACTTCTCTACAAAAGTATAGAAAACTAGAATAATGAAAAAGGGAAAAGCTTTAGAAGTTTATAGAACAAATACACTATGATATTTTAATATATAAAATGAACAATGTTGTTTTAATACATAAATCAAAATCGAAGTCTCTATTGATGTACAGTAATTTTCCTATTTCTCTAAACATCCAATTTGACTCGTTTTATACCGACTGGTAATTTCACTATATGAAATATTGGAGCTTTTTCATAAAACTGGAGGTGTCAAAGGTCGACCAAACAGTGGAACACTGGTAAGGGTTATAAACGAAGAAAGTTATTTGAATGATGTAGTGGAAAGTCTAATAAATTCGACACAACATACGGCTTTAAATCGTTCATTTTCTTTCACATAACATATCGAGTCGAAAAAACGTGACAAATTCCAACCATATAAAATTCACTTGTTACAAGTATTGAGTTAAGCCGACGATCCCAGAATCGAGATCTGCGGTTATTATGGATAAATTGAACCAAAATATCAACTTTGTAAATCATACTTTGTTTTCTGACGAATCTTCATTTGCTTTAAACGGGCACGTAACCGACACAACTGTAGATATTAGTCAGACCAAAATCCATATTGGATGGATCAAATCACCTCTGATTGTGAGAGATTTATAATGCAAATTAATATTGTTCCACAGCTTAAACGATTATTTTAGAACATTAATCCCAATCTACTGGCAGCACACATAGATATGGATTCAACAAGATGAGGCTCCCCACATTTTGGACGTGTGCTGCGGGAATATAAAAGCGAAACTTTTCCTGGTAAACATATTGGACGCAGGGGTGTAATTTAATGGCAAGTTAGGTCTCTCAATATGATACCATTCCACTTCTTTATTGGGACATATTTAGTCTACAAAAATAGGCCACAAAATGTCTATAAGTTGCAAGATAAAATTTCATCATGGCGTCAAATTTCCAATTCCATAAACTGGGTTTTCATAAGATGTTTTCTCACAAACCGAAAATAGTGTGCATCTATCAATTACAAATGCTCCACCGGATACTACAAATATGAATACCGTAAGGCTCAGTTTTTTGCTCTCTTGTGCTCTCTGTTTTTTTTTTCATTTTTTCATTTTTTCCGTCATGTTTGTGATCTCAATGCTCTATATTTAATTGAACATCTGTAATAAGTGTTAATTTGGATTTGGGTAATTTAGGTATGTAGATACATACGTAATATTCAGATATAGATATACAGATTATAGTTAGTATAGTTATTTGGTTATATAGTTAATTTGTTATTTGGTTTGGAAATTCATATGGTGATGGCAACATGAGCAATAGCATTTTGAAAGCAATTAAACTTATTTCAAAATTATGCGGAATATGCCGATTGTTAAAACTTCGAGTTCGAGTTATCAAGACTTCAGGTTATTAAATAAACTATGTATGCACATTGTACGCTGTAAATACTTAACGCTGTTAATAACTTTTATTTAAATAAAAATGTGTTACATGTGTTAAGTGCCTTAATCCGTATGTACTCGTATGTAAATTTCTTGAACAAAAAAATGGTGATACAAAAAAATTTTCTGTGCTAAAAACTACATATACCAAAATGCTACAAATGCTACAAAAATTATATATGTATGTACTATTTTTTTGTTTTAGTATAAAGAAATCAGTTATTTGTGACTGGTGAGAAGATTTTTATTTTGAAGTACAGTCTGAATGTTATACCATTATACAGGGAATCGGTTGAATGTTTATTGGTTTCCAAATACGAACGCAAACGCTCAACGAATTATGAACTATTATATTACATTGGCTGTCATCTCTATCGAGTTATACAGATTTGGGTCCGGATTAATCATATATCAACAGCAATAAAAATGTCTTAAATATAATAAAAATCGGTTAGTTACGGATTTCTCTTCACTTACTAGTAACAACTAATAAAGCACACGCATGAACCTGAGCAGCGCAAAAACCGAATTGTCTGCACCTGCATCATGGAGTTATAAAAAGACTTTCTTTTTGTCTTTCTTGTTAGTGATTTCCTAGAATTCCGCTTATATAATATTATATATAATCTTCTGTAACGCAAAATATTCATTTCGAGTTATCAAGATATTCGAGTAATAGAAGTTCGAGTTATCAAGTAAAAATTACGCCTAATTCTCACTCTTGACGCTATTGCCTACAAATTTGATTCAAGTTATCAAAAATTCGAGTTATCGAAGTTCGACTTATTAAAGTTCCACTGTATTTTTGTGACGCAATGTATTTACTAACTTATTTGCGAGTTACACAAATAAAACATTACTTTTTTTCTAAACATCCATATAAATATTAGTCGTTATATTAAAGTTGGATACTATTTGTTGAAATATACGACTGTATACACAATTGTCAAAGGTTACAGAAAAATCATACTATTATACAATATAAATGGTGGCATTTTGTGGATCATAACTTTACTATCACATTATATCTACTAAATTACACGTCAGTTTTTCGTATATAGCAAAAGCTTATATATTTATGTGTGTAATTTTCATTCAATGTTGTGACACAATAAACTACGGAATACACTCTTAGAGCAGCTGACACCTATCGGTAAGTATCCAAAAACTCTATAATCAACCATATAATAAATGAGTTGTCCCTGGGATACGCTTTCTTTCCGATTATTGTAATCAAACGGTTTCGGAAAGATATAATAACAGGTATATTTCCAGCAGTTCGACGCACATGATATACATACAATTTTTTTATGGCCTATATATATATATATAGTTGTCGGAAATCTCCAAATACCCGCCGACCAATCTACGGACACATAATACGATGATAATTCGACCGTATTCCTTTTAACTTCATTATAATAATGACTAACGAGTAGGTAGAGAGGGCATTATTTTTTCGTAATGACATTTGTTGTCGCCGTCATTATTGTTTATTCCGGACACATTTCGAATTTATATTGCCTGATTAAGTAGACAATTCAACAAAAGGCCGATGGTTCGACGTTAAAAATTCGTGCGGATGCGGCCGCAACGTGCAATTTTAATAATTCCATCTCTCTGGGTAAAAATACATTTGCATGATTTCCCCTATCGGGACCTTCTGCATCTCGATGTCGCACAATTATATATACATTAATATAAATGGATGCCGAGCTAATGGCGCGGACGACTCCGTCGGTAATGGAATGACTTTTCAAATAATAAATAAAAATAGGCACGCCGATTAATTCGCTTAATGAATAATGACAATTAAACCCACGTAAGTAGTCATTAATGTCTTACTTTTGCTACTGCAACGAGTAATTATATAAATGAAGATTTATTGAGAGGTTGTACCGAAGCATCAGAAATCTATGACAATAATTATTATACTGATTTGAATAAAAATCACAGCATTCGGTAAAGCAATTTATATGACTTTTTATATAAGATGTACTATGATATATTAAAGAAAAGATTAAGTTTTCATTATAAAATAAGTAACATTGACAAAAACGCTGCCCAAGGAATCACTTCCACATCAATTTTTTCATTATTTAATTAAAGACTAAATCACTAATAACATCAGTTTGTATTTTTAAAAGTTGTTAAATTTTGATATAACCTTTATGGCATCTACGCCCCTTTTTTTCTTTTGAAATATTTGCCCAAAAACACCCCTGTTTTTTTTTTTTAGTGGTTGGGGGGTAACATTATTGAGTATCCTTAGTTTTGTTTACCGTGGGACTACTATATGATATCAAACAGCACCATTAGAAATATTTTCCTGCCTTTCCCAACATCCTAGACTTCTTCAAATTTTATTAACCGAAATCATACCATTGATTATATGGAGACGTCAAAAAAAACGTCATCAAAGTTGGCCGAGAAAAAAAAGACGTATTTCTATTCTTGATCGAATTTATAACCTTATTTACTTGTCAAGACTGTCACATCATATGACAGCCATTGTTTATTTTACAAATTGTGACAGTCACTTGTCAAAAGTTTGACATAACCGAAAAGCTTAGACATGACCGCTATTTCCATCTCTCTCTTTCATAGCCAGAGTTGATGACGTTTTTTTTGGATGGCTCTATATTATCCCCAAAAGTTGAGATGTGTTTTCAAAACCGTGTCTTAGAAAATAATAGCAAATATTTTAAACTATGCTATACCAGTCCCAAGCCTGGGGTCTCATAATGCAAGAGATGAAAAAAGATTTCAAATTTATATAGCACCATCAGAAATATTTTCCTGTTTTTCCCAATATCCTTGATTATTTCTGGAGATAAGTGCGGCAAGATTCCCAAAGTAAGATTTACAAAATTATCTTAGTTATCAAAATTTACATATCCAAATTTTGTTAACCAAAATCATACCACCGATGATGGAATATCTTCAAAAGTTGAAATATTTTCAAAAAGTGATGGTAAATTTTTTTGAATCATGCAGGAGATGAGAAAGGAGGATGGGGGACCTTGTTAAAAAAGAGGAGTTTGCCTGGCATGGATGATAGTTTTCCTGTAGGGCCCCCGCCTAGGGTACAGGCGAAGATGGTCCGTCCGATAGTCATATGTTATGTCTATAACGACAGAGATAGCAAATGCCAATTTTTGTTCAATTACACCGGCACACAAAAAAAAAGTGGTCATTACTTTTGACCAGACCCATCTAGGGTTATGTATTTCGATGCACTGAATCCGAATATGAGGTCGGTTTAACCCGTACACTTTCAAAATTTTTGAGTAAATTGCAAAAAAACGCTAAAAATCGCTAAAAATGGCAAAAAGATGCAGTTATACAAGCGATAAATTTTTTACGAACTAGATCAAGTATGTTTATTATGTATTTCGATGCGCTGAATCCGAATCTGAAGTTGAGTTAGCTTGTCAACCCTCCAAATTTAGAGTAAATTGCAAAAAACCGCTAAAAATCGTAAAAATTTATGAAAACGTTATGAAAACGAAAAATTTTTTTAGAACTATATCTAGTATATTTTTTGTGTATTTTGATGCGCTGAATCCAAATCACAAGTTGATTTAGCTGGTAGACCCTTCAAAGTTAGAGTAAATTGCGAATATGTATTTTTATGTATTTTGATTCGCTGAATTCAAATCCGAAGTCGGTTTGGCTTGTACACCAAGCCAACTTGTTGCCAACTTTAAATAAATTGCGAAAAAACGCTAAAAATAGCAAAAAATCGAAGCGGAGAACAGTGTAAAATCAAGGAAGGTCGTTTTTTTTTAAATTTAAATTACAATCTATTGATGTTATAGTATAATTTGAAAGGAATCATGGTTTGTTTATTACTGTGAGTAAGAACAATACTATTTTTTTGATATTATCTACTACTTCATGACTGTTTTTTACGATTTTGGCTATTTTTAAAGTTTTTTCGCAATTTATTTAAAATTGGAGGGTGTACAAGCCAAACCGACTTCGGATTTGAATTCAGCGCATCAAAATACATAAGAAAAATACTTGATTTAGTTTAACATTTTTTTTTTCGTTTGCATAATTGCAATTTTTCACGATTTCTTAGCAATTTCAACGGTTATTCGCAATTTACTCTAATTTTGGAGAGTCTATCAGCTAAATCAACTTGTGATTTGGATTCAGCGCATCAATATACACAAAAAACATACATGATCTAGTTCGAAATTTTTTTTTTCGTTTTCATAACTTCAATTTTCACGATTTTTAGCGATTTTCAGCGGTTTCTTGCAATTTATTCTAAATTTAGAGGGTTGACGAACTATATCAATGTCAGATTCGAATTCAGCGCATCGAAATACATAATAAACATACTTGATCTAGTTTGTAAAAAAATTTCTCGCTAGCATAACTGCATTTTTTTGCTATTTTTAGCGATTTTTAGCGGTTTTTTGCACTTTACTCAAAATTTTGAGGGTGTACGGGTTAAACTGACCTCAAATTCGGATTCAGCGCATCGAAATATATAACCCTAGATGGGTCTGGTCAAAAGTAATGACCACTTTTCTTTTTTTGTGTGCTAGAAGACCAACAATTATCAAGAAGTCTTCAGTTGGGGAGGAAAACCTCGATAAAGAATTATGCTCAAAAATAGCACTTTAAATTGGAGAATTTTTTAGGGGGAGATTATTACATTCAATAGTTAGCCACTATAATGAGTAACGAGTAATAGTTACATAGGTATTATACTCAATAGACTTTATTACACTCCACCTAAAAACTCTCATACTTAATAAACAAAAACGTACAGTGATATACAAGGCCTAAATTATTATGAAAGTAAAGAACATCTACACAACTCGATATTTAATATGGTAATTAAAATACGAGGCAAACTATTTTTGTTTACATATCTACATATACATACGTATACGAGGTGTGTAAATTAAGTAATGATACGGGCAACATAGCGCCCGATCTAGCAATACTGCGCAGACGGGACTTGGAAAGGCTGGTAGGTTATCATGTAATTCACCTTCAGTATAAGTTTGAACTTGTTAGTCATTTGTTTGTTCTTTGTGACTGTTTTCGTAAACCGGTTTTTTTTTAGTGCGTTTTAAAAATGAGTGACATTAATTTTGAGCAACGGTATGCTATCAGGTTTTGTTTCAGACTCGAACACAGCGCAACGGATACTTTTGCAAAACTCCAACACGCCTAAGGAGACAGTGTTTTTTCAAGGGGTTTTCGGTGATAAGGCATTCTCAGAAGGAGGAGAGTCGATTGAAGATGAATCACGCAGCGGAAAGCCGTCATCTTCAAGAACCTATGAAAATGTCGACAGAATATGGAATCTTGTGCGTTCAGTTTGTCGGTTGATGACAAGAATAATCGGGGAAAAGTTAAATTTGAATCACACCATTGGTCATCAGATTTTGACTAACGAATTGGGGATGAGAAAAATCTGCGCCATTTTAGTAAACGAGTTTTTAGCTAGTAAAAACATTCCTGTGGATCCTCAGCCTCTTTATTCGCCTGACTTGGGTCGTTGTGACTTTTGTCTCTTCCCGAGATTGAAACTATTAACTCAAGGGATGTCATTTTGGGACCATAAAAAAATATTCAAACGGCTATAACCCACCAGCGGAAGTCTATTTCAGTATATGAGTTCCAGCACTGGTATGAGGAATGGAAGAACCTTCTTCAGCGCTGTGTGGCTTCCCAAAGAAGTTATTTTGAAAAAGACAATACTGAATTGTAGTTCTATTCAAATAAAAAAAAAAAAAAAAAAAAAACATCAGTCTCATTACTTAATTGACACACCTCGTGTGCCTCATGAAAACGCACAAAACTCACAGCAAAAAGAGATTTGAAAGGTAGGCAGGTTGATCTGGAAAAATACAGAGTATTCCGTTTGAACTAAACAAGTTATCTCGATTTGAAATTGGCAAAATGTAACACAATAAATTTAATACTTGGTATAGCATTTTCGAATTTATTTTAATTACAGAGTACGAAACACCTTATGTTTTTACGCTTTGCCAAAGAATAAAATGGAAGCCTTCTACACAGAAAAAAAATTAGGGTTTATCCAAACCCTACCGAAATATCAAATATCTCCGAAATGGCTGAGTTTAGGTATAGGTTATGGTATATGTTGAGGTATACGTTATGGTACATGTTTTCGACTCAAAATTGTATGTTCTTTACAAATTTATAAAATCATATAGGGTGTTCCATTTCAAATAAGGAAATTAGTCGACGCCCAGATGTAAATGAACATCCTGTATATTCGACAATATTTTAAAAAAGGTGACAAAAAAAGTGCAAATAACCTCACATATTCCATTTTATCATTTTTTATGAAACAACGATTCTATAGACCAAATATGCACTAAAATACCCTGTATATTTTACCACGCTTGTTATGAAAAGTTTGATCTACAGAAATTTAGAAGCAAATAAACGGTTAACAACACAGAACCACAAAAGTTTTTTCAATGAGCAGAAGTACAGACAAGGTCTCCATTATATTTTTGGGGTCGCTAAACACGAATCAAAACACAGATTTCCTCATTTACCGCTAGTTTTTTTCTAACCTCAAAAAACTCATTTTACACGTTAGCTTGATTACACAGGCATACAAAACCAGATAAGACCATTCCCCTAATACGTTTTTCAACACGCTGAATCAAATTCTGAGGTTTAGATGCATTTACGACTATCAGTTCTTCCCCTAGGAAAAATCCCTGTTAAAAACATTAATCAGAAACCATACCATATACGACACACATACTCAAAACTCCATAACCTCAGAAACCGTAACCTCAAAGAATCCTATATCTGCAATTGCTAGAGCACAGCAAATGATGAATAAATATCAATATGATTCAATCGTGACCTTCCAGATATCTTGAAATGAGGTTATGAAATTTCACAGCTATAGAATTTCGAAGCTATGGACTTTTGAGGCTATAGTGTTGAGAGATATGATTGGATCATATTCATTCCTGTTCTCCTAGGTTCTATTTTACAGGTCCTAGATATAAGGTTCTTGAGATTAATGGGTTTAAGATTGAGGTTATGGAATTTCAGAGCGATGGGATTTTGTGTCTATGGGTTTTTGTTTTTTTTTTGTCTGTCAGATTTTGCAGGACCTACTTATTAGGTTTTTAAGGTTAATAGTTTGGAGGTTATGAGTTTATGGGATTACGAAGCTTTGGAATTCCACGACTATGAAGTTGAGAGTCATGACTGCTTCTTCATCACTTCGTCATTTGCTGCACTCTGGCAGTTGCAGAACACAGATATAGGTTTTTTTGGAGTTAAGATTTTTGAGGTTGTGGGATTTTGACCATGTGTATCTAAGGGTTGAAGGTTTTTGAAACTGAGGGTTATTGTGAGATCATCCCGTAACATTACAGTCACCAGATTTTCAAGTATATGACATGGTATCTGATTTAGTGTTTTTCATAGGGATTTTTGTTCAGCGAGCTCAGATTTCGATTTAGCGCGTTAAAAACCGTAGAAAGGGAATGATCTTCTCTGGCTTAGTGTTTGTGTCTGTGTAATCAAGCTACCATGTAAAATGTGTTTTTGAGGTTAGAAAAAAAGAACTGGCCGTAAACGAGGAAAACCGAGGTCTGATTCGTGTTCAGCGACCCCAAAAACATGCAGTAGACCGGGTCTGTACTTCTGCGCATTGGAAAAACTTTTGCGATCCTGTGTAATCTATTATTCTCTTAGCGTAACCTCAGCTGACGAACATCGTCGTATAGACCAGTAGCCGGGGAGCTAAAATCATCAAAAAAATGTTCTTGTAACATATGTATAGGGCTAGTTTTGATGGTTTCCTATGATTTTTTGTTTAGAACACAATCCGCGGGTTTAGTAGAGCTGAAACCGTCCGCTAATTTTTTTAAATTAACAATTTGAGAAAAAAAAACGTATTTTTTTCACATTTTCGCTTATATCTCCGTTCCTTGGCATATGTTATACAGTATATGCATTTAAGAAGTTGTAGCCTATTGAATTTTCAAAATTTTAAGCCTAACCCGAAGTCTCCAGGTGCGATTGTTAACTTGCAAATGACTGCTGAAGTTGAAAAAGTGCTTTTTTTCAGATTTTTTTACTTCGAAAGTAGGGCCACTATGATCATGAAATTTCTTGGAGAGATTACTATTTGTAGTATGATGTTACAAAAAATTTCAGCTCAATCCGTTAATAACTTTTCGAGTAATTAACGATCGAATTTTTTTGCAAGCCTTAATGACGCAATGCAATGTCGCCATTTCTTTGTTTATTGTACGATATTGACCGGGTTGGGCTAGAAAAATCATAAATCTCCTCAAGTTTGCGAGACTTTTAGAGATTTTGAAAAATATTAATTTGGGCCAGTTTTATAATGTTTTCTACGCGACTATCTTTTTTGACGCAACGTATATATTGTTTTAGCGTTGCCGCTTTTAAATTCTCGGAATTGTGGCTGTAACATATTGAAAAGACGCGTATTTAAAAAAAAAGGGCGTTTTTGTAAATCCAGCGCCCTACTTTCAAGTAACAAATAGCAGTTCCACTTTTCAACTACTATATCATGATCAAAGAATCGCCCTACTTCAGAAGTAAAAAAATAGTGAACTTGTTGAAAAATAGACGTTTTTACAAATTGTTAATTTTTCAACTGCAGTCATTTGCAACCCTCAAAACTAGCCCTATATGTTTCAAGAACACATAAAAGTCTCTGCCTACTGGACTAGTTACTATATCATGTTAAATAACGGCAGTATTGCGAAACCGTCTCGTATAGAGCGCCGTCGCGTCGTTCGGAAGGAGAGGACGTTCAAAATTAGCAGCGTAAGTTATTGTAGCCTTCAAATAGGACGAACAGTACGCCTGCGGGCGTATTTCGACCGCCGATAGGCGTTCAGGGGTGTCAAGAGGCGGCGGAATTCCCGACGATTTCTCCACCCGATGTAATAATATACTTTTCATATGTAGTCTGTATGTATGAATGCTACAGCCGTTCAGTTCCTGGGTTCTTTGTAATTTGGCACGCATACGCGAATGCGTGCCCTGCACGGTAAATATCCAATGGAGAAGAAAGAATAACTAATATAAAAAACTTCCTTTGAATATTGGTTGGAGGGCCGAGCAAAACAATAGAATAATAAAGGAAAGGAATTACACTTATTTTACTATTATTATTATATTATTCTTATACTATTCTTTTTCTTTTTTTATAATTATTTTATACTATTATTATATTTATACTATTCTTTCTCTTCAGTTTGCACTTTCAAACGTTTAAATAGTTTTTTTTTCACTGAGATATAGTAGATTAAAGATTCCGCTGCATATACTATGAGGCAAATTAAGAAAATGTGTCACGGTATTCTATCTATCCTTAGAGTGGCATAAATCTGGTGAGAAATTTTTAAGGATTACCCTCATAAAAAAAATTATAATGTATCATGTATCATTAAAAAATTTGACCTCCATATTTCAAGGTCAAACAGAAAAACTCTAATCCAAAATGGTGTCTGTGATTTTATTGTGTCTTTATTGAAAGAAAGAACATAAAGGATACAGAATGTCGTGACATATTTTGTCAATTTGCCTCATAGTACATGCAGCGCAATATTAAATTTAATTTATTATATATTGACAAAGGAATTGTTTTTGGGGATGTTGGACAAATAAAGAAGCATTAATTTTTTTGCCGACGTTTCGTCCAATGTACTTAGACTTCTTCAGGGCTCAATTTGACTCCGTTTTCTCCCATTTTTTATAACGATCTATGTCAGTTGAATGTTTGATCTTTTTCTTTACCTGCAGGTATATGTGTTTGTATAGGTCTCCTACTAATGTTGTGGTATTTGTTTCTTTTTTTGTATAATAATAATAATTGCCTCAATTCACTTTCAGTTCGAATAATTGAATATTGAATATTCGAATTCAGCGCATCAAATTCCTTTGGGAAAATGTTTTACTTCTTCTGTGATAAAATCTTGTCGACCTGTGTGTGATTAATAAATCCTTTAAATGTATTCTTAGAAACAATCCATTAATTGATAAATCGATTAATGGACAACTTATAGTGACCACTAATATATTTTGTTAACAAATTGCGTGATTAATCCAACATTTAAGAAAGCGATGAATCCATTATTTAATTAATTATTTAGGGTATTAAGGAGGCATTACATATTTCATTCAATTATGTTTGGAGATTTCAGTCAGTTATAATAATAATATAAAATATACTAGCGACCCGCCCCGCGAAGAATAATAGAAATAAAATTATAGTTTTTTATTATATATCATGTATTATACATATAAACCTTCCTCAATACTTATCTATTAAAAAAAACCGCATCAAAATCCTAGTAAAATTAAGATACATAAGGACAGACAGCGGGAAGGACTTTGTTTTATATATTTATGATATATATATATATATATATATATATATATAATATACATATGTAATACCCCTCTTTTGTCTATATGTTATTAACATAACACAGACCAAGTCATACAGACAAGTACACAAGTACAGAGTAGGCTTATAGTTTATGTGCCCCTGATCGCGTTGCTACTGAATAGCAGTGAAATTGTGAATTCTTGTTAGGTTATGTTAATTATTGTGAAGTCTTGTAAGTATCTACCTACATAATTTAAAAACTATTTTTATTGTCTGTTTAAGTAGCTGGGACTTGTGTTTTCTTCCACACGTCCCAACCTCTGGAATTGGTCTGAAATGTTCTGGTTTGAATTGTTCTCGTCTGAGGTTCTACATTATAACGATGTACCCTGTATTACATCAAACTTTCATTTTTTGTCAATTTCCTAGCGCAACAACAGTTTTTTCAACATTTTCCAATTATCCTTTCAACACAACTTATTGAGTAAGTGATATAATTATAAAATATTACTAAATTTCGTAAATCGTAAATCATTGGACCAATTTAACGAACTAATACAAATCAATATTTATGGACTTTATGGTATGGCGATGCATTCAGATTAAAAAGATTTCAGTTTAAGTCAACAAAACCAGAAAAAGTTTCTGTCTGCTGTCAAAAAATAAAGTATAAAAAAAGTTCTGTATATTATAATTTTCATAAAAATCCATTTTAATCGTTTTTATATAAAGTTTTATAAAGCCTACTCCAAATACATTTATGAACAAATTCGATTTTATACAATGAATTTTTTAACGAATTAATTAAAGTCCGAATTTTTAATAGATTATATCCAACTTAAAAAAAAAATTCCTGAATTATTGGATGTCAACTATGATATATTTATACAATATTTTAAATTGTTCAAAGGCAAACCAGTTTTATAGAAACCATAGTATATGTGACAAATGATGAGGAAACAACTTTCAGAAAATATACAGGATGTCCAAAAATCTACTGCCAAACGGAAAATGAAAACTCCAGAGACGTAATTTACTGTGCCTTCAAATATTTTTTGCAAATATTTCGAAGTCCGATCTAAAAATTTCAGACTTCTTCTAATAACAAATTGGCCGCTGTGAAGAAGACTTCTCTATTGCCATCAAAATCGTCTCACTTGGAGGGGCCACCACATATTTTGTTTTACTAGTTTTTTTCCTAAAAAAGAATTTTGTATACAGCGTCCTTCATAACGTGCGCATCATATGGGAAAAAAATTATTAACGGATTTTGAAATTTTACTTTGGAGCTAGCTTGTGCTTTAAATATCCCGAAAAAATGACCTACTGAACGCGGTCACGTGATTTTCGGTAACTGTCAAATTTAACATTTTTCAAAAAATTCGATGCTAAATTGATGCTAATCTAAATTATGCTAATAAGCATAATGTAACTAAAAAAATCATCAAGAATTTAGTAGTGTCAATTTCAACTTTCAACTTTGCATCAAACAAAACAAAATTATGATGCGTAATTTTCATTTTTCCTTAAAACATACGTTGTTTAATCGATGGTTTATGATAAATAGTTAGTGGTGTAGTAAATCTACAGTCATAAAATGAATTTTTAATAGTTCTGTAGATATTAAAAGTGACAAAAAACATATGTTCTAAAATAGCGTTCAGACTTGGCACACACAATTTGGAAAGAAACAATTTTTCTCAGTAATTTCTTTTTTTAAATTTTAACAAAGAGGCCCATTTTGAGCGATTTTTTTTTCATAATTTTTAAAGCACAGGTTAACCCCAAAATTAGAATTAAAAAAATTATAAAACTTGTTCCCACTTGATGCACTCCTTATGAAGTAAACTATATAAGAATTTTTGACATCTTTTACGTCAAATTTGAACACTTTAAGGTATTTTATAATGTATGTTGTGTTGAATCAGTGAAAAATATACTTTAAAATCACTATAATGCATCCTTTTCGAGAAAAATCAGTTTGTGAAAACAAAAATCGATAACATGTTTGTGGTTCGTGCATAAAACCCCGTTTGGTTACTATTTTCCGTAAAGTATGCTTTAATATATCTACAAAATCAGATATTTGTAAATGTCATATGTTACTTGTGTCAAGTACTTCAAAGTAGATATCATGATTTCATTAAAAACGTCCTGAATTCTTATAACAGAATAAACTAACGACTTTAAGTGGTTCCATATACAAAAATCACATGAATATAGATCTGGAGATCTTCGAGGTCAACTTATTGGATCACCTGTTTCAGATCTAAACCCATGTGGTGTCTGTATTTAGAGCCACCTAGTCACAGCATAAACTAAGTTTAAATAAGTGCCTTAATAAAAGAGCGTTACTAATTAAATTTTAATTGCTCAACTCAACTCAGTTGTAATCAGCTTTGGACGAGAATTCAAAACGCTTGTTATGCAATTAATACAAACACGAATAAAATATTTTCTTTCCCATGCCTGTGTACTGAGTTGTCTAATGACGAAGTAAATTAATACCTTGTATGAACAGTTTTAAATCTAAATCATTAAAATTGAAGTGCAGTCGATAAATATGCCCCTCCAAATCAATAAACTCCATCAGTCAATTTCACACCCACATAAAGCCGCACCTAGCAATCGTCTTCCCTGTTCCGCAAACGAGTTCGAAATTTAAATATTTTTCAACGCAAGAACGCCGTAAAATTCCTAACGTAAGTGATCGTAACAAATATGAAGTACGTATAAATCCCCATAACGGATTGGAGCCTTGCACAGCTGCCTATGACCTTATGTTGAAGTCGAGAACGTACATGCATCGTACAGGAACACAAAATCGACATAGCCGTGACAAATATCGTTAAATAGAAAGGGGCGTGCATATTTTATACATCAAAAATATTGTCGAGCCAAACTAATGTACCGTGACATTTGCAGATAAAAAGTTGTTGTGTTGCGTCAGTGAAAAATGTAGATTACCTACGTGACGTTCGGTAAAAAAATAATAAATGATATAAAAACTGATGGATATTATTTGGACGCAATACATGTTATGCTAATGTGTACAATTATAGGTGGGAAATATGAATGGATGTGTGGGTAGTGTTTATAGATCCGGATCAATACTTTATTCCAGGGAGGGAAACAAGTGTTTCTAATTTTTTTTGATATAATAATACCTGGTTTACATCACAAGGTGATAAAATAGCTGTTAATTTCCCGGAAAATCATAATGGAGAAAATTTAAGGCAAGTTTTCCAGTTCCTTTTTCAAGGTCATATTTAGTCGTCTTGTATATCTACAGTTTGTCAGCGAAAGTTGGCAAGAAAGTTATGTATGTATATGGGGAAAACATTTATTATTAAATATTTTGATAATCTAATTCTGGGATGTGTTAGTATATGTTCCTGATAAAAATATTGGAAAAATTTGTCCTGCCATTTGTATGTTGTTTTCATCGATTTCAAAATTTTGTTTTTTTTCCATATAAATATGACACAAATGGGGAAAATCGCTCCATTGCGTTTTTAAACCTATTAGAAACATCCATTCTGACTTAAAATACGGCATTACTTTTTAAGGAAAATAAGCTCAAAACTACACTATTTTGCACCAAAATTGCATTTTTAGGTCATATAATTATTTAAAAAAACAGTTTTCTACCAAAACTTTAGACATTACCTTACATGTATCACATATAATAGTTACATACAAAAAAACCGTTGTCATTATCAGTTTTTTACTGTTAACAAAGTTAACATAAAATGAAAACATGTGGAAGGTCATTATGTGAATTTGGCATAGTTAATGGCAGATTATAAAATACAGCAAAAATAATATTTTTTGAAATAGTTATGGAGTGGGTTAGAAAAAAGATTTAGTTCGTAAAGTTCTATTGATGCTGAGAAAATGATTTCGGTCATTAGGAAAACGAAAAAAAGTGGAAATAGTTAATAATTTTGAGCGTTCATATTGTTTTTCTTAAAAAATGATAATTGAAGTAAAATATTATAAATTATAAACTTATATATGTACAAAAAATGTACAGTGCCTATCATTTTCTTGTTATTTCTGAAACTGTTTAGGATATAGATCGAGAAATATGTAGTCAAAAGTGGGTAAGACCATATCAAAATTTTAAAGAAACCTAAAATATTTTCACTTCCGAATGGATATTACTTATAATTAAAATGAAATTCAAATACTATGCATTTTCATATACCTAACTGCCATACCTTTTTATTTTTTCACTAAGAATTTGTAGTAATACTTTGTACAGTTTGAACCTCAAATCTGTGATCTCATATTCACACATGGCCAATTTTACCCATGGACACACACCTGTCTAAAATTGGCCATGTGCAATTATTCATGATGTTGTACTAAGTTCAGTGTCTATCAAGTTACATGTTGGTTTCACGGAAAGAAATAAAGACATTTTAAATTTACAATTAAATCACCTATTTCTATTTGCGGTGCCTATTTATACTGTTGCATTATTTATTCACCATTGTTTAAATCACTTGTGCTTTAATTACACAGTCGTGTTATGACCACACTGAATTTTGATTACGTGGAAACCGATGACATATTAAAATACTTTGTAAAACGCTATTTACACCAAACACCCGGATGTTTGAAATGCTTAAACCATGTCATTTCCGCGGAACAATGGTAATCAGCCATTTGTCTTTCTACCAAGTTGGGAAAACATTAGTCAGGAAGAGATTAATTTCTTTGAATTTAAAATAGCATGTGTAAACTATACTTACAGTGCGGTCTAGCATAAATGATAGAAAATCGTCGTATGATTGACGATTGTGAATTCTTAAAATTTGAATCTTATTACTACTATTAGGGATTTTTTTAGAAAAAAAACTGATGACGAATTCTTCTTTATCATTACTTAAAACAGCTGTCCTGATTTTCATTGTTCTAAAATACAAGGTGTCCGAGAAAAAAACGGATTCCTTTTTTAAATTCTATTATTCAATACTTACAGTTTTTTTTACAAAATTTACTACTAAAATAGAATACAACAAAAGGGAAGTCTGTAAAAAAGTTAAATCGTAGTCATTTCGATTAATCCACCCAATTCCCTTATACATTTTTCAATACGTCGACGATTATTCCTCATTACATTTCGTAATTGTTGTCGAGTTATACTTTGACATGCTCTCTAATGCGATCAGAAAGTTCTTCTCGGGTCCGGAAAAACACTTTATTTTTTATTGTCTCCCAAAGAAAGACATCAAGAGGCGTAATGTCTGGGGATCTCGGCGGCCAACGAATAAGAGGACTACTTCTTCCGATCTAGCAATTAGGAAAATTCTCATTCGACCAATTTCGCACTATGACAGCATTATGGATGAGTGCTCCATCAAGTTGTAAATGTAAACTGTAGCGATAATCAAGAGGAAGCTCATCAGATGCGTCTTTGTTTGTAAAAATCTGAAAAAACTGGCAGCATTTAAATTTTCATAAAAAAAGTATGGCCCAATAATCTTTTAATTTAAAATGACACAGAAAACATTTACCTTCGAGGAGTAGTCTCTTACACTCAATTATCCAATATGGATTATTTTCACTACACATTCTGATATTTTGTGACGATACAATACCGATTGTCGTGAATGTAGCTTCATCTGTGTATAAGATATTTTGTAAAAAATCATGATTCTCTAGGTACATACCTTGTAGCCATAACAAAATTCCATTCTTGCCTCAGTATCTCCAGTTTCAAGTGTATGAAGAAATCTTGGATTAAATGGTTTCGTACCGCTTTTTTTCAAACACGTCCAGATTTTGCTTTTGGAACTATTTAAATTCCTACTAGTATGTCTAAGGCTTGAATGTGGGTTATCATTAAAATAATCAATAATCATTTGCTTCCTCTTCGCTCCCGATCAGGATGCTGGTTAGGAAGTCTTTCAACTGTACCATGTTGGTCAAAATATTTGTTAATATTTGAAACTGTTACATGGTTAATATTGCGTTCTGGATGTCGTCGATTAAACTCATTAGCTGCTTCACGAAAAGTACGTGTTCCGTCCTTCCCGGTTTTCACCCCTTTTTTTTTTCCCCCCCCCCCCCCTTTTCTCACCCCCCCCAACACACCCCCAAAAATTTTCCCCCCCCTTGTGTGGGATTTTTTTCCCCGGGACCCCCCCCCCCCCCCCCCCCCCCGCGCCCCCCCCTTTTTTTCCCCTTTCCCCCCCCCCACGAGGTGAGAATGGGGGTTAAAGGGGGAAATGTTTTCAAAATACGAAAATCTTGTATTTTAGAACAATGAAACACGGTACAGCTATGTTTTAAGTATTGATAAAGAAGAATTCGTTATCAGTTTTTTTCTAAAAAAATCCCTAATAGTAGTTTTTGACATTTGAGCTTATAAAAGTGGTCGTAGTTGTCCATGATTACAGACCAAGAATAGGGAAATCTTCACTTAGGAAAACATTTTATATGACCTTTTCGTCATGAAATTATTTGAGTAAGTATATTTAGTTTTTCAGACCACCTAATGAACACCCTGCATATTAAATGGGCATACGCATTTTAATTGATGTATTTTTAATATTAAACTGCTGGCCACTCGAACTTACATATAGAGACTTTTAGACAAAATTTAAAGTTCAATATTTTTAACAGGAATGCAAATTTTTGAACGCGGCTTGCAAATTTTAAGAGCTAGTTTTTTTCGGATTAAGCTGCATGATGTATATTTATCGTAGGACCATAGGTTTATTATATACGGGGTGATCAATGAAATGCAAAAAATCAAAAAGTTTGTATGAGTGAAATTTCCGCAAAAAATTTTTTTTGGTCGTTGCAATATGGTTCGTTACTAAGGTAACATCAATATCTCTAGACGTTTTTGTCAGTTTTTGGATTAATGCCCTTACGCTTTGTACACCCTACTCAACATAAAATTTGGGTAGCAAAATTTTTAAAATGCTATAAGTTGACATTGGATTGACGGTTCTTGATGATTTTTGCGGATTTGGAATCTTTATTTCACGTAGATTTTCTCTGGTCTAAGCATTTTATTTGAGGGTTGAAATTTACACATTATACCGGGTCGATAATAAACAAAAACGTAGGGTACGACGCGCTCTAAGGTTTGGCATTGTTTAAGTTTTTGTAAAAATACATTCTCACCTCAAGTTGTTTTTATTTAAGTTTCTTCTCACTGTTCTGTCAGAAACTCTCACTCCAGTTTGTTGTCTTAAAGAGTCATTTAGTTTTCTAGAGTTCCTTATTATATTCTGCATAGTTTCATTAAAATTCTTTCGGTTCTATGTTTTTTTTTTGTATGTCCACCCCCATGCCCATAATTATGATCACCAGTAGTTTCGATGCGGCGCTTCAAATTATAAATTGTCTTTCGGCTGACATTGTAAATGTGCGCAATTTGTTTTTTTGACATTCCTTTGTTAAGAAGTCGAATGCAATTTTCCCTTTCTGCCGTGGTTAAACGCCTCATATTAATTAAAATTTACAAAATTATAACATTGAAATGTGTCAGATTATTTCTAGAATAATATTAACAGTTTTTAATTCCATAGCAACAAATTTGTTTTTCCAATGCCTACTTTGAAATTGACGCGTCGCGTAGAAATTACACCCGATCATAATAATGGGCATGGTGGTGGACAAAGAACTCTGTAAAACTCTTCTGTGAACTGTAAATGATTCTTTGAGACAACAAACTGGGGTGTGAGTTTCGGACAGAACAATGAGAAGAAAGTTAAATAAAAACAACTTGAGGTGAGAATTTATTTTTACAAAAACTTAAATAATGCCAAACCTTAGAGGGCGTCGTACCCTTCGTTTTTGTTTATTATCGACCCGGTATAATGTGTAAATTTCAACCCTCAAATAAAATGCTTAGACCAGAGAAAATCTACGTGAAATAAAGATCAAAAACTGACAAAAACGTCTAGAGATATTGATGTTACCTTAGTAACGAACCATATTGCAACGACCAAAAAAAAATTTTTGCGGAAATTTCACTCATACAAAGTTTTTGATTTTTTGCATGACTTCATTGATCACCCCGTATATAATAAACCTATGGTCCTACGATAAATATACGTTATGCAGCTTAATCCGAAAAAAACTAGCTCTTAAAATTTGCAAGCCGCGTTCAAAAATTTGCATTCCTGTTAAAAATATTGAACTTTAAATTTTGCCTAAAAGTCTCTATGTGTACGTTCGAGTGGCCAGCAGATGATTTAGACAATTAACGGAGTAGGGCTCGTAATAATTCCGCGTTATCGCGAAATCCAAAGACCCGAGGTTCTCTTTGTGCGTAATAAATGAATATAACTCCTCTAAAGGACGAGACGCTCTGCGCCGCGTCGGGTCCCGGAGAGAATAACGTCGCGGCCTAGCGTTATTGTGTGCCGCCGAACTGTACCCGAGGGACGCAATCCATATTTCATGGCAATGGGTCCATTAGAGGCTATTACTAACAAGGGAGACCGCATCTCTCCATTCATACACTTAGAATGTAAAGTCGATGCCGAAAACGCTTTGAGGTTAACTTACATCGGCGACAATAGCTCCCAATATGTTTGTAATTTATTACGACTGTCAGGTCGGACGAGAAGAGAGCGGAAAATTCGCCCTGAGAGGGGCACGAGGTTGGGAATAGTCGACGATAATATACACAGTGGGATATTAGAAGGACTATATAGTAACAGCCGTAAGTTAAAACATTATGAGCTAAAACAGCAACAAAATCATGAACGTGTTTTGAATCATTTTAAAATTTATTATCTAACAAAAATAGCATCGCCCGGTAAATTGATATACATACGTAGAGCTCAGATATAATACATACGTAGAGCTCAGCCCTCGTAGGAATTTTGGATATATGTATGTTCGTTATATACGTGTGTGTATGGCGATGGGTGGTGTGGTAAGTAAAGCACTTTAGTCGGCTATATGTACAGTGATTTATTTACATATTTACAAGATATGCAAGACCGGAGAAGTCCGGTAAATCGCGGAGATAGACTCCGGTGTGGAGCCGGTGAACGATAAAAATGAACTGTCGAGACTCTGTCCAAAACTGAACTTAAAATCCTTAAACCAACAATCAGCCGCAGACCAGGTAGGTTCCTCGAAACCAGTCTCCAATAAACAGTTGTAAACTGAATTAGGGGAAATCCCAACCGCAGGTCAATTTGGGAAAACCAAACTGTTATGCTGGTGTTTTAAACAGAAGTTAAATAGGCTGTATCACGTATTTACATAAATCTACAAACGGTAAATGCCGAAACGTGAGAATTAGGGTTTTACAGAAATTTACATAAATAAGTAGATTCGTACCTACCATGTACATAATTCAACTAAAATTAGACCCTACCTATTAAATAACAATAGACCCTACATGTGTGTTCTTTGTAACGAAGTAGTATATTTAATAACGATTTTTTTTCTTTGAATGTACAGGGTGACTGGTGATAAAGTGTACAAATACAGGGTGGTGATTGTACACCTCAAATGCAACAAAAAAGTTCCTTTTGATCATGGTCCGATTCTCAAGCATAAGGGAGAAATTTCAGGATTTGTGTTTTTTTTTTTTAGGGAAAATGTGATTTTTCGCCTACATAGTTTTCATAGTTTTCAAACTACATAGTTTTATGAAAAAAGCAGATTTTTTCTTTGAAAAAAAAAAATGTTAATGTTAGATATCTCGACAATTAATTTTTCGAACTTTAACGAATTTTTGCAGTAAGCTCACGAAATGAACGTAACCTAGATAGCAAGGGAAGGGGTGCAAAAGGAAGCATAACAAAACATTCTTCCACAATATCAAGTTTTGAATTTAACTATTTTTTTATCAAGTACGAATTAATTGTTTCTAAAGTTCAGGAGAATAAACTCTTTTTAAAAATAAACTTACAAATAAATAGTCTTTTAGTTGAGAAGGTCCTCAAAATGATGACCATTTTGTCTTATACACGCTCGCGCTCTCCGTCTCACTTCTGTTCTGGTGACTCTCGCCGTCATGGCTTTTCGTAGGTCATGGGAGGATATTAGTTATTTAGACTCTGGGATTTTTTAATATAAAGTTTTTCGATGTTGAAAATATTTTTTTTTCAAAAAGTATGGCCATTTTAATTTTAATTTTATAGAACATTTTGTTTCCCAAAATTAAAATGGCCATAACTTTTGAAACAAAAATATTTTGAAACAAGAAAACGTCATATTTTTTTAATATGAAAAAAAAATATACTGAATATCCCACCGAGGAAGACCAGGAGGCAGTTTTTTGAAATTTTTCGCAAACTTTGCGACGGTTTTTTCAATAAATACCCCTTTCTGAAGAGGTGTAAGTCATCACCTAAAAATTGAATGGCCCATGCGTCTTTTCAAGATAGGCAACAAATATCACGCACCGCCACTGAGGTCATGTGTAGTGTATTCTTTATGTGTTCTTCAACTGAGTACACTTCTGTCTGGTATACATGAGTCTTGTAGAAGCCCCACACGAAGAAATCCAAGGGTGTTAGATCTGCCTATCTACCAGAGGCGCTACGGTTTGACCTCTCTTTCCATCACTCAGTGTGTGCTTCACTGTGGATCTAAATTTCAGCTGCATTTGAGTGCAGGCAGCTCTGCCACGTCTTGTTTCCTGGTAAATGCTTTTTTCATCAAACTATGTAGTTTAGGAAAAACTACAAAGCTCATTTAAAGGGCAGTACAATTTAATTGTAATAATTCTAATTATTCTTAAATTTTCGGCTTAATAGTTCAGATACTTTTAATTGAGTCAAATATGGGCTTAACGGCTTTTTGCAGTAAGCCCACAATTTGCATTTGAAATGCGATTTCTTCTACCTGATACGGGATTTTTCAAAAAAATGAGTGTACCGTTGGAAAGCTTATTAAGAAAGGAATTTTTTGTGAAATGTACACACTTTTGAGTGACCAAAAAATATCGTTTGATCAGTCAAATTCTGTAAAATTTGGAAATTTAGAAATTTTTAAAATTTAGAATTGTGTGTGTTTACAAAAATTAAATGGGAATTTTGCTAAGTGTGTTTCCTTCAAGAACATCTAATGAGCTTTTCAGTGTTTTTTTTTTTTAATTTGATGTAGGACTAATAGTTCAGGAGATATGGTAAGTTTCAGGCGAAAAATCACGTTTTTCCTTGTACTTCACTTTGCACACTTTATCACCAGTCACCCTGTATTTTAGATACGTAATATGTATACATTACTATTCTACATAAAACAATTTTCATTTAAGACTAATAAATAGGGTTGGCCGATCTTGCCGCAATACAACGGCGCGACGGGCAGGCCATTGGATTCAGTCATTTTTCAGCCTCTAATATTATTATGTGTTCGAAATATTTATGTCGTCGGTGTCGGTATTACGTTAATAATAAAATGTTACATGTGCAAACGCCTAAAAAACTACCATTTGCTGACAAAGTGAATAAATTCATCTATGATTTCGAAGACTATAGGGCGCGACTGTAATGTGTAGAGTCTGTAAGAAAAAACTGCTGTGTACGGACAAACGCGATTGTAGCCGTCACATACGTAAATAGTGTGAAACATAAAAATAAAAAAGACGGTATGCCCTTTAGGACTCGACAGTTTGTGTTCGATTTACTTTTAATGCTGTTGTGATGTACCCCTGTGTGTCTAAAGTGCCTGTGATGTACCCCTGAATGTATGCAATAAACAACCATTTCGTGAGTTCTGGAATTAATAATATATTCCAGAGATGCCGTTACTAGGTCGCACAACGTTACGTAACTATCTACCATCTGTGTGCAATGATTTACTGAAGTGGATTAAAAGTGCGTTAAAAATACACGGCTGTAGTTACTTATTGACAAGATAACAAACTGTAAAAAACATCGATTCCTATGCTGTTCTAGCAAATGTCCTGTGACTCGTTGGGGAACATGGTTGAAAATCGTTTTTTATTATGTCGAACATTTCCAGCAAATAAAAGCTGTTATTTTACAATTCAATCCTGTCAAAGCTGCAGCTATTAAGGAGAGCCAAACAAGATGTGTCCGCTGAAAGAGCTTTAAAAACTATTCGTAGTAACTATAAAGGTTTGTATGACATCATACAAACATTATAGAACAGTGCAGTTTCTTTAGCGGAGTTGCTCCAAATAGCGGACGAACTAAGTAAAAAAATATAGTGGACGAAGTAAAAACGAAGTAAATGCTATAATAAAAGCTGCTACAAGCTATATGTGACATAAATGAGTTAAAAATAATTTCGATAGTGTATTAAAGAAGTGCATCTACAGATCCGTTAAGTGAGTGCAAAGGGTATTTTAACCCTTTAACTCCCAAGTCCACCGTCAAGAGACATGAACTTAGAGGCTCATATCACTGATAGAAAAAATAAAGATAAAATAACCAAAACCATGGATTCCTATGTTTTCGAGGTCGCTCTTTCGAATGGAATCGTTAAAATGTGCAAAAAATTGATGTAACCTTCAATTTTTAACAAAAACTATTAAAAAATGTGATTTTTTCAAAATTATTTTTTTTAATCGCAATTTCAGCTATGTTATCGTCCTTTATACCACTCAAAAACAAATAGAAACGTGCACCCGAGACGTGTACTTGAAGGAAACGCAATGAGAACAATTTAATTTTCTCATTTTTGAGATTAGAATAACTAGATATGGCAATATTCAAAGGGTGATATTTCTCGTTTTTTACAAGTGCAGATCTTTGACGCTAAAACTTTTGAAAATTTATTAATTTTCTGGGGTTTTTTGGGTTCGCTGCTCACCACCCTTTTTGTCTCAAATTTTCAAATTTACATCATGGCCACCATCCCGAATCAAATTTCATATTTTTCGATTGTCGCCTCAAACTTTGGAAACTAGGGTTTTCGGGGTTTCTAATCACGATCCCGATGTCAGAATTTCAAAATTCAGGATGGTAGATATGACATGACGACCATTTTGAAGCAAATTTCGAAATCCTGAATTTTAAAATTCTGACATCGGGATCGTGATTAGCGACCCCGAAAACCCCTAGTTTACAAAGTTTGAGGCAAAATAATCGAAAAATTTGAAATTTGATTCGGGATGGTGGCCATATTGGATCCGCCATCTTGAATTTTGAAATTCTGACATCAGGATCGTGATCAGCGACCCCAAAAATCCCTGACGTACTAGTAATTTTTCAAAATTCTTCTTTTGCGTCAATGATCCCGCAACTGGTAAAAACAGAGAAATATCACCCTTTGAATTTTGCCACATCTAGGTTTGCGACATCATATGTTTGCGACATCGAAAACATAGGAATACATGATTTTAGCTATTTTTTCTTTATTTTTTCTATCAGTAATATGAGCCTTTAAGTTCATGTCTCTTGACAGTGCACTTGGGCATCAGAGTGTTAATTATGCCTGTATTATATCAATAGATGGTAAACGTTCATTCTCAAAATATAAGCATATATTTTCACCACTGCGAACAAGACTTTCGGAGACAACTATTTAAACTTTTCTGATGCTCACAGTTTTTACGAGTTCTTCTCCATCTTCTCCAGTTCGTAATAATACTGTTAACCAAACTACGTCGTCAAGCTAAATGTTCTTAATAAAGTCTATGACTAATGTTATTAAATAATGATTTATTCATCTTCAATAACAATGCAATTATCACATTCTATACGAGTCATATGGGCAAATAAAAAAAACAAATTAAATAAAAATGTGTTACCACAACAATTCAATAGTTAGTCTTCTTCTAAACCAAACAAACTAAAAAAGTTATATTTATATAACATTATAATATGTAACATTATATATTATAATAAATAATTTTCCACAGGCCAGTGGCGGTTGGTAACATTTCAGTTAGCCATATCTTGAAAACGACGCATGGGATCCACTTCACTTTTTAGTTGATGAGATGACTATACACCTCTTACAGTGAAAAAATTATTTAAAGTGAAAAAAACAAAGCAAAGTTTGCGAAAAAAATTACAAAAAAACTGCAGAACACCCTGGGATCTTAGTAACGCTCTGTGGAATATTTGCAGTATATATATTTTTTCATAATCTATAAACAAATATAAGGAGAGGTTTTTCGATTTGTTACAAAATATATTTTTTTTCCAAAAAGTTATGGCCATTTCAATTTCAATTTTATAGGAACATTTGGTTTCCTAAAATTTTTAGTCCGATCGCGACCAAATTCAGTAGCACTTGAAACCATATTAATTGTAATGTGCATGTCAATTTTCATCGAAATCCGATTAATAAAAATGCACTTATGGTGGGCCAAACAAAATTTAAGTTTTAAATCCTAACTACCCCAAAATCCATCGGGTCAGTCCTAAAATTTAACTGTAAGGAATACTTACGAGCACCAATGTTTAAGCAATTTCATCTCAATTCGATCATTACAACGCGAGTTATAATGCGTTAAAGTCTGCGTACACACAAATGTACACTTATGTATGTACATATGTACGTACATACATAAGGTACGTACTCGTACATACATATGTACATAGTGCGTGTAATATGGCTATTAGTATTTACTAAATCTTCTAGCTAATTCAGAAGTCGTGAGAGGCTATAGTTAACGAAGTACTTTGAGCTGTGAGATAATAAAGAACTCACGTTAATGGAGAACTCCGAAACTTAAGAGGCAAAGGGATTCACAAGAATCAAACACTATAACTTCGTAGTGTTATTGTGGGTTAATGGGCTTCTGGCATTTGCTTTGGCTCAGCTACGTAATTCTAGGCATGGATGAGTCTGAGATTCGATGTGTCAGTCTCTCGTGCGGCATTTAGACGTTATTAGTTTATAAAATGAGGCCATGGGGCTATTGGGTTATTGGGTTATTAGGGGTCTGGCCTGCAGTTTGCCCTGGTTGAAATCCTCCATTTTTCGACCATTTATGAAGCGATTTTTCGACCATCTTTTGGCCATTTATGGCTAAAATACCCGTTTTGGATGACTGCACAACTTTGGTTAGAGGTTATATGGTTAATTGGGGTCTTGGGGCCTATTGATTGTGAGTGCTATGGGGTCAGAAGTATTGGGTTATGAGGTTTGATTAGGTTCTAGAGTATTTTTTGTCGTCTTTTGCCATTTTTCCGCAGCTTATTGAGGATAAAAAAAATTGTGACGTGATGGGACAAAACGGGCTTCGGATTCGGATTCAGCGACCCCAAAAACATGTCGTCCACCAAGTTTGGTCAGAGGTACATTTCACTTAACTTATTATAATTAATGATAATAAGTAAAGTAAATGAGTCTCCCATGCTTTAAACTATTGGTCAGATAAAATCAAGAACTTCACTACATAAATATTGGCAACAGATACTCTGCAAGAGCTAAGAATTCAATTCCTTTTCAATTCGTTATTGCGTCCGTGTTGTACAAATAAATATTAACAATTAGTTTTGTTTCAAATATAAAACCCTTGTGGGCACTGCAGTAGAAAAACTTATTTTATCCTTTTTAGTGCACAAAAACTTTTTTTTGTAATCATTTTACGGTACATTACACCCTACCTACGACAATTTACAAAAATCTTATCTCACACGAGAACTAACGAACGTGGGTCCCACCCTCGGCATGCGTATCGGATGACAGGGCCGTCTATTAGTACGCGATGATCTCGCAGTCAAACAAAATTAAAATCCATCCCGTCGGGTCGAAAGGTCGTCCTTTTGATCTCCGTCGGCGCGGCATAGGCGTCGCACGCGTCCCGACGCCGGCTCATCGAGGGGGAACACCGTCAGGGCGGAATTTACAATGTGATTGCCGCTTTGTAACTCTGCCCGGGCCGAACCTTCAATGGAATCATCGCGTTTTATTATTCCGGGATTTCGAATTAACCTTTATTGTATAAAGTTACTTTTAACTTGCGGATTAAGCTCCCCATTAGCCTTACACCGAGGGCGAGGCGTCGACGGCTTACACACATAGAGCTAATAAAGATACGCACTTGACGCAAGAGGGGGATCTGCAGATTTGTGTTTGTGCAGCGTAGTAAAGTAAATATCAAGTAATGTATCGAAAGGGCATTTTGAATAGGTAAACATCATATTTTCGACTAAAAGTATTACAAATAACGGAATCTGAAGGTTTATGTTGTGATTTTGTCGTTTTTGATGTTTTGAATTTAGTAAATATTGTTGTGCCTAAAGAGTAGGTACATATTTCTTTATTTTAAAGAAAATTGCACATCTATATTCTCAAACGAATCGGATGCTCTTATTTTTAGCAGCCACCATGACAACGAAATAAAAATCCGGAATTGGTCCTTCTGAATACCCTAGGTGAAATTACACTGGAAAGAAGGTGGGTCCGTAAGGCCGGTTTTCGGCCTAATAAATTTTTGGTCAAAAAAAATCAAAAATTGTTTTATTTATTTATTTATATATCATTTACAATGGATCTCATCACAAACGAACCCACCCTCAACCCCTCCTCCCTGTTTTTACCCCTCTTAATGACGCAATAAACAATTTGCTTTTTACCAACTTCCATGGTAGTTTTTGGCTAAAACAAATATATTTTATCAAAAAAATATCACCCTAACCACTCACGTATATCACATATAATCTCCCCCTTTCCCCGGAAATCTGCACCTCTCCCGTTATTCCTACCACTCACTTCTGCGTGTAAAATGGATTTTTGGGAACTGTATGAATATTATTGAAAATAATAATGCTTGTACTACAAATCAAACTCCAAAATCCTCCCTCTTCCCTTTTCCCCAACTGTAATATAAAATATAAATATAAAGCATCATTTCTTTATCTTTATTTTAGCTGTTTTTGTATAAAAAATAATCTTTTTGAAATAATAAAAAGCATAATCCTAATGACTCACGCATATCACTTGAATGCATTAAACTACTCTCACTTTAGCAACTGTCTCTATTGAAGCATCCTTTAAATATTTAATTATTTAATTATTTAAATAATTAATTATGCTTTAAATGCTTCGCTCAGTATTATTTAGCTAAAAAATAGTATTCTATTTTAAAAACCTCATCGTTCTCACTGACCCATACGATATAACCTTATTTCTCATTTTCAAACCTTATCTACCACCCCTTTCTTGCCTAAAATGGGTCTTCTCTCCCAAAACATCAACTTCCCCTATTGTAGTGTTTTTTACGTTAAATATAATATATCCTTGATAAAATATAAAAACATGTTTTTTTTAGCCAAAAACTACCGTGGAAGTTGGTAAAAACCAAATTGTTTATTGCGTCATTAAGAGAGGTAAAAAGAGGGGGGCGGGTTGGGGGGTTGGTTCGTTTGTGGTAAGATCCATTGTAAATGATATATAAATAAATAAAAAAAATGTTTAGGGACCCTTAGGGACCCTCCTCCTTTTGTTAATAATGTTGACGCGACATTAAATTGACGTTTGATTATTATTATTGAGGTACTATTTTTATTTCTACACGGACATATAATTATAAACAATTGTTATATATATTTCTTACATAATAACGAAATTCTAAAAAGAAATAGAATAGACCTCGAAAAAGTATTAGGTAATAATTCGAGCACTCGAGGTAGATTACTAGCGATTTATAAACTAAACCAGTACTATTTTCAAACAATAACACCTACCACATTAAAAAAATCTCTATTTTATGTTTATTAACTTTCAAATGATATTTTTGAAATTATGAATTTGTTTTTTAAACAAATTCATAATCCGTATCTTTAAAGTATTAGGCAGACTTTTCAGGCACCTATCTGACAATTTCTATATTTTCTGTTTGTTCAGAATCACTTCTTTGAAAACGTCTACCGACCTAAGGAAACATTACTTCCATCATTCATTTCTCATCTGTTATTTGTTTGTCTTTGTGACTGTTTTCGTAAACCGTTTTTTTCTAGTGCGTTCTAATAATGAGTGACATTAATTTTGAGCATCGGTGTGCTATCAGGTTTTGCTTCAGACTTGGACACAGCGCAACGGATACTTTTGCAAAACTTCCACACGCCTACTGAGACAGTGTTTTTTTAACAGCCCAGTTTTTCGGTGGTTTAAGGCATTCTCAGAAGGAAGAGAGTCGATTGAAGATGAACCACGCAGCGGAATGACGTCATCTTCAAGAACCGATAAAAATGTCGATAGAATACGGGATCTTGTGCGTTCAGATCGTCGGTTGACGACAAGAATGATCGGGGAAGAGTTAAATTTGAATCACACCAATGTTCATTAGATTTTGACTAACGAATTGGGAATGAGAAAAATTTGCGTAAAAATGGTTCCAAAAAACCTTTCGCAGGAACAAAAGGACATCAGGAGAGGAAGGTATCTTGACTTTTTGGAATCGATTGAAAATGATCTCCATTTTATGGAACGTGTCATTATTGGTGATGAGACTTTTGTTTGAATACGATTCTGAAACCAAACGCAAAAGCATGGAATGGCACACTTCAAGCTCTCCAAGACCCAAAAAGGCAAGAATGATCAAATCAAAGATCAAATGCATGCTGATTTGCTTTTTTTGTAGCTAGGGAATTGTCCAAAAAGTGTTTATGCCTGCATTCCAAACAGTATATCAACATTTTTACAGAGAGGTTCTTGAAAAACTTCGAAAAAGGGTCATGCGTGTGAGACCAAACATCAAGAACAACTGGATCACGACAATGCGCCTTGTCACACAGTCATTTCAGTACGCGAGGTTTTAGCCAGTAAAAACATTCCTGTGGCTCCTCAGTCTCCGTATTAGCCTGAGTTGAGTACTTGTGACTTTTTGCTCTTCCCGGGATTGAAAAATTACCTCAAGGGACGTCATTTTGGGACCATAAAAACATTCAAACGGCTGTAACTGATCAGCTGAAGACTATTCCAATGTAGAGTTCTAGCACTGCTGTGAGGAATGGAAGAACTATCTCCAGCGCTGTGTGGCTTCCCATATAAGTTATTTTGGAGGAGACAATACTGAATTGTAATTCTGTTCGAATAAAAAGAATTAAAAAAATTCAGTCTCATTACTTAATTTACACACCTCGTATATAGAGTGTGATTTTTGAAAATCCCAGTATACAGCGGTCACACTTTAATTTAAAACGCTGGTCTCCCTCCTCAACAGTACATAAACTAAAACTGATTGAATTGTTATACTAAAGTTCTCGTTGCTGTTCGCCGACTTGTTTATTAATCAGAACAGTAGATTGTTCGATATCGACCCATTATCTTTAATCATGTTACTATTGCATTTAACAATTTCTGTACATTCGAATGCATCTAACTAGCCTACTATATGTTACATTAAATTTCTTATTATTTTTAAACTAATTCTTATATTCTGTGACAATAATCATAGTATATTAGTAGCTAAATGTTGGTGAAACGCGCACATTTACAAAAAAAAAGTGCTCTGGGGAAGTGGGAAAGTGTGAATTTAATTTTTTATGCCAATAAATTAATATAATTTTTAATCAAGGTTCTTGTAAAAGTTCCTTCTCATTGAAACCTTCCTCTTCTTGAACAACTGACAATCGGAGACGGTAGTCTACAAAAACCGTAGTTTACAAAAAATGTGTCAGTTAGTATGCTTAGACATCATTTCAACACCGTAAACTGGTACTTTGCGCCTGTGGGTGTTACATTGCGCCATTGTCGAAAAGAGTTTTAATTTAACTTCATGTTCAGACTAAATGCTTATACTGCCGAATACACTACTGCGATTTAAGGGTTACCTATGTACTTACTAGTTACGGGGATAATCATTCTACGGTCAGTCGTAGATGAATAGTCGGCCAGTATAGTGGTGATTAAAAAAACTGTGATTTTTTAACGTGCAAAATTTGGTGTGTAGAGCGGTTCGTATTCATATATAATAGGTAAGTCCGTTTGTACTGGTTTATATGTTCTTTAGTTATAACATTCCAAATTAAACTATCTATGATAATAATAAATAGCATATTGTTATTTTTTGTTTCTAGACAGGTCAATTTTAACGGTTTTTGGGGTTACTTTGCTCCGCGGCGCAAAGTAACCCCAAGTGGTATATTTTCGACTTTTAAACTTTTCAGATACTATTACTGCTTTTTACTACTATTATAATATGATTTTATGTTACAGAGATGCCCAGAACATATAACAGAAAATTGGGGTCAAGACGATACGGTGATTATACGGCCGAAACCTTAGAAACATGTTTAGACCAAATTAGAAGAGGGGAAATTTAAACAAAAACATCGAAGAACACCAGGGAAGCAACTCGATGGAAAAGTCTCTCAAGATGTGGAAATGGCCCTCAAAACGAGATCAGCTAACTTACTCATGGTCCGATGCCTTGGTTCCATTAACCCCCAAATCAGATTTCTAAGAGAGGTGCATTCTCTGTTCCGGAATTAACAACGCTTTTTGATTAATGTTCGACAATTTTGCCTATTTTATGATTATTATAAACATGTATTTTAAGTTTTTTTCATTAATAAAACATATAGCTTTGTTATTTAATAAATTACGAGTGTGAAATATTTTTTTGACCAGTTTCTTCCACAAATTTGATTATTGGAGAAAAGTTTAAATAATATATACAAGTAATTTTTCTCCACTTGTTCAAATATAGGCGTTATATTGAAAAACTTAGATCGGTGCAAAGTATCCCCGACCTATGGGCAACTTTGCTCCACTTTTCAACAAAAAAAAAATAAAAAGCCATGGGTTATCTATCAAATATGTGGCACCATATTGTATATTATACTAGACCCAACATACAAGTGCATTACAAAAAAAAGTATACTTATGTCAGTTTTGAATTTATGTTCAAGGAGTTACAAAATACACTCTAGAAGTGAAGCAAAGTAACCCCAATTTACGGTACCATCCATCATTTAAAAAGCTAGAAGTATTGGAACTTGCAGAACTCGGCACAAGTGTAGCTTGTCTATTATTACAAGAACTTTTAATTGCTCTTAAAATAAGACATTCGTTAAACAAACTTTTGTAATTATACTGAACTTTCATTTTACCTACATCTTTCATTTACCATCCTTAGCATAACTTATATTCATGAAATGGGGTCAAAAGCAGAATAATATGTCTTAACAGGTACCAAAATAAAAAAAAAGTGCACTTGAAGTATTTTCAGTTTCAGTTCTAATTGTCGAATTAATAAAAGTTTTCTAATTGCAAAGTAAATATGTATGTATATACATATATACTACATGAGCAGCGGAAATGCGTACAAAATAACATATACGTACAAAAGGATTTCTCAAACGAAATACAAATATTTCTCTACGCAAATCGGAAGCTACGCTTCAGCAGCTTGTGCTCAGGCTTTTAATCGGCCTCAAGTCCAAAAGTTTTTTGAACTAAACTGCTCGTCAAAATTAGCGTAACACTTTTTAGATGAGCGCCATTTTCGTTCTGTTTGAGCTAGAGACTTGCGGTTCGAAAGTTCCAGTAGCCTATAGGGTTGTTTTTAATGCCCTGAAGTCGCTACACTGTTACTTAAACGGTTCGCCGTCCACACCCCAAAAACCAACCCCATGTCGAAATTTGAATTCACAAGATTTTGACGGCAACTTCAGAGTCTTACAAGATTGACTAAGAAGGACGCTGTCGGGTAAAAACCCTATTCTGGCACACATTACGACTTCGCCAATAAGTCCTGAGCATTTGATTTCATTGATCCAAATGCTGCCAAAATCAAATGGTCTAGGGTGTTACAACCAATTTTCACCTGCAGACCATTCAAACATTCCTCCAGACCATCGCAGCACCTACCCCCCCCCCATTCACTCCCTTTAGTTCCACCACTGTTGGAGGCTACATGGGCAACAATAGGCTACCGGAATTTTCAAACCGCAAGTCTCTAACTCAAACAGAACGAAAATGGCGCTCATCTAAAAGGTGTTACGCTAATTTTGACGAGCAGTTTATATGGAAATCTGCTGGAGTATGTAAACCTTAGGCCACACCGCATCTATGATGCTGATGAGTCAGGCCTATCTATTGTACAAAAACCCCAAAATATATTGGCTACTACTGAAAGGAAGCAAGTTAGCGTTATATCCAGAGCAGAATGTGGAACAAACACCACCGTTGTTTGTCGTGTTAATGCCGTTGGTACATTATCCCGCCGATGATGATATTTCCCAGAAAAAAATATGAAAAATGAACTAGTCGACGAAGCTCCTTCTGGACTTTAGGTGTAGCTCCACAATCAGGGTGGATGACAACAGAGATATATATCTGAAATATGAAGATGAAGCATTTTCAAAGTTTTGTTAAATCATATATTGACGATAAGGTAATTTTGATTGTCGATGGACACGCAAGTCATAAAGGGTTTGAAACTTCAGAATATGCGCAACAAAACGGTATTATTGTTATTTGTCTACCCCCACATTGCACTCATTGCATACAGTCCCTTGATTTATCATTTATCGCGCCCTTGAAGACTTTAACCAAGAAATATCCAAGTGGCTGAAAGTACATTCTGAACGTGTTGTTACACAATTTCAGAAAGCCGGCCTGTTCAACGAAGCGTATGGCAAGGCAGCTACAGTGCAAAATGGTTGTCATGGCTTTAAAGGAACTGGTATTTGGCCTCTAAATCCTGAAATATTTCCCTATTATATGCGGGACTACAGAGACACATCCAATGAGCAACGTCATCAGCAAACAAGTCCTGGTCTAGTTTCCGTAGCTGGGTCATCTACAGAGCAGCAAGATGATTCATTTTTGCTGCAACTACCAACATTAATATTAGCTACAGAGATCCCATGTCGTCACACCTAGCGACAATAATATAGCTACCAGCACCTACCGAACAACAAGCCGATAATTAATCTCAGGTTTCATCAGCAAACACTGAGCAAGAACTTTTTTTAACTCATTAAATGCAATATTATTCATCTGCTGCTACTAAAAAAACATCAATCGTCCTCTACTCTTGCTCTCCTCTACTCTATTGAGGAGATTTCTCCAGTCCCAAAAGGACGTTTTATAAGTGATCAAGGAAAACGTAAGCCAAAGACTTGAAAAACCTCTTTAGTTTTAACTTCTACTACTACTATGAAGGAAATTAAATCAAAAACTAAGCCCAAAGCTCCGCCGGAGAAAAGGAGATGAAACGTTACTAAAAAGTTATTTGAAGAAGACAATGAAGAAGCAAATTTTCCTGATAACTCTCAAGATGATGAAGAAGAATGTCGATGCATATATCGCAATGATCTTTTTCCCGACCTAAACCTGGAGAAGACTTGTTACGGTGCTTAAATTGTTTGTGTTGGGCTCACACTTCTTGCGCTGACGATGACGTTACTAAAAGAACCACGCGATTCATTTGTGAACTTTATCAGTAATTTTATAGTTTTTACGTGTATGTTATTTTGTCCTTAATTAATTAAGTAATGTTCTGTTGTTCTTAATTAATTAAGTAATGTATTTTGGCTGATCTCAATTAAACTAAGATTTTTTTCTATTATTTATGTATTATAAATGTTTATTACATTTCATAGGTAAAGAACCAAATATGATTGATGTAGAATATGACAGTGCTGTGATTTACCAATAAAGAGTTATGAACCTAAAGTAAAACAATATGTCATTTTGTACGTATTTCCCCTACGTATATCATTAAATATGTTCGTACATTAACGATTATTAGTAAAAACACAACTTGCAATATTAGGATTTAGTATTTAGTATCTCTAATAGACTCTGAAGTATATAGGGTGTTTTTAAATTAGTACTAAATCTTACTAAATATATTTTTTAGATACTAAATATATTTTTTTATTACTACTTCTGAAAATTTTGGCATACACATTAACCCTTCTTTGGAGAAGTATTAAAAAATAAACAAGTAAAAAGTACTTAATGTTTGCTTCATTTCACTGGTTTCTTATATATCTTTATTTCTTACTTATTTTATTACTAATTATGAAATACTTCATTTTATTTCATTTTCTGCATCACATGAATGATCACATTTTTTTTGTGTAGAATTAAATGTGTTTGCGAAAAATATAAAAATAAAAAATATTGTAGCTCTGAAAATATTCGATGGAAGGTATACTAAAGAAAATACCAAAATATTCTGAAATAATTAAATTACATAGTGCCTTAAAGTTTTTCTGCAGATATGTGTTACTCCTGTAATATTCTGAAAAAAATAACTAGAGCGCTATTAGAAAAATATGTAATTTACTATGTCTTTGATAAAATTAACATATCAGTCGTTGATAAAATTAAAATATCAGTGTTGTATAACTAACTTGCTGTAAAACAACTGGAATTTTAATTAACCATAAGAAGGTCGTTATCATTTATCCCTACACGGAAAATAATTAACTATCCAGAGGGTGACATATACCTACATAGATCTATTTTGATGCCACATTACACGTCTGGCTGAAACCTACAAAAAAACTAGCTTCCTTTTTTTAGTTAGAGCAATTAATCAGTGGCATGTCCTTTAATGGGATCATTTGGCTGATTTGGCGTTAAGGATCCCGAAATATTTGAACTTTCAGACAAATTTGCGGAGGAAGTTAAGTGTTTTATTACGACGTAACATGTGTGGGCCTAATTAGTAGGGCCCTATTTATTTTTTGAGGTTTTCTTCCGAGACCATTAACTATATAGAAAAAAAATTGCCTATAGTTTGCGTGCGTTCGGCATTAGAAGGTGTCAGATTCTTTTCCTTACTTATAAAACTAATATATTTAAGGCTAAATCCTAAATATTTGAGTTAAGAAACATAAAGAAATTTATTGGAAAACACTATTTAGCATTTGCATAAAACACTTTGAAGCGAATCCTATAAACATAGTACATTAAACATCATTCATAAACTTGTAAATATCATCTGAATTGATTGTGAATAACCAATATGAATTTACCTATTTACATTCATATACCGTATGGAAAAAATTAAATGAATAAATGCATTATTTCGGAAACAATGAAGTTTCGTGAAATTTCTTCGAACACGTCGATTTTGGTTTTTGAAAAGACCAAATTTTTTTCACAAATTTGGCACAGTTGTTAGTATCACTAACAATGGTTTATTTGTTGTTTTTAGTTGTACTATTATATAGAAGATTAGAAAAGTAGGTATAGTAGTTTGGTGTGTCGTGGAAAATGTCCAGTTTTTTGTTTCTACGCCGAAGGTTCCAGTACCCACTCCAGGATAGTTCCTGGAGTGGGTACTGGGTACCGGGTCTATCTTTGTTACCTAGTGTAATAAAGATAGATAAGTACCTATCTTAACTTAAATCACTTTTATTTAGGTCTAGAATAATTTACTGGTAACTCAAGCTCTCAGACACAACCTTCTCATCGTAGAGTTCCAAACCAGCCGTCTTAATACGATTTCAGAAACTATGTATCTAATCAAAACGCATTCATTTTTAAACATCCATGTCATCCTCTAGTAAATGTGTCATATCGTAAGTATTTTTGTTAAAAACAGAGATGTTGAGTGTTAACTTTGGTCAAATCTATAAACATATCTACAAACGTTTGAGTAATTGGACTTTGCGCCTATCATCTTCACGTAAATTTGCTAGCAGTATCGTTGTGAAAAATGGTAACTCATCCCGTCCTGTCCTCCGAAAATATCAAATCACCGGAAAGCCTAACAATAAAGCGAGTTTAACAGCTGTTTACTATTATTCGATGTCTAGCAGTCACACCAATTCATCATCTCGGCAACGAACACAGCTCGCCGGATCGTTAAAATATGAAACATAAGTGCGAACGACCAAAACAACCGCGCAACAACGGCGCTCAGCTACATGACAGAGTGCTCAGCCGTCAGCGAAACACCACCAGTGGCGGCCCCTATAATTTTAATAAAAAATCAAGTACGAGTTTTAAAAACAACATATTTTTCATCTCAAGATGGATTTTCACTTATCAATTAATGCCTGTTCGATGCAACTTCTTGGTGCAATATTTTTGGATTCATTTTGTGCAATTTGTTGCATGACACAGTGTTGCACGGACACAAAATTCAAGCAATTTGTTACACGTAATTCCGGTTACAGTCAGTAATTAATTGGATATCAACATTCATTGTAATGTCCAACCACGTGCAATACGCATCCAGGTTCTTGACGCTACCAGATGCATAGGACGTGGCTCAAACAAAGTGATGAAACCCTCAGATGCTTGAGAAAAGCTATTTGGCTCATTCGGTCGATTGGTAATTCTTATGTATTTTTTTTCATGATTGCACCTTTTTTTCATGATTGCACCTTGGTAATTCTTATGTCTTCATGATTGCACCTTCTTAGTAAAAGTTATTCGTTGTTTTTGTTATTTATATTGATTACTTAAGCCTAGGGATAGTATAGCGTACTTCTGACCAGCATCTCCACTCCTTCAAAATTAATGTGATTAGTGTGATTACCTCGTCTATTTAGGTGATCTGTATCTGTTGATTTATTTGTATTGCCAAAGCTCGTGTCTCTTTGGTGTTCTTATATTCTGCATTCTATGCTTCGTCTGGTCTGACCTACGTACTATTTTCCTCAGCAGTATTTTAATGTGTGCACTCCCCCCTGTTAGTAATTTTGGGTGAATGGCACTGTTTGGCGATAACAGTTGTCCGATTTTTTGTACTCTCGTTTCAGTTTTATGTTTCCTGAGCAGTTTTCGCAATCTCTAATACGTGCAATGTAGGGTATAACTCCATCTGAAGTAAGGTTTTCACTTTACCTTTTGTTTTTCTGGGTGTGGTGATAGACTGTTCTTCTTAAGACGTGTGGCCGTTCTTCACCAGTGCTTCTTGCGGATGGTTCTTTTCTGAAGTTAAAAAGTTAAAGAAGGGTCACAGATAACCTCGGCTCTTCTTACTAGAGTGTTGAATCTGTCGTCTTTTATTATCATTATATGGTACGTCCGGTCTGATCTACGTAATAATTACCTCTATTGCATTTCAACATATTACTCCTTCAGTTCGTAACTTTCTGTGAATATCTTTGGCGGTAGCAATTTCATGTTTCCTGAACAGTTTTTTCAATCTGTTTCTAATAGCTGCAATATAGGGTATAACTCCATGTGAATAGGATTTTCTCTTTGCTGTTCATCTGGATGTGGCGGTAGATTATTCTGGTGGCGGTGTATATTATCCGTTATTCACTAGTTCATGTTGCAAGTGGGTTATACTTTCATTTCTAAAGGTAATACTTAAATTTAAAAAATAATAATAAAGGTGAAGTAGATTTAAAGAGTGTTGATTATGGACTTTTTTTGTTGTTTACGTAGGGTTATAACAATAATAAAATAATATTTTTTTCGTAAATTATACATTATCTGAATACTTTCTATATGTGTCCGATGCTGCAATTCGAAACAAAAAACTAATGAACTTGTGCACATAGAACAGCATGGACAAGCCAAAGTGAGCCTTTGGGTGCATTAGGAAAGTTATTTGGCGCATTCTTGTAACCTTCAGGTTGATTCGAATCTCTTATGTATTTTTTCATAAAATGGGTCACATGAAATGGGCCCTTCTGGTACTTGAAATTAAATTATATTGTACCCGTGACATATCGTAATAATCAGACGAATGCATAATTAACAGGACGTATATATACAAATGTAGTAGTTAAAACAGCGAGTAATTAAAGTGAAATTTATTTGAAAAAAGTTGGTACTGTTAAGAATTCAGCCTTGATTAACTCACTTTTCTGTGTGAAACACTCTTATGAATACTTTACAACTTCTTGATTACAACTCTATAACATTCGAATCACAACTATGATTTTTACGCCTATCTGGTCGATATGTTGTTCTACACCATCAATTCTTTCGGAAAATTCGTTCAACCTGGTGTTTGTTACTTTTCGGGACTCGCAAATTTCCTGATATCGCCTCTCTGCTTCTTCTCGGTCCTCTTGTCGTCGTCGTTCGTCCTCTTGTCATCGTCATTTATCTTCTTATCTTCCTTGTAAAAATTTTAATATTTCGCTATTTCCTCGTCGTATTTTGTTGATCTCGTATTCACCATATACAACTTTTCCTTTTTAATTTTTTCAATTATCCCACCGCTGTGACTAAAATGTTACTTCACAACTTATTGTCACAGTACATTGACTTGTGTGAAAGCTATCATTGGGAGCCTGTAGCCCTCGTGCCCCTATGAAGCAACCGCCACTGATCACCATCTCGCCACACCGTGTAGGTATTTATAGAGTGAGATATTTTCGGTTGACAAATGATGTGTGTAAACCTGCTCTTCGTTTTAATGCTCGCAATCCATCTGTGAAACCGAGAGTGCCACCGAGTACTCCGTTTGTCATCTTTAACCAGGCATAGACGCGCCTGTAAACGGTGGACACTCGGTGTACAATGTTCTGTACACCAGCGATCATTATAATTGATGATCACTGCCGTCTGTCGCTCGGCATGTATTTGCTTTGATGTTATTTCCAAAAATGAGGGAATGCTAGTGCGATCGAAGTCAAACGTGGTATTTGGGTTAGGTAGAATTGCTCAGAAGCGTAGCAGCGCGTCGGTCAAATGCTCTAATATTGTTAAACTGAAATTAAAAAGCAACTCTTTTCATACATAGTATCGAAAAAGTATGTCAAAATCTCCAGCAGTATAGAACCCCGATCAATTTACTTACAAGTAAATCCATATTAGAAGGAAGCGGAAGCGGAAGTTACACTTATTGGAAAATCTGATATCCTTCATGATACAAACCGCAAATGTAGACAATTCTTCTGAAATTGAACTTTCGCCATGCTGTTGAAGTATATTCTGTCATTAACATTTTAAGCGAGAAAGATTCTTCGTTTTTCATCACTAGCACGTCAAAGGCCACGGATCTAGATTTCGATGTTCTGGTATCTCGTCAGTGTGACATATTTGATGGCGAGTAACAAAGAACGAGCGGGTCGATAGTATCCTGACCAGGAGAGCATTATGTGGCGTTACCTTCACGGTATCGCTCTCTAATGCATTTTGATGAAACCAGACATATTTCGGAGCATAATCAAGGCAACCTGAAGGCAATACCACAGTATGATCTGGCGAGGATATGACCAACACAATCGTTCTTCATTATTCGCCGTCAAATATGCCACACTGACGATTTATAATAAGACCAAAATCCAGATCTGTGACTTTTGATGTGCGGGTGACAAAGAACGAGGAATCTTTCTCGTTTTATTTGAACTTAACGGTTTTTCCGTTAATTTCCAATCGTTAATCCGCATCTCCACAGTATGCGCTTCTGGTCAGGATACATATAACCAACCCGCTTGTTCTTTGTCGTTACTCGTTGTCAAATATATCACACTGATGAGATCTAATAAGATCAAAAACCGGACCTGTGACTTTTGACGAGCGGGTAACGAAGAAACATGCATCTTTCTCGCTTCATCTGGGTTTAACGATTTTATCGTTTAACGAGTGTTTTGGGACGGACATTTGACAGTTACAGTACAACCTAGATAACCGAAGTAAATAAATATTAGTAATTAAATATTGCAAAGGGTTGTTCAGGCTATCGACGACTATCGATTTATTCGGATTAACAATAATATAATGCAATTAAAATAAACTCACCCCATATTTGAAAGCTTCAGTGGAAAAGTTGCCACTAATTTGAATGTTTAATTTTATGTTTTGTACTATATTTTTTAATTATTGTAAATAATAGATTCCTAAAGTGGTCTATATGGACCCCAAGGGTCGATTTATATTATCACGGGGTCTATGTCAGTGAGAAAAAAAGGGGTTACATGAGATTTAAATGTGTGTCATCAACATTTAAACATTCTGTATATGACTTGTTACACTTAACACATATTGTATGTACATAATACTTATAGTGGACATTATAGAAGAAATTACTTACTACATTATATATACAAAGAACCCTGTCAAAGTGAGCAGCACTGTATCAGCGGCGAAAAACACATTTTAAGTTAATACGTTTAGGAAAATTCAATATTAGGCAGGTCCACGAAAAACGTTTAGTGGTCTACGGGACAAACAACTTTGGGAACCTCTGGTGTAAAGTAAACCTTAATGCACTTAATCTGTACATATTATTATCTTAGTTAAAATCATTAATAAAGCTTTAAACGGTACGATATTCGAATTATCAAGGTTTGCTCAGATTATGACTTCGAGCGCCCGCTGTTCGGATTAGCGGAGGTTCAGACTAACACGTGTTCCTATTATCGAAGTTGTACTGTACCGACTTTGTCGGACCACCGAAATATATCTGATCCCATCACTAGAGGGCGATACCATAAAGGTAACGCCATAGTATTAGCGTTTTAGTAATATAGGTACCAATACAGGTAAGTGTATATCAGGAAATTATGATACACAGAACGCGGTCAATTAGCATTAATATTGTACAAAAAAAGAAACGCGGCATGTTCTACCCGGAATTGGACGTCTCCGATACAGGTCGAATCATTGGGGAAAAATAACTTAAATTTTCATTAGAAGTCTTAGTATGTATCTAACCTACATAAAAGACTAAGCTCTAAAATTCTTTGCTGATCCTCACCCAAGAAAGAAGGTCTTGAAGTTTAAAGGTAAATAACTTAAAAGGCATGTCTCTTCTTAAAACTGTTTTCTTAAAGACTTAAAGTGAAATAAAACATTCTAGTGACATACAGTTTTGGAGATGAAAATTCCAAATACCACTTCTAAATTTCTGATGATTTTTTAAGATTCCAAAAAGTGGGAGAATTAGACGGGAATATAGTGATTCTTTATGCAACATTTTTTTTAAGTTATAATTTTCAAATTTGTATAAATATAATTTTATATACATATATTTTTAAATCTTTATAACTGTAGTTATAATTTTAAGTTTAATATAGTAGCCCCTGTTAGCTGCATATATTATAGCTGCATATATAAACTACTGATTTCAAGATACACTCAACATCCACATATCCGAACTTTTCCGTTCCGCAAACTTCCACATTTCGGAACTCTCGTCACCGCGGGATAACCGAACTGCTGGCGCAGGCGCAAAGGGTTTTTCTGGCTCATTCTAGTACTTTTCGTTGTTTTTCGAGGTTTTTATGCAAATGTAATACATACATACATGTGTACATGTTAATAAAAGAACGTTTTTTTAAACAAAAAAAAAAATGTCAGCTGCAAAGGAGAGAGTGATGCAGGTAATTATTTTGTAATTCAAAGTTAAGGTTTTTTTTTATTGAACATTTTGTTGACGTAACCTATAATAATTTAAAACTGAAATGAAAAATGATGAGAATATATGTATTTTTAAGAAAACCGTGATACAAAACAAACATTATTGTACTGTTTATTTGCAGAGAAAAGAGCCTGCTAAGAGGCTAACCTTGGAACAAAAGCTGGATCTGATAAATCACGCAAAAAATTGTGTTAAAAATGTTGATCTATGTAAGATGTACAATATTTGTAAATCGTCAGTGGCAGAAATTCTTGGGAAAAAAGAAATTTAATTGTCAGAAGAAAAGAGACGAAAATTGAGTGGACGGATTGACACAAAAAAGTGCACCGGTATTTATGATACGCCATTTGAAATAAGTGTTTTCCACTGGTTTGTACAAAGAAGAACTCTTGTAGAACCTGTCTCAAGTGTGCTGCTGAAGGAGGGCGATTTCCTCTTTGCTGAATTCTGTGGCAATCGAAATGTTTGATAACAATCGCATTATTGTGTTTACATTTTTTTCTCATTTCAAATTTCGCGGTTTTTTGTCGCCAACCAATCAGCGACAAGTTCGGTTGTGTGGAAGTACAAGTTCGGAAATATCGTGAGAAAAAGTTCGGAAATATCGTGAGTTCGGAAATTTGGAGTTCGGATATGTGGATTTTGAGTGTACCACAATTTTCCCTTGTCCACCATAAATAAACCAGGTCTGGCGAAAATAGCATCCATTGGAATAATTCATCACTAACGCATGGGAAACATCCGTCAAGACTGCACCAAGGAGCGAGTCGCTCATTACTTTAATAACGTTGTCAATAACAACGCTAGTGCGGTAAATGGTATCAAAATTGCATGTTGTCCCGAACAAATAACACATCACCATCAGGAGAAACAAAACACGGGGCCGTAAGGGCCCTAATTGAACTCGTATACCTTGTTTAGTCGAGAGTAGACCGGGTGCACACATTTCGTAATACGGGGCGGCCCGTTTGAACTGTTGCAAGTCACCGGAGCCACTGTTACATGCATCATCATGATTAATTTCGTGGCGAATTGTGCACATCATCATCCCTGTAGTACGAGGGTTGAAATTCTGCTTCAAATCTATCTTATATGCGGTAATAGGTAATACCAAGGTTCCAATGAGTAAACGTGAGAATTATCTCTGTAATATCAGCTATACTTTTTTTGGAAAAGAAAAACATTGTTAAGATTTAGTTGTAATATTGTTATAACTAAAGTTCGGAAATGTATGGCCATAACGCCTGGTCGGCACTATAAAACTCTATGATAATGAAAGTATAAACCGTATTTTTAAGCGCCTTAATACGTAAATTATATACGTGTTTATTTCTTACGTCTGCATACCCACGCCACTGACCGATCCATCCCGATGTCCTAGGACTCACGTCTGCGGGGTAGTACGCCGATCTCATGCACAGTAAATGCCGTTTTTCATGCGGTAAGTCGGGTGACCGAACTCTATAGTTCTATCTAATGTGCTAACTAGAGCTACCAACTGTTGAGCTTTCTATATACGAGCCCGATCGCATATGAATTGGACCACTAAAATTAATAACACAACTTTATATTTCGGGGTTAGTTGCTTTTGTTAAAACTTACAATATAAATATATATACTTACCGGGATTCTATTCAATTTTAGTCAATTTGTTCCAGTTTATATGGTCACAATAACACAATTGTTTATATGTGAGCTCACCTTGTACACAAAAGACTTTCAAATTGGTAGCTCTAGTGCTAACTTTAGTGTCATTAAAATGTGTATCAGTTCTTCGTTTGAAGAGCATTATTCTAAAACTACTTAAGTTTAAAATGTTAATTTTTAGTTATAGCTAATGCTTTGTTATTTCTCATCTGCGTATGATACAAATTAAATATTTGACCTTATTCAATATATTGTATCAATAAAGAAAATTAACGATAATTTAGGTTGCATTATTTTTGTATTTATTGTTTACCAAAAATACACAATAACACAATTTCAAAAATGAGAGTGGACTTAAACTCCATTGGACAAAATATAAAAAAATATATAGTAGTATAAAAAAAGGGCAGTGGTATTATAAAAATTTTCATTATTATAGTCGATGTCTTCTTCCAGAACGTCATCTGCAACAATTTTTTCAAATGTTTTGGTGGTTCCTCATAGAAGATACTTTCCTCGTCTGGTAGTTTAACGTTTTTCAATAGATTTAACATTTGCCTTTTTTTGCGGTACTGATTTTAATAAAAAGGTGCTGAATTTGTTCGCTATAGAATGTTATTAATTAAAGATGTTAAGAAAACTGCAAATCAGATGTCTGGAAATGTGATATGTGCATGTGTAAAGGACTAAGGTAAGTTTACATTTGGAATAATTCTTTTATGGTCTTCAACTAGTTACGGAAAACTAGTTTCTAAATTCTCTATTCTACAGAATATCATAGGATTTAAGTTTGTTTTGAAGAATATAAACCAATATTATATTCTTAGTGAGTTTTGGAATGAAGCCCTTCATTTATTTTACTCTTTTTCCGTACCTTGTAGGATCGCTTTTAAAGAATTTTAACACTCATACACGGGTATTATTGATGTGTGTAGATAGCTGTTTAACCTTGAGATTGTTATGTTAATTATATATCTTTTCTGTTATCCCTCGTAAATAGATGCTGTGTAGCTTCAATATATACGAAGCCCAGATTGGACATTTATTAATACAGGCAGTAAATAGCCTCGATCAAGTTGTAATCATTAGAGCTCAAACGAGGGATCATAGGTATTCATTGTGAACAGGAGTTGATTCCTTGATTAAATATGCTTACTGTAAAAAACCATTTCTTAATCATGAATTTCACATATATATCTATGGGATTATTGAATAGGACCAAATTAGGGATCCTTTTAATAGTAACCACAGGCGGTCTACTTAAAAGGTTGAGTAAAAACTTTTTTGTCACTCAATTTATTAAAGAAATTAAATATTATTCAGAGTTTCTCAATGAGACAAGCAATTATGTTTAAAACTTTTGTACGGATGTTACGTCCAAAATGTTTGTGTAGTCTTATATATTGTACTTGGAATATAGCATGAAGTATAGCAAATATCTGATGCCGATGGTTCTGTTTATATTAGGTTTTCCAAGACATTCAGGGAAAACCTGCGAATTTTTTTTTCAAAAAATGGCTTGCAAAATATTTGCGAAATATTTTTTTTCATATTCATTTTTCAGATTTTTTTCATAATCACAATTTTTTTTGTACTTGTGATTTTCTTGACATTTTGAAATGGTATGAAAAGTTATGGTATTTTGAATTTTTATTTCCCAACATCTCGTCTGTGAGATTTTGCAATAGTTGTAGTAAGATCTGCCTGGAGGCAGCCATATTTGGAAAAAAAAATTCGCAAGTGTTCCCCTGAAGATTTTTTGCCATTATATACTTCAACTTAGGTCTAGTAACCACCCCCTAAAATATGGTGTGTCAAATTCCACCGGCCGTCACTGACAATATCTAATGTCTATGAGAATATCTATTGTTACACTCGTAATTTAAATATTATATTTTGTGACTCATATGAATAGCACTGTTACTAGTGAATCTACTAGTGAATCTACTAGTGAATCTACTAGTGAATCTACTAGTGAATCTACTAGTGAATCCACTAGTGAATCTACTAGTGGTCACTGTTACTAGTGACTAGTCTCAGAATCATATTACGTAATGGTAACAATTTAACACTGTACTGTAGGGTCTATTGTTATTTAATAGGTAGGGTCTAATTTTAGTTGAATTATGTACATGGTAGGTACGAATCTACTTATTTATGTAAATTTCTGTAAAACCCTAATTATCACGTTTCGGCATTTACCGTTTGTATATTTATGTAAATACGTGATACAGCCTATTTGATTTCTGTTAAAAACACCCGCATAATAGTTTGGTTTTCCCAAATTGACCTGCGGTTGGGATTTCCCCTAATTCAGTTTACAACTGTTTATTGGAGACTGGTTTCGGGGAACCTACCTGGTCTGCGGTTGATTGTTGGTTTAAGGATTTTAAGTTCAGTTTTGGACGCAGTCTCGACAGTTCATCTTTACCGTTCACCGGCTCTACACCGGAGTCTATCTCCGCGATTTATCGGACTTCTCCGGTCTTGCATATCTTGTAAATATGTAAATAAATCACTGTACATATAGCCGACTAAAGTGCTTTACTTACCACACCACCCATCGCCATAGTACAAACACTTGGTCTTCTGTTTAATTCGTCTGTCAGATCGAAGCTAGAATATATGACAGTTGTGTGGAATTTTGCTTATGAACGAGACAAATAGGTTATTAAGAAAGTGTAGAAGCAATTTGGTAATTGCATTCTTCCATTGGTACATCATAATCTGATCTATGGTGACCATGCTCGTCAATAGACTGAACTCAATACACAAAACAATTTTTAGGCCCAATATTGAACCGCCGTGGTTCACATAATAATTAATCATTCCAACTTTTGCTAATCTTTTGTACTTTGAAGGAAGATGAACGAATGTAAAGGAACCGACTGAATCAATTTCATTATAAACTTATTTTGACAGTACCGAATGAATAAGTTTTCGTTAAAAGTGATCTTGACAGTTATGTGTTTAACAGCGTTTATGCAAAGTGAAATAAAGTTGATGTTTCAGTGATAAATAATTTTTGAACGATAAAAAAAATATTAATTGGCCCACACTGTAAAAGATTGTTAATATTTAGATCAATTTTAATGGAAACTTATTCATTCGATATTGTTTTAACAAGTATGTAGTGAAAACTGTGGCAATCGGTACATTTACATTTGTTTATATCCCTGCAAAGAGTAAAAATCAATATAAGTGAAATGAATAGAAAATATCCATTAAATATATCAACATTATTGCATAAATATTTCTGGATATGTGATATGGTGTTCCAATAGTCCATATTCAGGTCTTGTTGATCTATTCTGACATCAAAATTGTCATTAGCAAAAATTTCCGATGTTTTGCATCAGTTGCTTGTTTACCCTGTGTATCATGGTATCTTTCAGTATTCTCTAAATTATTTTCAATAATAGAAATTGGAAGAAAATGAACTTTTCATTACTACCACACTTCAAAATCGATCAATATTATTCTTTGATTTTTAAGCTCAATTTTGAACCGCTGTAGGTTAGAAATTGGGCCTAAAAATTGGATGAGTCGAACCTATTAACAAGCAGTTTACATTTATTTTGTACTCTCCTACCCTGTACTTACATGTACGTATACATACAACTTACAATATAATTTAAATCAAATTTTCAACTTTAATGCACCAAGATTTTCGTAATAACTGAAACAGGGCCTGCGTCAGAGAGCAAGTTTCTGTCTACTTACATATATAAATTATAAGGCTAGAATGGGAACTCTGGGACTAAGATGATGAAACCAAAAAAATATAACCTAATTGGTATGTACCTACACTGATCTGGATAAAAACCGCAACACCCATTATCTGAAATGTTCACATAAGATATGCTTTACATATATGACCAGACTAAGTATAGGTATATGTGATGCACCCTGTGAAAAGGTATCAGATGTCGGAAAAACTGTTTTCGGGTGGGGGTCAGATTTCGATAGAGCATAAATTTCGCTTCATATAAAAAAAGAAGTCTCTAGCGTTAATATAGCTCGGACTGAAAGCAGGTAAAGTTTCAATATGTAAAATCGTGGTTTTGAGAAAAAACACTTTTAAAGTTTTGGAACAGAACTGTACACAAAAAATCGATATCTCGTCTTCTATTGCTCCAATCCGGCTGAAATTTTGGTATGATGTCCTGCGAATACCTATGTACCTACAGATCCTGCAGGTACACAAATCCGGAATTCGTATTTTTCGACTGCGTTTTGGGCTGTAGCGCAAAATTCACTTTTCCGACATCTGGTACCTTTTCACAGGTTGCATCACATGTAAATGATTAAAGGTTCAATAAAAATTTCAAGTCAACATTATGTTGGTACCTATTTGTTGTGATTTTCATGTAAAAATGTGCATGTTTTGAATCAGTTTTTGCTAAACATGAGTAAATACTTGTCAATCCTGGTTTTAGATTTCTTAAATAAACATTATTTACGATGCCTAGAATTCGCCAAACTCAAAATTATTCTCAATTAAGTGATTTTGAATGTGGCCGGATTGATGGTATGAAGGAGGCCTTTGTATGTTGGTATTAAGCACTTCCTTATTACCGAGCGTTTTTATTTATACCCCTTACTCCAATTCGTCAAGCTGGCAGGCTGGAATAGTGTAATTATGGAATGCACTAGGTGGAGGAATAGTATTATGTGGTCTTGAGTCCAGATTCTGTTACTAGGCTCATGATGGACGCAGAAAGGCGAGGCGTTTCCATCAGGAAAGGAGAAATTGACAACTAGTTGTTGAACACCATGTTGTCCTTACGTGGAGTTATGGTTTGGGGTTTTTGGAATTTGGGGTTTTATTTTGGTAGTACGTCTCCTTTAGTTTTCTTTCGGATCAATTTGAATTCAGCCATGTACATAGTCGGTGCTTTAGAACCCAATGGTTTAGAAGCCGATGTTCCATCTTCGTGGAATTATTGAATCAATTTTTCAATTATTGTTTTCCAAGATAAGGTCGGCTCTCATGCGGCAAGACTTATGATACAGTCTCTGGAAAAAGCCTATGAACTTCATGTGCTTCCATGGCCTGCACGTTCCCCTGATCCCTCACCGGTTCAGCATGTCTGGGAAATTATCGGTACCAGACTGATTCTTTCACCCCATCCTCCATACAGGATGCTTAAAATGATATACCACAAGACGACATTGATCATTTGACTCAGAGTGTCCCTCACCGAGTAAATGAGTGCATAATCAATCAGGAAGGTGCAATTATTGAATATTTTTAACTATTGTTAATTTTTTATTGAAATCTTAATAATTTCTTTGTTATATCGAAATCCATCTTATTAAGCGGAAATTTCAAATAAATTGCTTAACTAGTACTAGGTCCAGTGGCGTACCCACGGGGGGGGGGATAAGGAGGATATATCCCCCCCCCCCCAGGAGGTCCAAAGTGATAATAGCCAAAGTAGATACAAATCCGCTAATACAAATTAAACACAGTTAATTCTTAATTCATAGCCAAATTCGCTATAAGTAGGGTGGCATATTTCTTCCCGCGCAGAGTACCTACGTTCAAAGTAGCCCAATTGGCGAAAAAGAGCTCAATCTGGCAGCACTGGCCTGCCGCTTCTTTGCCACCACCCGCCTCCCGGCCCCGCAACCGATAGAAGCGACCGACCAGATCACGTGATTTGGTCGGTCGACAGTGGACTTATTTGATTACGTCGTTGAAAGTTTAGGAGAAATATCGGGCTGGAAAGATTCTGGAGATGCAAATATGTTGCGAAACAGTCTGAACGATTCCGCTTTTCTGGTAGCTCTCCAGAAATCAAATATTTAGCTTCGGCTTACCTCTTTGTCGTTTCCTCCAAAAAGCTGATATCGACCTAAGAGAAGCCATAACTATGACGGAAAATACAATTTCTTGCCTAAAAGACATACGTCAAGATGTTAATAAACAGTTTGACATGATTTTCAATAAGGCTAAGGTAAAAGTTTGTTTGCTATAAAATGTTTGTTTGTTAGTCGTTTGTATTTAATTTTTTTCATATTTTAGGCTGTTGTGTTAAGCATTGGCACCAATATTGAGCTAAAAAGAATAGTTTCACTCCAAAAAAATCGAGCAAATCCTGTCATTTTACAAGCTTCAGAAACACCAGTAGTGGACTATTTTAGGATTGCCATTTATATTCCATTCATTGATCATTTCATTGGTCAGTTAGAGGAAAGATTTGCTGTGCATAAACAAATTTTTAAAGCCTTTATGTATCTTCTGACGGGAGAGCAAACAGTAACTGATTGCGATGCTTATGACGAACTTTTTGATTTATACATGCCTGTTGTGCCTAAAATTATATTAAAAACCGAAATTAAATTGTGGCACAAGTATATAAGCAGCCATCCCGATTTGAAAAGTAAACGTCAAGCTTTTAGCGCATTTGGAATTATGCAACCAACAAGCTTACCCTAACATGTATAGACTGTTGTTGATATTCTGCACAATACCAGTTTTTACAGCCACACCAGAGAGGACATTCTCAACATTAAAACTTCTCAAAAGGAATTCTACTTCTCAAAACAGGCTTAATGGACTAGCAATGATGTCTATTCATAGAGAGTTACCTATTTCCGAAAATGAAATTATCGATGAACTGGCAAAAAGACCTAGGCGACTAGATTTTATTATCTAAAATAATTTTCGAATTTCGAATTTGCAATAAAATAAGTTTTATTGCAAATTCGAATAGGACTAGGTCTTGCGGTTTTTATTCAAATCAGTACATTTACATATTACACTGTGTCTACTAGTAACCTACGACTTCAGTGAACCGTTACGCTTGCCACTTACTCCTTTTTATTACACATTACCATCCGTTTTTCCTAATCGAATGTTCTTCCAGGAATGTTGGCGTTAACAGTCCTTTCGTCACGGCGCATTTTGGCCGGCGACAGCCGATACATCCTGTAGGTTATTAGAGCGGCACACGCTGCTGAGAGCCGGTCGATGGTCAGCGGCTGAGAATGTGGGGTCGCCGCGGCGCTTTTGATGTCCCCCGGATTCGGCGAAATCCCGAAAATCCGCTGCTTTGACGCTTGCTGTCGGCTAATAAAGCCTATCCGTCGTAAATATTCGTAACCGAGACGCATTACCGCCCGTTTATCTTCCACGTGATACCCATTCAGTTTCGAGTTGGTGATCCCGAGGATTATTAATCTCTGTTTATTTAAGTCTGTGAGGAAATTAAGACGTCCGTCAACAGTTTCCAGTTACTTCTGGGAATTTGATATGTGGTCGTCCTTATGCTATGGAGCCTGGAACTTGAAGTACCACCTGCATGTAATTGATTATAATATATATATAGGTAAAAGTGCCAACTATTTTAATATAGGAGTCTAAAATGTAATGTATTACAAATTTGAATTATAATACACTTTGCCAGAATTTTTTTAACTACAACGCATTGTGGGTAAGCTTAAACCCGTTCCGAGTAATTATTTTATGCGTGAAACATACCCACAAAGTGTAGTAATGGTATTGAAATTTAGTCAGCAGCCGAAGATATGCTACTCTTTGCTTTGTGAGCACTTGAAAAACATGTTGTGAGCATTCTAGTTTACCTACTTAGGTGGTCTGAGTATGTTGTGCTAATGAATTGTCTTTTACATTTTATTATTGCTTATCTTATTATTGCTATTTATTATTCAATTGCATCTGATTGATGTAGTTGTGTATTAATTTTAATTAAAATTACCTCGAGTATTTTTCTGTTACTTCAGCCAGAGCTGAGATAATGACGAAATTGCTAAAATTTACTTCCAACAAGATATACTAGGGTAGGAAATTGCAGCATTACATATTGGCGATACATGTGTAGAAGAGAATAAGTTAAAAGACACCAGTAAGGACAGAAAAAGACAGTTAGATGCACCAGTGTTTCACGCTTGTGTACTTATTAGAAACGTATGATGTAAAACGTTACCTGCGCGTCAGAAACTGGAATGTGGAGGTGGATAGACACCGCCCATCTCCTAACGAACTTGAGTGAGTACTCCTCAGTACTTTTTCGCAGCGGTGAGAGTTCAGATCGACTTAATTCTGACTTTGAATTTAATTCTGAAATTGAAGTTCTATAAAAAATAAAAAGATATAAATATAAATCAACCCGCTTATAAGACGAAAGAAAGAAAAAATGCCTATTGAATAAGTGGTTCAAAATGTCGCCCCTTTGTTCTTCGCAAAACCCTGGTCTATCGTAAAACTCAGTTTTTACGCGTTCTAACATTTCTTAAGCGTAACAAATTAGGACTTGTACAATTCTGGCCCGTAAATCATTTAAATTTCGTGGTCTTTCATGTTCATGTCCGTAAACAGTTTGTTTTATTTGTTAAATATTTGTTTGCATTTAAGGAACCGTTTATAAAAAATGGCCGAACGATGGAATCGCCTAAAATGCCAACTGCGTACGCAAGGAATGCTCAAGTGTTTTTTTCCGTAGACCAATAACGATATAATAATTCAATTCACACATGCGCATTATAATTTATGGGCGGGGCGTCCCGCCTACATATTTTATTGCTACCCTATCACGAAAGACAGAGAATAACGCCCATAGAGTTTTAAAATGACATGTTAGTCTGGCAACTATGGATATAATATCTCTCTGTCAGTTCCTCTATCTCTCAGAGTTTATTCTTTTCTTATTTATTAATGCTCGCCTTTGAAATCTTTGAAATCTTGCACTTTCCTATAGTGTATGTTGCTACAGTACACACTGCGTTTGCATTTTCCATAATCGCTTGGTGAGTCTCAGTTTTGAACACGAATTTCCCTTCAATATCATATGACGTAACACCATTTGTGGCCGTCCTTAAAGAACACCTCTTCCAGATTCCTATTAGTAACCCACATCGACGAAAAAATAATTTTGAAATAAATAAGAGATTAATACTGCTCCTCATCGCATAGAACGTGTTTTCTGTTTTAATCGAATAAGGTGTCAGAAATGTTTAGGACAACATGGGCAATTTTCAATAATTTTATTATAAAAAAGTGAAAAATGTCTCACTTAAAACGACTATTTTAATCTTATTTTGTCTTTCAATTATTCCATATTAAGGCAAAACATTTGTTGGTGGGATATTAATCCAGCCCATCAGATCCAAAGGTAAACATTTATTGACATGTCAGCTTTTTTCTATAGTCAACTTAAGGGTAAATTTATTTTAATGAAATTTGTTAATACAAACTCCTCTTCAATAGGTTCGAATCATACAATTTTTGGTTATTTAATTGTCAAGGCTGACATTATCTAAGTAATTTTTTATTTTACAATTATGACAATCACTTGTCAAAAGTTTGACAACAAAAAAAGTATCGCTTTCAATGTCGAATTTTTGAATTTATAAAAGATATATGCACGCCCATGGAATCATAAAGTTGCACCGCTTTTTTTGTTCCCCAGGCGTATTTATCATTTTCAATTTAAATTAGAAGGACTATACCATGTATATCATATATTGTCTAATATTAGCTAAATTATTTTCAGTACTACAAGTTGCAAGGAAATTAACTCATCTGTTGCGAAGCATATCAAAATCGATCAATTACACAGCTCCATAAAAAAAATCTATAACCATATAATCTCAAAACTCCATAGCCTTAGGCCTCATAACCTCAAAAACCCAATAACCTTATGATTCTAAAACCCCATAACTCAGTAGAGACTTATACGCGCTTAAGCAGTGTAAATCGATATGTTTGAATCGAATTTGCTCTTCAATCCCAGTACCACTTAACCTCAAAACCGCGTGATTCTAAAACCTCATAACCTCAAAAATCCCATAACCTTGTGATTGGAAAACCTTATAAACCAGTAAAAAAAGAGACTTACGCATACGCATACGCATTCAAGCAGTATAAATCAATATGTTTGAAACGGGTGTGTCCTTTAATCTCTCATACCCTTTAACCTCTCTTAAAACCTCATAACAAAATAACCAAATTTTGAGGTTGAGTGGTAGTGAGGTTGAAGGGCACACCCGTTTCAAACATATTGATTTACACTGCTTGAATGCATATAAGTCTCTTTTTTACTGGTTTATCAGGTTTTTCAATCACAAGGTTATGGGATTTTTTGAGGTTATATGGTTTTAGGATCACGCGGTTTTGAGGTTAAGTGGTACTGGGATTGAAGGACAAATCCGTTTCAAACATATCGATTTACACTGCTTAAGCGCGTATAAGTCTCTTTTTTACTGAGTTATGGGGTTTTTAGAATCATAAGGTTATTGGGTTTTTGAGGTTATGGGGCCTAAGGTTATGGAGTTTTGAGATTATATGGTTATGGAATTGATGAATTATATGATTATGGGATTTCGTTTGGATTTTTATCAAATTTTATAATTTTTAGCTTTTTGAGGTTAGAAAAAGAATCGGATCTGATGGAGCAATTTGGACTTCGTATTCGGTTTCAGCGACCCAAAAAACATAGTCAGACCCCTGCAAACGAATTTTTTTTTGTGGAGCTGTGTTATTCTTTGAATTTCGGCGGTCCAAAATTAGGCCTAAAAATTGCACGAGACAAACGAAAAAATAAAGATAACGTTATTTTTTCTATTGACAGTTCTTCCCCCGCCTATTCACTTCCCTTCATCACGTATTCCACCATCAGACGTTTATAAATATTTCTCCTAATCGAAAGGCAACCACGCTTTCGATTTCAACCAAATGCTCGATCTAATCTTAACCCTTCCGACCGCGGTTTCCCTTACAAAAACCGCGCTTTCCATCGCACGGCGGACGAGGGTAAGGACTAAGGCCGCAAAAAAATTAAGCGTCGCATCCACCGCAGAAGCGGAACGCTCTCCGCCGAGGCGATTGTTCATCTCCCCGGTGTCGGTTTAATCAGGGACTCCCCGGGGTGCCGCCTCAATTGAGCTCTCCTTAATGGAAACGAATGGCGCTCGTGTCGCTTTGCGGGAATTATAATTCCCGTCCGGAGAGCGCGCCGCGTGATTTCATTATGTCGCGGCGATATCGCTCAGCCCGCAGGATCGAGATTTATCGGGCTATCGAGAGTGGCTGGTTGCCATTGTGTGGGAGATGTTGATTTGTTTAATGCCGGTTAGTAATTATTCCGGATAAGTGTATTGGTTTCTGATCACGTAAGACGTGCAATTGTGCCGATTTTCGGGAGCGTTACATAAGGAGGCAGACCTTATTCAGGCAGGCAGAGATTATTCCTCCATAGAAATTCAAAATGCTTTTGGTCAGTCCCTGGCACTGATGGAATGCGAAAGAAATTCATACAACTGGCTTCTGCGAGATCAAAAAACCACCCAAGGATTAACACCAGCATGAAAATCTACTGTGAAATCAACAAAAAGGGGAATTTTTGGCATTATTTTCTGTGAACAAAATTGCAAGAGGACTATCAAAAATACCAATGTTACAATGAAAATAAGAAATGCAAAAACTCATTGCGAAACTGACCTGATTGATAGCGGAAGCAGCAAGGGTTTAGAAGGGCAACAAATACATTAAGAAATCTAATAGAAATAAGATTATAAAAATTGACGAAACGTATATACAAATATATGGCCCAAAAACGAATCAAGTTTCAGGGTAACTACTCTTCAATTTCAAGTGATATAGATAAGAATCTAGCTGATTATTTGAATCCTAAGAATAAGCGTTCATAGCAAATTTGGAAACTGGAAACTGGAACAAAAAAAATGGAAACTTTGAAGGGCTCAAACTCCGCAGGGATGCTTAATCGATATGAATTTGATCCAGAAACACGCTCTTAAATTTATGACATACATTTTAGGAATGCCCTGTAGAATCAAATATCTCATATACATATATATCATCTGAAATGCTAATAATACACATATTCAAGACCCTAAAATAGTGGATATGTTTGCGGATTATTTTTTGGCCTCATTTACTTCCAAGCCACTAAATAACCTTCCTGAATTCCCCTCTAACAAGAAATGTAAGATCAATAGAGCATATTACATGATCGAGGACTTAGTAAGTGCAGCTATCGATTAACTAAAAACTGATTCCAGTTCAGGCCCTAACAATATTCCCAAAATTATTTTGAAAAACTGTAAAAGAACGTTGTTGAAACAGATTACGTCCACGAAATTATAAATTTAATGGTAGAAGCTTGGGTCCTCTATGAGAAACAGCGTGGATTTATGATAGGACGATCCACCACTACTAACTTACTTCAGTCCTTACATTAGTTGGCAATGTCAATTAATGAGGAACTACTAGTAGATATTTTTTATTCCGATTTTAAAAAGGCTTTTGATCATGGATCAGCGTTTTCTTGAGCAACAGGGAATGCCAATTGTGTGTAGAAGATGAAATCTCGGAGGCGTATGCAGTCACTTGTGGGGTACTGCAGCGACTGTATGATGTCCCCTCTTGGTTAATATTTTTCATTAGCAACCTTAGACCATCGATAATGCTCCTTCTTTGCAGACTATAGCATTTATGCAAACCCATTAACCGAAACAAACAAACCTATTGCGGACATCCTGGTGATTGAATATCAGTGTAAACAATAAATGGTTACTACAATTAAGTAAATAAAAATCTGCGGTATTTCATATTTCTAATAATCCAAATATTCAATACTTTCTAAATAAAAAAGGAAAACGAGCAGAAAAACCTTCTGATTTAAATATCTAATCTAAATTTAACATCACACATTAATAAAATCATCAAAAAGTAAATTTGGTGTTAATCCAATCTATTATTGGTGATGTTAATCCAATCTATTCTCCTGATCTACTGCCAAAACACATTTATTGTAAAATAACGACTCGCTGTTCGTGAATTTCCTCACCAAGAAAGACTTTCAGTGTTTGGTCGTACTATAAAAAAGGGAAATACGTATACATAAAGATATTATTGATAATTTTGCAGACATTATAGTGTACTTGCATATGATTTTTTTGGCCTTAACTTGGACATTCCTTGACGAAAGCCAGTTATAAGTTAATGCATGAAAGATTTCACGATCCATTTTACCCTCAATACTTTTTCTCAAATCGGGTGCACTACTACTGGAAGATGTAGTCTCAACACTAAATGTTATTTTAAAAATCGTTATCATATGTGTATAGCTTCTTAACTGCCTTATATATTGATGTATTTATTCAGGCTTTTGTATGTGATTATTATCATTTGTATGAATATTATTGAGTACTACATATATTTAATGTTCCTAATGAGTTTAAATGGCTATACCGCCTACACTTATGGTCTATACTAATAGTAATAATAATAATAATAATAATTGGTGGACTTCAACCGACCAGATATTGTGCTGATTAACAAGAAACAACGAAGAGGGATCATCATAGACATCGCAGTACCACTTACCCACAACATTCAGAGGACTGAACGGGAGAAAATCGCGAAATAAAAAAATCTATAGGATCTATAGATAAGAGACATACGCCCTAGTAATATCGGCAGAAGGAGTAATGACGACCAGATTCAGCAAGAACATCGCTGCATGAGGACTGTCTTATGATATTATTAGAAATGGCCAGTTGTACTACAAACATGTCATATTGTTAGAAATGTTTTGGGACAGGATTAATTTCCTCCCCTCGTCTAATCCTAATTTCTGATGGAGGCAGGGATGAGATTTCAAGCCATCACTGTCTACAGCAGGAATGGATGAATATTTCCCAGCATTTACGCTGAAAAGTGTGACTATAAAATCGGCAAAATAATAATACACACTAACGGTAATTGTGAAGAAAATGCAAAATTGTGAAGAAATTTATAATTTCATTATAGCTGGTGTTTGGAAAAAATCTGAGATATCGTCTTTTCTTTTGCACATTTTGCATGTATTTTAAAAAAATCGGCCAGCAGTTTTTGGACTGTGACGTCATTGAGATATTTTTATAACATACAAGCTATAACTCCTAATTTTCGAGCGGTAAATAGAAAGTACGTTTTTTTTATCATAATCATGTATCTAGTATTTGTTGTGTACAATTAATAAAATCCAATCTATTTGCAGATTTCTTAAGTAAAAGTCAAGATATGATACGAAACTTTAATGCATTAATAACAAATTTGAGTTCGTCTTACGTTTAATAACAATTGACTTTTTAAATTAGACAAAATTAATACTGGCGAAAAACAATAATAATAAATAACAAAAATTACCCAAATAGCAATAAATAATTTAAGTTGTTAATGGCTTTTTGGAATTAATACATTTTATAAGCTAATTCACCCTCACTTCACAGTATCATTAAAACCTTATTAATGTCTAGATATTCTGTTATTATTCTCCCCTCACAATTTTTCCCTCGCATGTCTCTTTTAGTTATTTCATGAACTTTTGCTTTTTATATTTCTAAAATAAGTCGAGAGGGTTTAATTCCAAAGATTGAGCAGGCCAATCCAAGACATCCATCTCCCAGAAAATATCTCATTAAAAAACCTTACAAAAGAAGCAAAAAGTCTAACTACGTAGTATGGAGACGCACCGTCCACCCCCAGAGGCACCAGGAGGCGCGCCGGCAGAGTATTTGGATCATTATTATTAAGAAAAAATTCTCTTAGAACAGGTACTCTTACTGAAGAAAAATATGGTATGGTTTCTTCATCATATTTTCTATTAGTTGGTCTACAAAATCTTACTTACTGTCACTGTCACGGTTGTTTAATTTGTAAACAAAATGATATATTTGTTTTACCAAAATCCGCGAATACGCCATCAACATAATACGTCATCATATGTACCTAATCCCTGAGTAAATACAAATACAATTACAATTGATTCTGAATTTGATCGAATAACGCGACCATTGAAAATAAAAGAATTATGTTGAAAAAAAAAACACCAAAACCCTATTGAGAAAAGCACTAATCACTTTACGAGGTTTGTGTACATTACTTAGAAGGTACATCAACGAAAATCATTGTGTATATAACGAAAATCAAATTAATATCTTCCATCACTAGTCGGATATATTGAGATTTCAATTGCAACTCATTAAAACTAATATCAAATAGCGGCTATGAATATCTTGTCCACTGATCAATACCGAAACAGACAATGCATTCGCTACCAGACGCATATTTACTATACTTTAATACATAAATTATGTGCACTTGCAACCCCTAACGAGTTTGACGTTGGTGCTATAATTCCAACCCCTGTTAGTGTAAGGGATGCCTAATGACGTAGAACATAAATTATCAAGGGGGGTCCTATACAAGCTTGAAAATGATTTGGTCTAATGCAGGGGACCGTACGACAAATTTCATCCGATAATCCATTGATACTGGAGTAAATAGAGAAAATTCAGTTAGCTCTCGAAACCACATCGGGATGATAAGACAAACCGGGTAATTTAATAAAGATGCATAACAGAGTGTAGAGGGGTGAGTTAGGGCTTAGTATAAACACACTCTTAATTGATACTCGGCTTTATCGCAGTAACGTGGTCTAAGTATGGATTTGTCAAAAGATGTAGGGATGTAGTTAACTTTTAATTTTTATTAGGGTGTTAAGAAAGTTCTGCATATTGTGTTTAACATTTTATCCTAGTACCTAATAAAATTTTTTGTATGAATTATATACATTTTAGCAAGAGCAGATTCTAGCGAATATTTTGATATATAAAATATTGCGAAGCGCTTATTTTATTGGAAAGATTTTGCTTTGAGAAAATGAGCAAAAACGCATTGTGCGCACTGCTATGTTTTACGAATTTAAACTCAACCACACTGCTGCTGAATGCTTCTGCAACATCTGCAAAGCTTTTGGAGAGAACGCAGTCAGCCAGGCAATCTGTCAACGACGGTTTCAGTGTTTTTGGTGATGAGAGCCTTGAGGAGGAAAACAACGACGACAAAACTCCTCTATGACAACGTGCGACCACACACTGCGAAAATCACTCAGCAAAAAATCGAGGAGTTGGGCTGGGAAGTTCTGCCGCATATGTCGTATAGCCCCGATTTGGCGCCATTCGACTCCCATCTGTTCAGGTCGATGCAGCATTCCTTAAAAGGAACAAATTTCGGAAACTAGGAAGAAGTCCAAATTTGCGTATCCAACTTCTTCGAGTAGCTGGCTGAGTTCTTCCAGAAGGGCATTCTTTGCGTGGACAATGGCGAAGGGTCATTGATAATAATGGAGAATACTTTTTGGATTAAGGTGTTTTAGGTGTTAAGGTGTTAAGGATTTTTGTTTGATGAAAAGTCCATTTTTGGTCAAAATTGGATTTTTCTATCATTTTTTAATGTTCCGAAAGTTATGGGCAAAGTGTGATATCCCATATCAAGTAAAATATCTTACTAAATAAATGTTCATTTGGAGAAATGTTGTAATAGGTCATGGAAAATGTACCTGGAGAAATAAGTTTACTTTTCTTTTTTGGAACAAAAACAGAACTATACCAATATCGGATAAAACAACATATTATTACATGGATAGCACATAAATTTATATCCTTATTTAATTGGCAAAGCTGTCACATTATATGACAGCCATTACTTATTTTACAATTGTGGCAGTAACTTGTCAAAAGTTTCACATAACCAAAAAGCTTCGACATGACCGTTATTTCCATCTCTCTCGTTCATAGCCAGATTTGATGACTTTTTTTTGTATGGCTCTATATATTACATAGCGAGCATGTAAAGTAGCATATAACATACGAGTGTGACGTTTCGTAAATCATACGAGTATATTAGTGCTCTTTACAGCGAGTTATGTGCAATATTTTTCTCACAACGCAAGACAAAAAAGATCTTTTTTATTTTGTTTTTTTGTTTTGTAATGATATAAATAAATGTGTTTGTTTTATTTAAAATAAAACAAACTGATATTCAATCAGACATGTTATAATTTATCCGATGCATCAAGGTTTTGTTTAGCACAGCTTATTCGGTTTTCACGGCGGCGCACAGTGGAAACAACTGTAGTGTTTCACCCAAATTACTCTAGAGATCGTAAAAATAAAGATTGTAAGATGTTTTTTTTTAAATGTTCGTTATGAATTTCTCCATAATTTTTTCCTCCCAGTATTGTATTATTTTGCTGCAAGCCATCTGTTAAAATAACTGTCAAATTACTTAAGATTCCATTTATTTATTACTAGCCATACCCGTCACGCCTTGCTGTGCCGTTTACTAAATTTAAAGAAATACTAATATCGTTACAACACTATTTTGACATAGTTTTACTAACTCAGAAACCTTCGCCGGCATGCGTCCAACCATTCCCCAAAGTTTCATCGCAATCGGATGAATGGTTTAGGAAGGCATAAGAGACATACACGCAAACATTAATTTTTTTCAATTTACAGAACAAAGCTTTTCAATACTTAAGGTGCTTAATACCTTATTTTCTAGGAATTTAGGGAACACTGGGGAAAGAATGAATATCAAATAGATTATGTTAGATGACAGCTATCAAAATATCTGTCAAAAAAAATAAACATATGTATCCTGCATTATTACAAAATATTCAAAGTTGACACAAAAAAGGATATAGAACTTGATTTAATATAAATTAGTTCCGTAATTGATATTTATTTAATCTTTATCCTATTCAAGTTGTCACTTTTTTCAGTAAACTCAATGAATAAACTATTTATTAAGTATTTTTAAGATTTAAGTAAATAAAATATTCATTTTCTATATATACAGAGGATACTTGTTAAGAAATTAATAATTAATATACTATGTCAGTTGGCAGCTGTCAAAATTTTTGTCAAATGTCAAAGTAAGCATCTTAAATCATAATAAAATATTCTATTTTTTTTAAGAAGACAGATATTTTAAGCAAATTTAAAATGATTTAAAATTAATTAGTTTCGTAGTTAATAATAGTTTGTAAACATATACTGTTGGCAACTACATATAAATATAAAAACGTTAAAAAGAAATGAAAAATGTATGTATACAGTGCTTTAAAAATATATAGTTCCGCAATCTGTTTAAATCTGAATTCCGAGCTTTACGCAGCTGTGAAATCTTCAGTAAACCCAATGAAGATGCAATTTTTTATGTTTCTTTTTTCAAAAAATAAAATACTGATATATGTCAATGGATTTTGGATATTAATGTCAAAAATATATTGTGTTTGTTAACAACTGTCAATTAAAAAAAATAGTTCCCCCAAAATGCACTCTTTTTTAACAATAAAAAAAGAGTTTTTCTTGAAAGTGAAATGTATGTTCCTTAAATCCTTAGAAAATGAACTCTTAAGCACTTTATGTATTGAAAATAATAAATAAATGGCATCTCAAGTAATTTGACAGTTATTTTGACAGCTATCATATTTAAATTTAATTAATTTAAATATAATTATAAAGAAAGTAGAATAGAAAGTTTTAAAGGATGATTTTAGTAGGATAGAAGGATATAAAGTTTTATAGGATGTTACTTATATGTATTTTCTTTAAAATTATACATTTTTTCCGTATAACTTAAGAAATACGTTTATTTTATTATATTTGACAGTAAATTTGGCAGCTGTCAACAATAAAAAAAGAAATCGGATAATATAATTTGACAAATCATTTGGCTATTTGTAAAATGATATTTTAAAATTAAGATGCTTTTTTTATGTTCGTTATTTATTTCGTTATTATTAATTTCTCCATAAATTCTGGATGTTTTATTTTCATTAACAATATTATGTTAATCTAAAAACGTATTTTTATTGGAAAATATGGGGTTTTCAATGAAAATCAGTGGGAAGGTCTCAAATGTATAAATGTTTTTGACATTTTAAAATCTTTATTTTTACGAACTCTAGAATGATAGGGTGAAATGCTACAATTTTGTCCCACTGTGTGGCGGTCGTCGTCGACACGTCGTGTGGCTGTTTCGGCGAGAACTGTCATTAATGATAGTCAATAATGTCTAAATATCTTAGTAGTAATAATATTGTTATTCTTTGCATAAAACTATTTAAATGCTACTCTGTTATGCGTTAGGAATCCTAACATCCATGTGTGTTAAAGTATGGTTTCGTGCCTACTGTTTGTGAGAAAAAGGTTTATACATATATGAAATATCAAAGACGGTCATGTCGTTCAATGAAGAAATCCAGTAATAATATAAAGACAAATAGGTATTACCATTTAGAACGAATGTCAAAGATAATAAAAACATTAAAGTTGGCTTCACAACGAGCCTATTTAAATGCATGGGTCAAGAAAACCTTTAATTCACTAAACCATTTTTGAACATTCTTAATATTGGACATTAAAAAGAGCAACAAAATAAAAGTAACACTGTTCAACTCTGCAATTAAAGTTTCATCAGATTTCGAACCAACGATAAGCATCTGTATTTCTGTATCCTCATTGTAAGATTAATCGTTGGATAAAATATGTCTCCTACTGTCCCATATTTCTTTAATAATTGTTACACACGACGACCTCAACACAAAATTCATTTTTGAAGTGTTAATTAGATGCCCTTACCGAATAAATCACCACGAAAATAATCCCGTCGCCTAGTTAATGCCCATATGGCGCGTATGCGCGCAAGAAAGAAAATTAATAGGCACCGAGATCCACACGAATACGTGGTGTCATTTGACGACTCTATCGCTTTTTTAGCTCGGCAGCAGGAAGAGCAAATGAGGCGAAAAAAAGTTGATTTAGACGTTTCTGACGGTGTTTTCTTGCCAGACCGTGTCATCTCGTTAAAAAAGCAAAAAAGAGAAGGCTAGAACGAATGCCCGTTCTTTATGGCAACTTGTCGCGAGAACGAGTGTTTTCTGATAAATTATTCTTTCATCACGCCAACAATTTAAATTGCTGTGAAAAATTACTGTGATTCTTCACAATTAAGAGGCGTTTACTTTTGGTTTATGTTAACGAGACGGAATTAGATCCAGTCATTGCTTTAGCATACAAAAAACGAGGAAGATGTGACGTTGCCACTTTATATCGGGAACATGCAGAGACGATCCAGAATTGTCTGTTTGAAAAAAGACGAACATCTGAATTAATTTATGACCTAGTACCTATTTTTACAACACAACTGCCTGGCAATATAATTTATTATTTCTTCTATTATAATTAGCAATATATTTTAGTAAATAACATGTAAATAATAATTTTTGACATGTTACGATGAGGTCGTAAAAGGAATTCATATTTTTTTTGGCAAAGTTAAAAAAAAACGCTGAGAGAGGTCAGAGTTTTCGATACCAGATTGTCTTTTGTTTTTGCGTTATGACATCATGGATCATTTTTTTTAAATGATGACCCCAATTTTTTTCAACAGATTTGGAAACAGGGTCATATTTTCGTGAATACAGTTTCCATAATACCTAATTGTGTCTTGAAATTGTCACTTGTCAGGAATATCGCAGAAATTATTAAAATATTTCCCAACCAGTTGAATTCGTCGTAATAATAACTCAAGAATTTTATTGAAAAATTAGAAAACCATGAAATTATAAACTGAATGAAATTTTACGAATCATCTTCAATTTCTTACATCGTATCCAATTTATTTTAGAGACAAAATGATGTGTAAAAGGAAATTTCAGAATTTATGTACCTATAGATGTTTAAACATCAAATTATAGTTTTATACATTGTCATCAAAGTTTGTACCTATGTATCAACTTCCATTTCCTGAGATTTTTTTAAAGATAATTCTCTAAAAGTAACCGTAAAATAGTTCATGTTAAATAAACTTACAGTTTACAGTTTTGTAACTTCAACAAATTCCAATACAGTTTAAATAAATAGGTATGTAAAACATGCAATTACATCTTAAAAGTAGGAAAGATACGCTCAGATAACTGTAATATAAATTAGGTAATTAGAGGATACTTTTCTCTCTGCGGCTGAAAAAAAAAAAACGAAAGGACTGGAATGATTCTGAAACATTTCTAGAGAAATATTTATGTAAATACTTACTTCAGGTTCTTGCTTTTTGTTTTTATTTTGCTATATGTATAATTCAACATAAATATAATGTTTACTATGGAAATAATTTCCATTTAAATTAATTTAAGATCGCTTCTAAAAAACGTTTTGATATCCTTTTTTGAAAAATTGAAGTGTATTTAAAATATACACGTACTCTATTTCCATTTTAAATTGAAAATAGGTAGAAAAAAAGCAAGGTTGTCAGATATATTTTCTAAAATTGCTAAGCTCACTATACAAGTATACTTCGTACTTCAGTAAACTGTTAGTTCGTGACGTTCTTAGAAAGCTAGTTTGGAAATATTTAAAAAAATATACATAGATATAAATTTATTAGTTAGCATTAAAATAAAGCGTTTAAAATTGCTGGAAAAATAATTATAAATTCAAACAACTTTATGTATATTACTATACTTAAGAAAATTTTGAAGAGCCGGCAACGGCGGCTCAGGCGGCTGGCCGCACAGAGTAAAACCACTGGCAGTAACACCGGTCAACGAGATTATTACACTACTTTGCATTTAATACATTGTTAATACTTCTTCGGATCACTGTGCCATAAAATTTTTACGACGTCGTTAAAATGATTTACGACTTTAGGCACTCAACTTGTTTAAGACGCCAGCGACGTGTATTTCAGCTAGGTTTATTAACACAGACAATTTTTTGAGATTGTCTGGCTAAATGAGCATTATTTACAGCAAATTATATTACAAATATTAAGAGTTTTGTATGCAGGCTAATTTTAATCTCCTATATTTATTTGAATGAAAAAAATTATTTCACAATTTTCGAATTTATAAAAGATATATGCACGCCCATGGAATCATAAAGTTGCACCGCTTTTTTTGTTCCCCAGGCGTATTTATCATTTTCAATTAAAATTAGAGGGACTATACCTACCTATATTGCTAACATGTAGCACGTATTTTCAGTTTTACAGTAAAACCTGTTGGTCCCTATATAGACAAAAATAAATGAGAGTCCATCCTTCCTTAATTATTTATTAATAGTTTATTACATATTTTACATTCCTACTTAATGATTTGTTTTCTTATATTTGCGAAGTGTTTTTTAAAACTACCTAGTTGAACCATATATCAGGCTGATTTCTAAAATGGGACTTCTCTTAACGATTACAATGCTAAAAATAACAATGGATAAACCATAAATTTAATAAAAAAATTTTATAACTGATCTATTTTTCATCGCTTGAGAACTATCGCCTTACCCTAAGTGCAACTGGTCATAGTGCGAAAGACAATCAATACAATTCGAAAAATAAAGGGAAGAATTAAAGGAAAACATCAAATATTCCCTCTGACCGTGACAGAGTGACTCATAATAAGCAGTGTGGGGATATTCGTTGGTAGTTTACAGATTTTTCATTAACTTATTAACTTTTTTGCTTGTGCTACTTTAAAAATACAAGTAGCTTTAAAATTAAAATTTCTTCTATCTAAAATTGGTTCTCAAATACCTTTATAAGTTATAAAATATGTTGTAAGGTCAATGACGTATGTAGCTAGTATTTTCATTCGGAAGAGGTCTGGAGTCCGGACATACCATTCAACCACTCTATGCCTACTCTATGCCTACATATAAGTATATACGATATACTTATATGTAGGCATTGGATACCTACAGGATTTTTTGATATGATGTGTAAGCTGTAAACAATGGTGAGAAATAATACCTTTTTAATACTTATAACTTACTACGTCACTGCTTTTAGATTTAATTTTGTTTCGTAAATATCTTAATAACACTGTACAAATAAAAATATACCATATGTACACACACACCGATACCTTCCCATGACAGCAAATTGTAAAAGTGAGTGAACTAATTGTCAATTGGATTTCTCTAATGTGGGCGTATTTGAACGTACACGTTGCTGGTAGGTAGGCTACGTCTCATAAGCAACTATCCAACACCGTTACCCATAAGATTACCGTTAACCATAATTACTCCTGCCAGTGGAGGCCGGTGGAACTTGACATTTTCCTATTTTTATAAGGAGGCATGAGACCCACACCATATTTTAGACGGTGGTTACTAGCCCTAAGTAGACGGCTATAATGGCAAAAAATATTCAATGGAAACTTGCGATTTTTTTTCCAAAAATGGCTGCCTCTCCTGAAGATCTTGAAAACGGCTTTCAAAATATTTGCGAAATGTTTTTTTTTTCTCATAATCACCGAGTAAAAAAGAAGTCTTTTTAAACTTGTAATTTTTGCAAACTATTCATTTTGCTTAAATGTACTTACTATTATAAAATCTCAAAGAAAAAAATCACAAATATTTTGCATGCCGTTTCCAAGATCTTCTGGGAAGGCAGCCATTTTTGGAAAAGTTTCATTTGAAAATTTTTTGCTATTATACCCTTCTACTTGGGTCTTGTAACCACGCCCTAAAAAATATGGTGTAGGTCCCATGCCTCATTACGAAAATACGAGCATGTCAAATTCCACCGGCCGCCACTGACTCCTACTGACTGTTTCGTTTCTTTATTTTTCTTACTAACAAAAAAAATATTTACTACAATGCTTGACTCAGGTGTCATTAGTACCGAATGCTTAATACTGAGGGTGTTGATTAATCAGCAAATTTCCTATTTGCTGACAAAGACCTATTATAAGATTCGCCCTTGTAATTTCTGTGACTTTTTCGTTTTTTTTTTATTAGGTTGAATGAGAAAACTCTTAGAAATTTAATTTTGATAAAGCGTTGTTTTGTTCATCATGAGAGTTTTGGTGATTTTCAGTGCGATATTGATGTCTAGCTTTCTTATCTAAATAGATTTTACATTGTACCTAGTATGTGGAAAGGGAAAACACTGTAAAATTTCGATTATAACTGTACTTAGTGTACCTTTAAATATTCTTTCCATTTGTATATCTTTTTATGTAACTTTTTTTTATTTTATACCTAGTAGAAATTATTGTTCTGTTAATTCAATGTTTGTGTTCAATTTACGTTTGTATAATTTATGTTCAAATAAAGTTATCATTCAATTGATATACTTGTTTGTTTTTAATTTATATTTAGTTTTACCATAATCTGTTTCTTCCTTTAAAATATTTCCTTGTCGTCGCATCACCTCAATCTCCCTATAGCTTTGTTTAATCATTTAAGGGAGTATAGACTCGCCTATCATTTCACATTTAGTTATAATAGATCTTACTAACTTGTAGTAGATAAAGAAATCCCACAAAAAACACAACAAAGCGCCGGCGTCGTGTTAAGAAAGACCCATACAACCTCTCAGCGAAAGTCCGAATTACACAGCTCAAACTCGGATACGGTGCCTGTACACTGCCTTCCACTCGTCTGCACACAATCGCCTTTGCGCGACAGAGACAGACCAGCATCATATTCTTACATTTAATTCCCAGTCTTGGGCCGCGCCTCGAAGCACCAGAGGTTAAGAGCCTCAAAAGGGCCATGCTAAAAGAAGGCATTAGGACGAGACATTGCGATGAGCAGTCAATTTCCGCTTACTAACGGGGGTCTTCCTTAGCGCTTCTTAGATACCCGGCCCCCGTTTTTTTTTTTTTTTTTTTTTTTTTTCTTTTTTTTTCCTTTTCTTTTTTTTTTCTTTTTGTTTTTTTTTCCCTTTTTTTTTTTTTCTTTTTTTTCTTTTCCTTCCCTTCTTTTTCCTCTTTCTTTTTTTTTTTTTTTTTTCTTTTTTCCCCTCCCCTTCCCCCCCTTTTTTTTTTCCCCCTCCCTCCCCTTCCCCCCCCCCCCCCCTTCCCTTTTTTTTTTTTTTTTTCCTTTTTTTTTTTCCCCCCCCCCCCCCCCCCTTCTTTTTCCCCTCCCCCCCCCCCCTTCTTTTTTTTATTTTCCCCCCCCCCCTCACCCCCCCCCCCCCCCCCCCCCCCCCCCCCCCCCCCCCCCCCCCCCCCCCCCCCCCCCCCCCCCCCCCCCCCCCCCCCCCCCCCCCCCCCCCCCCCCCCCCCCCCCCCCCCCCCCCCCCCCCCCCCTTCCCCCCCCCCCCCCCCCCCCCCCCCCCCCCCCCCGGCCCCCCCCCCCTCGTCTCCTTCCCGCGCGCCCCTCTGCCCTGTTGTCCCCTCCCCCTCCCTCTCCCTCCTTTCAAACGTTCCTTACCGCATGCAAGTAGGATACACTAGCGCATTGTCTAAATGCACTGATATGCGGAAACAAATGTGTATAAGATATTCTGGTTATGTCGTATTTTACGTTTATAATGGATATAGTTTTTTGTTTTTCATCCAGCTTAGTTGTCATTACATAACATTTGACTTGAGTTGCATTACATGCATGTTGCTCCACTTGCACCTCGGTTAGTTACGTTGCGGAAAATAATGGGTTTGCTTAGATATTTTTTTTTGTTGGTGTGCTATAAGTGTATAAGTTAAGTGTACTATACCTCCTTGCAACATCTTTTGTGGAGTTTAAATGCAGGATATAGTTATTATGACGAACTAAATAAAACCAACAGTATGTAGGATAAAATTTATATTATGTAAAATTTGAAATATATAAATTATCGACAAGAATAAATAAAACCACAGCTTAATATCCAGATTCAAAATTATATTCATATTCAACGTGTTCACAAAAGCTCTAAGGTAATAATTTATACAGATAGGTACAATTTACAAGAATTACAGGACTCTTTGGCGAGAGGAGAAACATGATCCTAAGAATATCGTAATGGATTATTCATAAATAATCAACAAGGATCGTAATTAAACAATACTAAAGGTGTACAATAATATAAAAGCTCAGAAAAATAAACGGTTGATATGTGACAACATTTATAGACACGTTTCTCGTTCACCTTCCGGGACGCTTACATAGTTAAATATTTAAATATATATAATATATACAATAAATTTTAAGCAAAAATAATAGTCCAGACGACAAGGATCTTCTCTCCCATGGAAAAGTCCGGATATTTTTAGACCTCCTTGATTTGTGCTCTTAACGACAATTAAATTTGCAATTTAGCAATTTTATCGTCCATGGCACCATAATGGTACGACATCGGCAAAAAATGGTTTGTCCAAAACCTAGTAGGCTAGTATGTACTATGAGAAAATTCATCCAGCTGTTAAACGGTGTCTTTCTTAAATATATTTCTTTGCTAAATTCGATCATTATTAAAGTATGCACAACTAATAATATTGCAAGGGCATTAAGTGAAAGAAAAACACTTAATGAAAATTGCATTCAAATTAATGTAAAAGCCATGAATATATTTGTTGGTTAAACATTTTCGGAATAATATTGACACAGATAAATAATTTATCAAAGGCTTAAATTAAAATTCTGAAGATTTATTTAAATAAAATGTTTCGGTCATTAAAATGTTTAAAAAACAAAAGTAAAGATTTTTTTCTTACAATACTGTGCAAAAAATATGTCTATCATAAAAGACATCATTTGTCACTTGTTTTCCGATTACAAAAACCTTAATTATAGTTACGTCTGGACTGCCTGCCTTGGTGTTAACAGATTGCAAAATAGTGAGTAAGTGGTTACCGGTAATCTTATTGGATACTGGCTTTTACGATGTAATGTGACGTAAAGTCTCGAAACTTACTTGACGTTCGTTGGACCATGCCCAGTCCCAAGAATTTCCATGATAATTGGTTCACTCACTTTTATAATTTGTTAAGATCAAAAGAAGCTGCCGGTATGTAGGTATGTCATTTGCAAATCGATTTGAAGACCTCAAAGTGAGGATGGCCCTGTTTTAAATACGCTAGCTTAATTTAAAGAATGATAACCAATTAGTGAACCTTCAATTAACATTTAAATATGTTTTGGGTTATATGATTTTTAGGCCATATTTTGGCATGTTTCAACCCTACAAATCTTCTGTATGTTACTGAATACTGTTACTATATTTTTAACGAACAATAATACGCAATTTACAAAATACAATATAAAAAAAATAATAAATGGTATAAAAATATCAGAAAGCGCTTATACATTGAATAAGTTTTCATTATCTCAAGGTGGTCATAGACATAACTGCAAACTTGATAAGCATATATGATCAATCCTTGTGTATAAGCACACTTGAGCATCTATATAATTATTGCATATACATTACACTATATTTGCGCAAAATTTTCATAAGATGCTCAAGTATGGTTCTACAACAAGATTGATCATGCATGCATTTTGTCAAGCTTGCAGTTACGTTTGTAGCCGCCTTTAACAGCATTAATTTACTTTAGACATAGCACATATGTAACCTGCAGTAAAATTCATTTCTTTGTCATTTATAGATATTATCTAAACGTGGGATGCAATTTAAAATGATATTATGGACAGAAACCATTTGTCAGTGTCAGCAAGTATATAAATACACCGACAGTGAACGAAATTGCAGAACTAATGTGTCAAGTACGCTAAAGTTTCTGCAACTTCACCAAACTTTAAAGTTTCCGGACTTACACGGGCACAGGTCCTTCCAACCGCTGTGTCGCCTGGATTATGACATAACTAAAGCTCCGTCCATTCACAGATATATTTACAAAATGTACACGGAACGGTATCACTTGGGGGGGCCGCACGCTAGCGGGGGTAGCTGGGATACAGCAGCGCAGGGCCCCACCGGCCTCAAACTAGCCCGGGTGGCTTCACGTCCAGCCCCGTTACCATGTCCAGACCGCCCATGTTGGCCGACGGCGGCGGCGTCTGGTTCATCGACGCCGGCGAGTTGACGTTGTTCGTCATGTCGCTCTGGCTGTTCTCCTCCGAGTCGCTGCAGCTGTCCGAGCTGCCCTTCTTCCCGTTGCCGTTGTGCGTCTTGACGTGCTTGGCCAGGTGGTCCGACCTCATGAATCGCTTGTTGCAGACGGGGCAGGCGAACCTCTTCTCCCCCGTGTGCGTCCTCAGGTGGCGCTGCAACTCGTCCGACCTGGTGAATCTCTTGCCGCAGAACAGCCAGTTGCATACGAAGGGCCTCTCGCCGGTGTGCCACCTGAGGTGGGCCTTCAAATGCGACGTCTTCCCGTAAACCTTACCGCATCCGGGTATGTGGCAGCTGTGAATGTTCTTTTTCCTAAGATGAACACCAGCGGGTCCTAATCGTTCTGCTTCTTGGCAATTGGGACAGTCACACGTCGCTCTGCCCGTGTACCTCCTCTGGGATCTGGGGAGGGCACCTGAGGGGTAAACCACCGCCTCCGCCTGTAGGGGAAGGTGTCGACCCCGGCGCGTGCAAACCGAAGGACGCCCCGACTGTCTGCGCTCCCGGCAGCATACTCTTGTAGGTGTCTTGGAGTAGGTGTTGTCCAGAGGACAATAAGTGATTCGAGGCTGCCAACGAGTGAGTTAATGTGGAGTAATCCGTGGAGTAGTTCGCCGCGGCCATTTGCGCGTGCATGCCAGCGGCGCCGCTCATGTCCAGCCAACTACCCGCCGTGGAATGGACGTCCCACCAGGCGTTGGCGGAGGCGACGGAGTCGCTCTTGATCCCGCCGTGGTGCGTGGCTGTGGACATTGTGTTGAACGGCCACGTTTCGTAGGGGTGCCTGGAGTAGACGGAGCCGAGGGCCGCGTGGTGAGCTGTGGCGGCGCCCTCCACCTTCCCCAGCAGCGCGCTCTGATGGTGGTGGACGTGCGAGTTGTCGGCCACGGCGGGCTGCGTCGTCGCGCCGGGGAAGTAGAGGTCGCTGCCGTAGGAGGCGGTGGTGGGCACGCTTGAGCAGGACGTCATCACCGAGCGGGAGTACGTGGGGTTGGAGCCGGAGGAGCGCTGCGATGTCAGCGAACTCGATGAGGAGACGCCGGTGCTGCCTGGAGACGGGGCTCCCTGAGGACTCTTCTTCCACGGGTGAAAGCCCTTGCCGACGGCGGCGTCGGCGAGGGGTGGAGGCGACTTGTTGGACAGCTTGTTGCACTGTGCCGCCAGCATGGCCAAGGGGGTGCCCGGAGGCTTGGGTGGTCCTGGAACAGACAGAGAAACGAGTTAGTTTGAGATCCTTGGAAAAATTTAGCTGAGAAGTTAGTATTAGTTTAATAATTATTGTTAAAAGTATTGTTAGGAGTTAATAAAAGTGATTATTTATTTATATATTGAAACAGTATTAATTGGTATTGGTACCTTTTTTCAAAGCTGGACTCAAGAAACTCAAGAGACAAAGTGATTTTATTAAAACAAAATGTATAATGCTCTAATAAAAGCATATTATTAACACTTTCGTAGTACCTGTACCTATATATTGATCACAATATTTTTTTACAAGTACCTAGTCGTAATGATACATCAGCTTTTCAAGTTTTGGCGGAGGTGCCAATGTAAATATAAATTTAGGTGGTGTGGATTTTCATATTTTTATCATAGTTACATCATATGTACATTAGGGTGGTCCAAAAAAAAATTTGTTCTTCCGGCCCTAGGCTTAAATCATAGTATTTGATTAGTTATTACTAATTCCAGAAGATTAGCTCATTTGATTAAGTTTTAGAGGTCGCTCATTGGTGTTTGATTTTCCCATTCAAATTACGTTCAACGCTGCCATTAGGATAAAAAATTCCAATAGAATATCAAAGAGACCTACATTACCGACACTGAAAATGTTTTATACGATCCCCGACTACCATAAAATAATATGAGCTGCCATAAATGTCTTTAATTGTTCGCGAAACGGCACCACGCACGAATAATGACGCATTTCCCATGTAATTTGAATGGGAAAATAAAACACCAATGAGCGACCTCTTCTTCTTCTTCTTCTTCGCTTCACGTGTTAGGCTAGTTGCCTGTTAAGATACCCATCGTTTTTGCGGTCTACCTCTAAAACTTAATTAAATAAGCTAATCTTCTGGAATTAGTAATAACTAATCAAATACTATGATTTAAGCTTAGGGCCGGAAGAACAAAATTTTTTGGACCACCCTAATGTACATTAATATAGCATAATAGCATTTACGTGTCATGTATATGTAAATACTATTCATCATATGAAATAGGATAATACAGATGATGCATTTACTAGTTGATTCATTTTTACAACCAGATTAAAGACGTTGAGTTACATTCGCGGCTTTATAAAGTTTTTGGAATGATTCTCGGATTTAGCTTGCTCTTTTATGGTATTTACTACACCTTTTTAAAATCCTACCTACTTAAATAATTGTTAGTGTAAACTCTGTTGGTAAAGATTCAGGTGAAAGATGGCGATTTCTCCGAAAACAACACTCCATGCAGATTTGAACCCACCTGTGGTAATTGGCACCTGTCACAGAGATTAGTAGTGTGTCCTAGGACTATTTCATATTAACTCGCCCTCTAACACAATCATAATGATTCTTAGAGTGAGTACATTAGTTTCTGGATGATCTGCCTCCCATTTATACGTTATATTGCTTTAAATTACAATACAGATTATATAGCGTTATTTTAAATACCTCTCAGTGCTGTTTGCTCATAAAATTAATAATTATTCCCCTAACGAAAATATATGAAAAAAAAAATAGTAGATAGAACTGATTCAAATACAGGTAGGTAGTTAAAAAATATAACCGTTTACATTTATTTTAGAAAAACTAATGAACTGATTGAATGGAGTTCTAGCAGATGTTTATTTATGTAAATTTTGTGGGAAGTCATAGTATAATAAACATCACGTTAATTTTAAGAACTGATTTCTTAAAAAAATGATTTGATTTTTAGAAATACCATTTTTAATTTGAACTAATTTATTTATTTATGATGAACTTTTAAATAAATATAAATAGTAGTAAATATATTTAACTTTTGAAAGACTTGTGCTTTTAATACCTGTGAAGTTGGCTTCAAGCTCGCTGTATTCATAAATACTACCAATTTTTCATATAATGTAACAATGTCAAAAACTCATATTCATGGGTATGCAAACAAAAAAATTGCGAAGCGTCAGATAATTCAGAGTTTTTTCTTTGTAAACATTTAGATCTGTTATCACTTTCACATCAGGCAATTACAACTGAAACCGTAGATATAAGATGTGCAACTGCTAGTAAAATATGTACCTACGTACCTATCCACATTCATCTTTTGATTAAAATTTGAAAAAAAAAACAAAAGAAAATTTTTTTGATTAATAAAAAAAAGATGTATTGTTCTCAAATATTCTGCTAGGACCTTAATTAACGACATTGATGCCGCTTCCAAACGGCAATTAATGTTACCATGTCATATATTATTTAGTAGTATACCCAGAATCAATAGGTACACATGTACGTACTGTTAGACGTCGAGACCTGCCAGTCATGGCATTATGTCAAGACATCACTGAAGAAGGCTTCGCCGACAGCCAACCGGATCCCATCGACGGTAGACAATGAGTCTCTAATGTAATGGAAAAGTTTCGGTAGTCAGCTCCTTTCGAGGTTTCATTCTGTTATTAATTATAATTTCTTAGGTCGGTTAATGCACAGGGGACGTTTTATTAAACTGAACTAGCTAGTCAAAAGTACAAGAACAAACTTACAAACATTTTCCAACACACATTACACTACTATTTTTACATTCAACGCACGCGTTTCGCTAACCATGTTAACATCAACGGGATATGTCGGGCCGTTGGCATTATTCATGCTACTGTTGTATTCAACAATTTCTGGACTTCTAGGCTGTCTGCTGTCTGTTACATTTCTTACTAGTTTCAAGCTACTAACATACATATCCTATGGAACATGTGGATGTATCCTATGACAATTGTCAAAAGCATGTTAGGCCACACAAAGTTTATCTGTTCTACCGCATTTTAAATGAGCTATTTTTATTAATTTCTTCTCATGTTTAGAAAACAAAAGCGTTACCGAAATAACGATAACTCGCTCCTAGAACACCATGGCAAATATTCAGTAACAATAGGCATCCCTTTGCCGCATATACCCTAGAGAGGATCTGCTTCTAGACCTACCTAGGAGGGTTAAGCTTCAGTGTAATTATGGACTGATTATTATTATTACAGATAAACAAAAACGCTGTCATTCTGTGCCGATCTAGCAGTATATGTTCGTAATGTACATATCATTCTATAAAACATTACAAACAAATGCTCATCTATCTCTCTGTGTATGCCCACTTATAATCGGAGCGATGATTCAATATTCCATGTTCGATTCGACAAACTTATCCACATTAGAGTATATTCGATGTTATCTAACAAGTACATGCAAGGCTACCTGCACAATAACTCCACCCAACATGAAAGAAGCGAAATGTTTGTCGACTACATGGGGAAAATAATTTCTTTGAATCCCACGAACACTAATTTCTAAATAAATATTTGTTTTATAATCAGCAAAATAAATGACAAATTTACAAAGATCAAGTAAATTACACCGGCACGCAAGAAAAAAGTGGAATTTACAATAGGCTACACCACCGTTTAGTTTAAGTTTACCACCGACCGAATCTCTCCATTAACATAATATCAAATTGTCACCTTACACTACATTTCATTCTCCATATGAAATATGGAACTACTTTTCCATATTTCTACGTTTCTTTTCTGTGATGATCTATTCCCCAGGGTTTTTTAGAACTATATTTGAAGAAATGGGGTTATGCAGTATGGGGCTATCCAGTAACCCATGGGGTTCTCTATAGGTTTCTGTTGGCCTAAATGGTATCGTATTATAAATAAGTCATATTATCTCTCTTTATATCATGATTATTGGTTCTACCTAAAGCCCACCTTACAGGTCAAAATTTTTCTTGTGGCAATGTTTGTTGCAGATTGATTGCGCAAGAAATTTCTGTGTGGTTTTACAGGTGTGCAATTTTTACTGACAATTTTGGATGTCAGCCACTGTTACCAGTATAATTCGTAACAAATAAGATCAATGAAGTAAGTAAGACCAGCAATAAAAAATTGGACTGTCAAATTGGCTTTATAAATGGCAAAATTGATGATTTTAAAGTTTTTTTGAGACGAACTATAACGTGATGGGTTAAACCGCAGTCTACTATCAATTACACTTTTGTTGTGTCCCGGTGTTATATATGTGTAGTGTTACGTTTAGCTTCGTATAGGCTTATGAAACTCACTACTGTGAGACAAAGGCCGCGTCTGATGAGCCATTCGCCCGTTGATAATAATTCAAAATATTAATCAATATTCAGTTATTTGTGTGACGCTGCCGGGAGTTTCGGGCTAAATTAAATCCATCAGACTTTCATTTCCTCTGGTCCTGCGCCGGCCCTCGTCGCTGAAGTCTCTCTCGACATTTGCATGAAAATGAACCGCCCGCGGGCTGTATTAGGACCTTATTTATACCTGCTGTAAAACGACCTAAAATATATAATCAGTACCGGGAAATTTGTAAATCTGGACCAACGTTGACTTCCGCGAATTATCGCAAAAAAAAAATTGGAGATACCTACATAATTCCATCTGCGAAGTTATTATTGAAAGGCGCTTTTTTAAAGTATAGACAAAAGAGCAACAATTTCTTAACAATCCTTAAAAATTGACTGTCGTGGTTTGGCTTCTCGAAAAAAGCATAACTGATTTTATGCATCATACATAACCGATCGTTCGGAAATAAGGCGATAATATATTCTGTAACAAAAAACCTGTAAATCTATACCTTACATTTTTTAATGAGATTTTTACATATTTATATTATGCTTACAACGATTTGTGTTTACGCCTCTTTGTAATGATTAGAGTTTCTCGATTAGAGTAAGAATCCCGGCTTACCGCATGTAAAACTGCATTTACCTATCCAGCGTTCCCGCATGAGATCGGCGTACTACCTCGCAGAGTTCTGGGACATCGGGAAGGATCAGTCAGTGGCGTGGGTATGCAGGGGTAAGAAATACACACGTATATAATTTACAAGGCTCTTAAAAATGTGGTTTATACTTTCATTATCATAGAGTTTTATAGTGTCGAGCCCTGCGCTGTAGCAGAAATTTCCGAACTTTAGTAAGCATCATACATTTATTTCGTCTACTGTCAAATAGATGTCGCTAGTAGTTTTCCTTTAATAAATTTGAATTAAAAAACGTGCATTTCATCTTAGAAATATTCAGTATCGCAGCAGAATAGTAAACTTTCGAACCGTTTCGAAGTCTAGTCAGCGAGATTCCCTTCCCTTCTTGCTTCTGGCTGTTTCTTTGCAACGGAAAAACAAGATTTTAGACGTGGTAAGTTTATTTTCTTTTAATTTACAATTATTAAAGGTAAGAAATCTCAGTCTCTTAACTTCCCTATTCCAGGTGTTTGTAGACCTCTTCTGAGCTCTTCTGTATTATTTTAAAATCTCCTGGACAACGAATAGCTATAATATTTTTTTAGTTATTGTAGTTTCTGGACTGGCACTTTGTTGAAACTGGGGCTGTTGAAACAAAAACTTGACACCCCAAACCACCGAAATAATACACTGTACTCAAAGCGTGCGTTAAATATCCAGTCACGATCAGGAGCTTATTAACTATTATCTTTTGACTGATGATTTTATTAATAAACAGATATAACAAAATTTATTTCGAATTATAGTTATTTTCGAGAAATGAACGAATGAATTGCATTGCAAAAGGGTCTCATAGCATTTAACACTTTGATTCACGACTTAAACTATTGTTATCGAATATTTAGAACAACAAACTGAAGGTACACTAATTATGTTAAAAATCGACAAAGAACGGAGTATTATTCTCAATACCAAAAACATATGCGCCAAATTTGGCTAAGTATTTAGTTTTATAAATTATCTGAAGATCTATCCTCAAACAATGCTTTTAATAATTTTTATTCTTTCATGTTTTCTCGTCTACGCTTGTTGCATAGTTTGTTTCTGCAATTTATACAGGGTATCTTTAAATATATGTCAAAAAAAGCGTAATATAGTATATAATACGAAAAATTAAACACTCAAATTTGTACGAAAGGCAACTCGTCCATTGAACCCTTCAAATATGGGGTGAGTTTTTTTTAATAGATAGAGTGAATGATTTTAACTGCATAATGTTACTGTATAACATTGTATTTTTTACCACGACTTTTAGTTCAGAATGTTCAGATGGCTGATACTTATATGAACAAGGATCTTCTAGTAAAACAAAAAAAAGATTATTTAGAGCCTTTTTATGTCCTTGATTTGTTTAAGAAATAAAACATATGTATAACTACTTATGTAATTCTGTTTAATATAACAAATAACTCCTTTTTGATAATCTGAACAAATCAATAGGCCGAACAACCCTTTGCTATAATTACTTCGGATTATCGAGGTTGCATTGAATGCAGACCTTCAACGTTTCCATTTTTATTTCATTTTAATAAGATATTTTCGTCATATATAGAGATAAACATTTCAAATTTGGCATGAGCGCTCATTTTATCAACTTAAATAGTTTTTGGACCATAATACTTAAATCTGGTTAAACAGTATTGAATATATTTAAAAAATAAAAGTAATCTTATTCTTGTTTAAAATTCTAAAAGCTAACCGTTTTAGTGAAAATTGCATTCAAAGACATACATATGTGTTAAATTGATATAATTTTGATCCAGCATGCTGTTAGATTCATGACATACCTTTTATGAACACCCTGCATAAGTACCTATTAGAAACATAAATACCTAATCATGGCTGATTAATTCCACACGTTTCTATAAGCATATGGACAAATTTATGTAAAATAATATTTCATATGATAATGTGGAAACAATATCTTTAGGTAGTTATTAATTCTGCAGGTAGCAATTAACTTCATTAGGCTAATAAAGGTGTAGATAATATGTTTCTACGCTATTACGTACCCAGATAAAATTTCCATTTTACATAAATATTCATTGAAATACTTCTACTCTCCTGTAAAGGTAACTAGTGGAAGAACTTTTCTTTTTAATTTCTGACAGTCAGTTATTCTAGTTGAAATACGAATAGGTACCAGATAAATTACCAAGTTTCAAATTTGTCCAGTTGCCTTTCATTCTGTCATTTTCTTTCAATATATTGGTCTTTTTATAGTCTATCAACATTTTTTGTTGTTATAAGGAATCTACTGGATACTAATAGATATAGGAGTATTTACCAAAATACACGAGTAGGTAGGTACGTAAATACATACAGAATAGTCGTAAAAAACTCACACTTAAACACATTTTTTTGCACTTAAAGCACGCATTTCGCCAACCATGTTGGCATCATCGGGAGAAGATTAAAACAGTTTTAAATGTATTGAGTTAATGTTCTGTGAATTTTTTTTATCACAATTTTGTGTGAACGGCAAAATTTAATCTACTTCAAAGAACACCAACAAAAAAAGAGACTGTCGCATATATTTTAATTTGTAATAACGAGCATACATCAGCAAATGTTAATGCGAGTAGTGAATGGCGTAATAGTACGCCTATTACATCAAGCGAATTTAAAGCAGAAACGCGATCATTATGTGGTCAATTATTTGTAACAGTAGATACCAGGATAATTGGGCCGGTCCAAGGGAGGAGGGAGGGAAGGGTGGAATAAGTAACCGGAGGCACGACAAATGTGTGACATACATGCGGTCAGCTTGCGACAATTACCGTCCCACGGTCTTACGGTCTATGGAGCAGTAACCCGAGAGTTGGCCAGTTTTCCAATTATCTAGAAGATACCCGCCGGACTTTTACGTGCTCTGCAACATTTTTTTATTGTCCGTTCATTCACTATTTCCACAACTACGTGGTAAAGTCTCAGCACAGTAGAGTCCGAATCACTAACCTACGACATAGGTACAATTTTTTAGGAACCAACTGTTTTTTTAAGAACCTAGAATTGTAGCATTCAATTAACTGAAAAGGAATAGATTCTTCTTGAGTGAAAATACTTAGTCAGGATATTTGAAAACATTATTTCAGATTTAGATTTCTGTGTAGAAATAAGAGGAGATATGTATCTCCTCGCAAATATAAGAAAATTATTCGAGTATAAAAATGAACCCGCAATGATACAATCAAAACAAATGTCCACAAAAAGAAAAAACAATGCATCACTTTCCAGCGAAAAACCCCTAAAGTACAAGTAAAGGATACAACTTGTTCTATCATACCACAGATATGTTCTGTGGATGATAGTCTGGAACCTTGGATTATTTAATTTGGAACCTGATATTATTTAGCCTTGTATATGTCTGTAAAGTAAAGTAAGTATACGGTATTGTCACCTAGGAAGTATTGCCCTCTAGTGTGCGTCAATGGAACTAGACGTATTTCGGGGTGCCCAACAAAGTTTGCTCCTTCAACCAAGGGAGTCTTCGGTAAATCCATTAAATGCTCATGATGGGAGAATGATTCTCCGTTCATTATTATTCACTATCAGAAATCACAAATCTGGATTTCGATCTTATTAGATCGCGTCAGTATGATATATCTGACATTTTGAATGTCATTGGATGACAATTGACCATCATGAAAGAAAGTATGGTAAAACAATATAGAGTAAAGACATGATATTTCTTAGATAGACATAAAATATTTTAACGTTTTGAGTTTGAGCTAAACGATTTCTGGCTGTGTGTGGCCTGTGTATCTGCTTTGTGAGAATGCTTTAAGATATCATTTTAACATTTGAGAGACTTAAGTAACATATGGAGACTTGGAGCTGACTATATTAATATGAGTGTTACAGTTTGGTAAAATGAGGACAATTTTTCTTTGTCTGTGGATAATACGCATATGCTGTGAGATATTCTTTTGAGATTTGATATACATAGGTATTTACCGTAACAGTCTGCATCGAATATACGTACAAACGTTCAACTAAAAAGATTAGGAGGTTGAGGTGTTGAAGGGGGATAACTTTGGATAATAAGTAAAACAAAGTATCTAAAATAACATTTAACATATGCATGTATCGAAAACATTCATTTTGAGATTAGCAGCTGAAAGTTTTGGTGTGGAAGGGAATAGGCCACGCCTTGAGCAGCCCGTGACGGATGCAGTTAATGTTGCACAGCTTTAATTGACGAACGATTCAACACGGACCAAAACGACGTATACAAAACCATTTAGGGGAGGACCATATGCGCAGAAACGCTTTGTCGTTGAAATATATAGAATTTACAACCCTAGAACTGTAAACAAATTAAACTAAACATTGCTTAATATCTAAAACTAAAACAAAATTGCTTTTGTTTCGCAAACAAAATTGTTTTTGTTTCGCAAACAATACATTAATAGTTGCATTACTCTGATCGTGACAAAATAATTTTGTTCCAATACATTTCTTGTCCATTGCGCACTATACCCGGTGTAATATTATTTTAACCCTTGCTTTAACCATTTTGATGAATACGTGAACACCATACAATTTGGAACATCATAAATAAATATAGTATGTTTTATTAAAAATAAGCGACTCAATAAAGGACAAAGGTGTTCCAATTTGTTCTTGTGTTTGGAGTAGGTACCCTGTAAATTTGGCGTATATTTGGTACACTAAAAAATACGGTATAATTAAAAAATACGCTCTGTTTTTCGATATTTTATGTAAAAAGTTCAGTTTGAATTTTGCCACACCGAAAGTTATTATTTCCATTTATTGTGGTATATTGTTTTTAAATAGAAATATCTCGAAAACCATTTCTTTTAAAGATATACAGTGGTTATTAGTGGTGTAAATTAATGAATAGAAATTAAATATGGTAATCACTTCCAGCACATCTGGAAGTGAGAGAAAAATTACAAAAATGACAGTATTTTATATGACTAGACCATCCGCAAAACAATTTGATAGGCCATTCGTCGTGAAGAACTTTGTATGAACATAAAAGTGATAACGTGGTTTCTATTTTCCAAGAGAATAATGTAAACGCTACCCAGTAAAAGTCAATGTAAACTATGTCTTGGTGTATATTTAAACGTAGTGTAAACCTTGGCGGAAATCGTCGAGGTTCGAAATGCGGCGGCCCCATCGCGTCGTCACTCATTATCGGTAGGCTCGCGTCGGCGTCGAGTGACCCTGCCCGAAATTGGGCCCTAAACCCGCTGCCGCTTTAATCAAGAGTATAATGAAAAGTTGGCGCCTCCTCGTCGCGAGCAGACACGCACAGCCACACAAAAAAGAATTAAAAAGGCCGCAGCGAGTAGCCGTCATTACGGCAGAAGTCTACGGGGTCTAATGGTCGGAACGAATGGCCGTTTTCATTCTTTGCGGGCCGCGGCCGCTGTCTGTTTGAATACCGTCGAACAGACCGCGAACGATAGGATTAGGAGGCTAATTTAATTATTATTTCGGATGGGACAAAGAGAGGTGATGACGTATGTGTTGCGCGAAGTATCAGAAGGAAGAAATACGTTGAACTTTGAAAATCGAAGTCTTGAGGACCACTCACGGAATCTTATAGGAACGACATTTATGTTAAATCGTCCAAAATGTTTATATGTTGTTGAGGATCGTCTCCTAAGTAAAATATATGCTTAGATCGCTATCAAGCAAATATCATCAAACACTATCTAGCTGTTTTCGAGGAATTGAGGTCAAACGGTCAGCATTATGGCATTCTGTAGGTATATGTATCTTATACCTAACGATGTAAAAGTGTCAAATTCAGGTACAAAATGCCACGGAGTACGAAACTCGTATACAGAATGCTCTTTCATCTGCTTACTCACGTAATATTTACATATTACATACCTATACAATGGGTAAATTAATAAATTATAGGTATAATTATTGAAATATTTATGTACAGGATATAATTCATGAAAATAAAAAAACATCAGTACATTAATGTTTCTTGTAATTACATAAGTGGACGAATATGAATCCGGAATTTGCTTTTTAGTGCAGAAATGTGATGGAGAATACTCAGCAGTACGTAGTTGGTTACGTCTAAAACAAGCTTTTGTATTATCCATTCTAACATTCTAAATAATCATTAGGGGATATATATCCGTTATTTTGCAAAATTAGCGCTTGTCCTATTAAAATTTTTTACCATCGAACTACAAACACGTTCAGGTTGGTAAGTTCAGAGCTAATTTTAGAAAATGTTATTAAAAAATTGATCCGCCAATGGGGAATCCGAAAATTTTCATCATTCTTTTCCACTCCACTAAGTAGATGGATATAAAGTAAAACAAAGAAACAAATAAAAATCAAGGTTTTCGTCAAATATGTTTACATACAATACCTACTCAAATAGTGGGCGCTACTTTGCTTTGTCGTTGTTTATCCTCCAGTTTGTTGATGTTAAGGATGAATAGTCGTTTATCCATTTTTTTAATATAATTCCCTACTAAAAGATTAGCTCTGAGAGTGTCATCATTTACTTGAAGATGTCTTTAGATCATGGTAAATACATTTTTAACAGGACAAGTTCAAAAATTTTTCAATTTCTACATTAATTGTCCACTTATTTTATTTGCATTCTGTACATAAAAACAGCGCTGTATTGTTAATGGTTTTGTTTAATTTTAACGAATTACATCTTATATAAGTAAATACATATGTATGGCAATAGTACCTACCTATTTACGTACACCATGAAAGGACATTCTGCATACGAATTTCAAACTTTTTTTATGGCATTTTGTACCTGGTACCTTGGTACCCTGACTGATTGGCTATACAATTTAAAAATAACCAGTCGTACAGCCTTAGGTGCTAAATGCATATACAGAATACCATAATGCAAACGGTCAATATTTTAATTTTTATTTATTCCAGTTAATACGGCCATGTGAAATATCGGTAGAAAACTAACTTTCCAAATCTGAAACTCTTCTGTCGCTGTGACCGTTGGGTCAAACTTTACAGAGTGCCAACAAGATCGAACAGAATAAGTATTTTCTTAAATGGTCCTGTAACACATTGTCGAAAAGCTGACAAGTTTCTACATTCTGAAGCCACTTGGGCTTTGAACGGATACGACACATTGAATCATATATCGAAAACGTCAAGCAAGCAAGAACCAACTACCTCACTGATAACAGTGATAACTCACTTTACCTCACCGATTTGATCGGGTATCTGCCTTATCAATGCATTTTTACTTTGTTTTGAGCTACACATGCTTCAAATTTTGAAAGCAGAAAACAGCAGCTTTCCAGTGAGGTATCTATCACTTCGTCCGCTTTGCAACGATATGCCACTGGCAATGTTAAAAATATAGACATCGAAATATTGACCTTTTTGACTTTATTATCATTATCTCGAAAACAACTAGTTAGATTTTTTAAAACGTTAACGAAAATCATTTATTCAAAAACATCGATAAGAAGCATACATATGAAGTTGGTTCAATTTAAGAAATATTAATTATTATTTTGTCAAAAAAATCACGTCTGAAAGTGTATGTACCTATTATCATTATTTTTTTTTCATCGCAGGTCACATCGCATTTAGCTTTTCGACTTTATGGTCGAAAGTAAGTTGAGCATTCTGTGTTTTTGGAGACTAAATTTGTTTAAATCGGGCTTTACTTTTAGCTTTATTTATTTTATTTATAAAATAAAACGATTATTTAAATTCTTTCATTTAAGCAATTTTATATGCCCAGTTTAATTATAATATCCAATAAAGTTTTCTCATGAACTTTAAGTACAATTTATAGCTTACACATGGTACATTCACTTTCAGTTGGTTATATTTTATTGTCAAAAATGGTTTCACAGAGATTCGTTGTCAGGGCTACTTAATATCAACAGAATAAAAAGGTAATTACTTCACTAATTTTGCGAGCCAAAATCAATATTATTTATCGTTTTTTACAAGGCTAACCTTTATATAGTATTAATAAATTATAATTGCAGTAATCACAACATACCTGTATTTAGTCGATCGACTACAACATACAATCGACAAAAGTCGTGGCACCTTATAAATTATAGTTTCATTGTTATTTCGAAACGCGTTTAACAAAATATGTACATACAGTAAGCAACGAAAGTTATCATACACCCACTTTTTGAAGTTTGCTTAAATTCTGATAATTTTTGTATTACAGCATTGATTTTTTTGCTTCTGACAGGATTATAGCTTGTGATATTCTGCGTCTAATAAGCCGAAGTTGAAGCTGGTATGTCGATTGTGCGAAAAGATATCGCTCAAAAAGTAAAATTTCAATGTTTTCAAAGAAACGTAAATAACTTCGAAAATAGTAAATCCCTTTCGAAGTTGTTGGACTCGTATTAAAGGGAAATCTTCAGTGTATCTATTTGAATAACTGAGCGATTTTGAAAAATTTTTTCCTAGACATGAATAAAAGCTAAAGTTGAACCAAAAATATAACGAAAATTCAAAAAAGCCCTGTACGCCACACATTACTCCAACAAAAAGTTAGGATCAATATCCCTCTAGATATCTGTGTGTTTTATTAAAATCTCAGGAACAGTGATTTTTACGAAAACGATACTAAGGATGGTAGAATTTTGAATTTTCGTGCTATTTTTGGTTCAACTTTAGTTTTATTCATGTCTAGGAAATTTTTTTCAAAATGACTCAGTTATTCAAATAGTTCTTAACTACACTGAAGATTTCCCTTTAATACGAGTCCAACAACCAAAGGGATATACTATTTTCGAAGTTATTTACGTTTCTTTGAAAGCGTTGAAATTTTACTTCTTTAGCGATATTTTTTCACACAATCGACATACCGTCTTCAACTTCGGCTTATTAGACGCAGAATATCACAAGCTATAATCCTGTCAGAGAAAAAAATCAATGATGTAATAGAAAAATTATCAGAATTTAAGCAAACTTCAAAGAGTGGGTGTGTGATGACTTTCGTTGCTTACTGTATATATTATATTATCCATATTGCCTAATACAACCATCAGTTTATTTAGATTTTAGTATAGCTGCAATAATTGATCAATTCCTTACCTATAATTTATAAATTTATAATTATAAATAATTATCACTCTTGTCAAAATCCTGAAGATATTTTGTTCTGCAATGCTCAGAAGTTAAAATAAGAGTAAGAACAACATAGAAAAGGTATTAGAAAAATATATAAAAGTATTTATATATTTTTCTAATATCTCCTTTATGTAGTCTCGACATTACGAGAATATATTTATCAAAAAGAAATTATTGTTTTTGTCTTGTCACTATCACAATTTATACATTATTTTTGTATTTTCTTTTTGCTTGAAAAATATTGTCATCAAGGAAAGCAATTCAAAACATCGTGTGAAGCTGGAAAACTAACCTAACGCTACTCTTTATCCATTATCTGCACTATGTAATAACAGGAGATTTAGAAGGAGATGGACATCAGATCTAAGGGAGGATTGGAGGTTTTGCCAGTGAAGAAGACTTCATCACCCCATGAACAAAGAGCATCACAGCTCATTAGCTATTACATAGCCTATAAGACAAAATATATTCTGTTTACTAATATATTGTAGATATATAATAAAAAATTTCATTTTGGTAGAAAGTTTTATTTACTGTACCGCAGGGAGTAGGGACCTATCTTAACCCCTTCTTGGCCGAAAACACCACTCCCGGTACATCGCTCTTCAGCGCCTCATAACTATTTGCGACAAAAAAATTTAACATGGACATATTTTTGATGTTTAAGACGTGTCCACGAAATTCCTCCAAAAAAATTATTAATTATGAAAAAAGCAGTTTAAAAAAAATATATTTTTTGCGCACTTTTTTTAAATCAAATTTTCAAGGGTTTTCCGGTCTGCAATGGACCTGGAATCTCACTAACCGGTGGAATAAATGTTTGAACTTTTAGTATAAGGTGGTTTAAAGATCGATTTTTTGCCTTACGCGTTCAAAATGGCGTCTGAACAGCAAAATTTTTGCGTAAAAATTCAAGAATTTTTTATTGGAAAATGATGCACACTGACAAAAAATTGTCAAGAAAAAAAAGTTCTTAAAATCACTCAAATCAACTTCAAATTGTCAATTTTTGCAATAAAAATTGTTTCTCGAAAACAATGCATTTTTACATTAAATTGTCAAGAATAAACAGTTCTTAAATTAACTCAAAGAATATACTGGTATTTTTTTCAGAATTTTTAAAGCAATTTTTTTAAATTTTGCAAAAATTTACTGACGTACATATTTGCAAAATCCAAAGAGTTGCTCAAAAATTTGAAAAAAAAACAGTGCATTCTTTGAGTGATTTTAAGAACTTTTTTATTCTTGACAATTTTTTGTAAAAGTGCATCATTTTCCAATAAAAAAGTTCTTGAATTTTTACGCAAAAATTTTGCAGTTCAGACGCCATTTTGCACGCATAAGGGGAAACAATCGATCTTTAAACCACGTATACTTAAAGTTCAAACATTCCACCGGTTAGTGAGGTTTCAGGTCTATTGCAGACCTGAAACCCCTTGAAAGTTTGATTAACAGAAAATGTGCAAAAAAATCGTATTTTTTTAAACTGATTTTTTTCATAATAAATAATTTTTTGGAGAAATTTCATGGACACCATCGGAAATGGCACGTCTTAAACTTAAAAAAATATGTCACTGTCAAATTCTTCTGTCGCAAATAATATTAGTTATGAGGCGCTGAAGAGCGATGTACCAGGAGTGGCGTTTTCGGCTGAAACGGGTTAAAGTGAAGTGAAATAACATGTGACATATGCATATACATATGTATGTAGATGTCGAGGTATATAAAATAAAAGTTTGTACAATACGAATAAACTACTAGTAATAGACGTAATACGATATATAGAAGTATCTAGTCAAAATATACTTCTTGTGTAGAATTAACAGCTTGCCTAGACGTTTATTTATGGCGTCAGCCATTTTTTTGACCCGATTCCAGGCCCTCGTAACACCGCAAACAGACCGCCATGTGCTACGCGACACCGCGTAAATTTCAGTGGTTTTACGCCCTCGCCAGCTGTCTTGTTAACCATCAACTTTGCGGGGACGTCGACTTCGTGTACACCAATCAATATTCCATTATCGTTCCGTTCTATATTTGTACTTTATTACGGCGTTGGAGGATACATCATTATTAAAAACGCATTTCGGCCACCGCGACACGTATAATGTTTTATTTACCGAGTATTTTATTTGTACGAAAAAAAATCGGTTCACCATTTAGGCTGAGATGGGGGGATTGGTCAAACAAATTGTTAAGTCGTGAATTATCGTTTAGAGAAGAAAGGGAGGACGACAGGACGAGGGACGGTTAATGACTGAGGATGATACTTGACTGTCATTATTTCTGTTAGATATTATTGGTTATTCAATATTACCGGTATTCGTTATGAAGAAATTATGAGCGAAATGGGGGTAATTGTTTAACTCATTCCGTTTTATTCTGGGTAGAACAAATCACGGAACAATTATATAAAGGGATATAGGGACATAAGGGATATAGGATCCAATTAAAAATACCTAATATTGTGTAAAATTTAACTACCACAAAAACAAATAAAATCTACAAGCTTCAGACGAGCCAGACAAGACGAGATTAATATTTGAATAAATTATTATGGTTGTGGATTATCATTTATGAAAATCAACAAACATCGAATGACTGCAGAACATAAAACTAAAGAATTCAGTTTAAGAAAACTGTTTTTGTGTTTATAGTTAGCGATATAATAATGGCTCTTGTGACGTAATATCTCGAAACTTACACCGCCCGCAACGCTCAACGTTAAGCCACACCCACTCTCGAGAATTCACATGACAATTGGTTCATTCGCTTATACAATTTAAGATTATGGGAATCTATGGGTATAATTGCGCATCCATAAATAGAGGTGGGATCTGCCTTCATAAAGATTCGTTGGATTTGGAATAGCAGCTTCGATGGATATCGACTCTTAGGTACCAGCGGATATTGATGACAGAACTATAAAAGACGGAAAGACAAGGAAGGACTGGCAATTAAATTCCCTGACGTTTACAGGTTCTCCACGATTGAACGTATTTTAGTGTATTTTTATTAATTTTAGACTAAAATAATAAAAATGATTTATTATAGAAAGTCATTTTTCCCAAGGATTTGAAGATTTTTTTGAATTGAAAGCTCAAGTATTGAAATTCGACACTTGTTCTCTAGGTCTTTTACAATGGTATGGATGCTGTTGCACAGACAAAACTGATGACAAATTATAGGTAAAAATATCACGAACGAATATTATGATGAAATTTCTTACCCACATAAGAAACATTTACTAATTTCGCGATAAGATCTTAAAATTTTTTAAAATTCACATTTAAGAATACACGTATTAAATGAAACTTAAAAAAATCTAACTGCTTTTGTGCAACTATTATTGTAATAAGAGTTTTCTCTTTTCTTTCTCTGTTTTTAAATGCTCGGTAGGTAGACTGAAAACAGTTCATCATAAATAAGCATACCACGTTTTGGGCTAATGAATTTATAGAGACTTTTTTCCAACAAAAAAAGGCAAAAAGTTAATATGTGTTAAGTATAATTAAGATATCCTCATCTGCTATGTTCTGCAAGTAGTCAACTTTTCTCTGTTGAACATGATTTTTTGCAAATAAAAGATCCTTGCATTTTACACAATTTGGTATTTAGAAAGGTGTCATAGGTGTAATCCTACGACGACTAGATTAAAAAAAATGTTCAAATTGAACACAATTATGTATGCTTGTTGTACAAAATGATATAGCTTAGTACGCGAAAGGTTAAAAGGAAAACCATAACTACAAAAAGGAAAAGAATTTTCAACATTTCTCAGTTCCTTATTGCAATCCTCAAAAAAAGAAACAAAATTATTCGCAGTACTGTCTTATTACTCTAATTTTAAGAAAACATATATGTATGTATGTTAAAATTAGGATAATAATTTGCAATATAACTTTAGTATAATTGCGTTTTCATGCAACTGGTTGAAAATTTTGCATGCAATAAATAACTAGACGCAACTGATAACGATTGCCATTGGATATGAAAGTTCTTTTGTCGGCAATAAAATCGGTTGAAACTAATAATTGCTCATAATTTATTACGACAAATTATTTTTCCCTCGGCATTTCTCTCCAGGTGTTAATTATACAATTTGCAACCACAGTAATAAAGTCGTACAAAGGCATTTTGTTCGCTTATATATGCAAATGAGATATTAATTTATTAATACATTTAATTTGTAATATCTACATTTACGCGTGTACAGCAACATTGATTAAAAAATAAATCGAGGACACAGATTTGTAACAAATGCATGTAACCATCGAATTTTAGTGTTTACCTATTATTTATGAATTATCGTAAATTAGTCTTGTGTTATAGAGTTTGGTAAAATGTCATAAAAAGTTGATACAAGGCGTCATTACATTTTTATAAACGTCTTACAAATAAGAACTATATAGGAAGACGACATGCGTAGAAACGCTTTGTTATTACTACTACTACATATTCCGTAGATATTTTCAAAGGTAGGTTTGAAAGTAAGAAGATATTATTTAATGATATAGACATGTACAAAAAATGTTCAAAGAAGTTAGGGTAAAGTAATGGAATAACCTTCAGCTAGTCGGTTATAGCCGTTTGAATGTTTTCTGTGGTCCCAAAATGACGTCCCTTGAGGTGATTTTTCAATCTCGGGAAGAGAATAAAGTACAGTGACTAAAGTCAGGTGGATAAGGAGGCTGAGGAGGCACAGAAATGTTTTACTGGCTAATACCTCGTTTACTGAAATTGTGCAGATTTTTCTTATCCCAATTCGTTAGTCAAAATCTGATGAACAGTGGTGTGATTCAAATTTAACTCTTCCCTGATCATTCTTGTAATCAACGGACAACCTGAACGCACAATATTCCGTATTCTATCGACATTTTCATCGGTTCTTGAAGATCAAGGCCTTCTGCTGCGTAGTTCATCTTCAATATCTTCCTTCTGAGAATGCCTTAAACCACCGAAAAACCTGAGCTCTTGAAAAAACACTGTCTCCGTAGGCGTGTTGAAGTTTTGAAAAAGTATCCGTTACGCTGTGTCCAAGTCTGAAGCAAAACCTGATAGCACACCGTTGCTCAAAATTAATGTTACTCATTTTTAAAACGCACTAGAATAAAACGGTTTACGACAACAGTCACAAAAACAAACAAATGACAAGTTCAAACTTGTACTGAGGGTGCATTACATGTTAACCTGCCGCCCTTCTAAGTCACGTTTCCGCAGTGTTGCTAGATAGGACGCTACGTTGCCAGTCTCATTTCTTAATTTACACACCTCGTATATTAAGACAGATATTAAATAAAATGTGAAGATTATAACCAAAAATTGTACTGGATACCTAGACAAAGAGACAAATTATGCAGATGCATTCGATAGTTATTAGAAGCTTATTAGATGTAAGTAACTGAGTAAAGATAATAGTCCCATACCTAACAGTTCACAGTTGATGAAAAGTTACTAAAGTACTATTCTATTTTTTATAACCTATTATATTTTAACGAACTGTATTTTTCCTACCAATAGGATAAATACTTGGAGATAACTTTTGTTGTAACACTGTTATGATGATGACAACGTGGCTGGTAAAATGTTAGTGTTGAGTACCTACAGTAGGTATAAACTGTACCTGTTGTAAAAAACGTGACTTGATTTTAATTTCTAACAAGACTTAGATGTAATGCTTTCTGGTATAATTTCTCCTTCCAAGTTACTGTTATGGTGATAGTAATTATTTACTACAAATTCCTCAATCTGTACGTTACTTTGTGATTACCTATACATATGTAATGTGACTTTTTACAGACTATACATACACACAATAACAGTTTCATCCTTTTCCAATTTATGAAGGTTATTTATTAATGTTAGTTGACAAAGTGAAGCTTCCAGTTGAATGTGCATTGAATATGAAATGGTTCATATATTAATTTTTCATAAACCTTAACATCAAAACTGAACCAGTTTTGAGTTTTCCTCGTTCTACTAATAAAGTGTTCTTTTCAATGTTGTGAAAGTAGATTTGCAGGTAAAGCGGATTAGAGCCCATCATGTACAAAAATGCGCGCTGTCCTCTTGACTGTCGTCAACAATACTCCATAATCCGCTTCAACATTCATCGTCGAGCAGTGGGTCGTGTACAACCAGTGTAATTCGACCGAGCTCATAATAAACGACCTGTCCTTGTCCAAATGTACGAATAAATAATCGAAACGCCGCATTCAACATTCGTCATGTGCCATTATAAACGCAAATAAAAAAAAATACGCCCGGAAGGGAACGTGTCGCCAAATGTAATGGTCCAACGCGATCGATAAGTGGGCTTATTTTATTTTGCTGATACGATGTTGACCGTCAGAGGGTCCTTAACCGTTTAACGCCCAAGTGCACTGTCAAGAGACATGAACTTAGTGGCTCATATTACTGATAGAAAAAATAAAGGAAAAACAACTAAAACCATGTATTCCTATGTTTTCGAGGTCGCTCTTTCGAATGGAATCAAAATGTGCAAAAAATTGATGTAACCTTCAATTTTTAACAAAAACTATTAAAAAACGCGATTTTTTCAAGATTCTTAATCGCAATTTCAGCTATGTTATCGTCCTTTATACCACTCAGAAACGTGCACTCGATACGTGTACTTGAAGAAAACGCAATGAGAACAATTTAATTTTCTCATTTTTGAGGTTAGAATAACTAGATATGGCAAAATTCAAAGGGTGATATTTCTCATTTTTTACCAGTTGCGGGATCATTGACACAAAAGAAGAATTTTGAAAAATTATTAGTACTTTAGGGGGTTTTTGGGGTCACTGATCACGATCCTGATGTCAGAATTTCAAAATTCAGGATGGTAGATATAAAATGGCGACCACTTTGAAGCAAATTTTGAATCCTGAATTTTGAAATACTTATATCGGGAGCGTGATTAGCGACCCCGAAAACCCCTAGTTTACAAAGTTTGAGGCAAAATAATCGAAAAATTTTAAATTTTATTCGGGATGGTGGCCATATTGGATCCGCCATCATGAATTTTTAAATTCTGACATCAGGACCGTGATTAGCGACCCCCAAAGTACTAATAATTTTTCAAAATTCTTTTGCGTCAATGACTTTTTTTTGTCTTTTGCGACAAAGACTGATGATGTCTTTTCAAAGTTCTTTTGCAACTGGTAAAAAACGAGCAATATCACCCTTTGAATTTTGCTATATCTAGTTATCCTAACCTCAAAAATGAGAAGATTAAATTGTTCTCATTGCTTTTCCTTCAAGTGCACGTATCGAGTGCACGTTTCTATTTGTTTTTGAGTGGTATAAGGAACGATAACATAGCTGAAATTGCGATTAAAAAAAAGAATCTTGAAAAAAATCGCATTTTTTAATAGTTTTTTGTTAAAAATTGAAGGTTACATCATTTTTTTTTTTCAAATTTTAACGATTCCATTCGAAAGAGCGACCTCGAAAACATGGGGATACATGGTTTTAGTTATTTTTTCAATCAGTAATATGAGCCTCTAAGTTCATTGCACTTGGGCGTTAAAGGGTTAAAGCAAACATATGTTGGGTTTTCACAGGGCGCACATATAGCGAGCTCATATTTGAACGGCTGCGCTGGAAAAATGTTGAAAAAGCTGAAGTTCTGATTTTGATATTGTGTAGTAGCATCCAGAAAATAGTTTCTGAAAATATTAAGTTAATTCGATTAAAATTCATGGAGTATTAGACGATCAGAATGGTCGTTACGCTTAATCATTTAGAATAGAGTTATAAAAAGAAAGCCACCCACGATTGAGAAATGTTTGGTCGTCAACAAGAAATAAATATCTAGAAAATAGTGTATCAATACTAGGAATTAATGACTCCGTGTAGTTGAAAACCTATCTTGAAGCTTTAAGTGCATCATTCTTCAAATTGCATTTTTAAAATTGGTCGAAAATATTGATATGTAGTACTTCTCAAGAAGTTTTTTTTATTGATTAGAAATGCAGAATTTGTTCAATAAATCTAAATTTAAAACGCTCATCATTATCGTCCAAAATTGTAAAAAGCCATTAAAAAAAAAAACTACAAATCTGGCTATAAAAGATATGATTTTGTACCTATTTGTACAGGCAAACTGGAAGTGTCAAATGAAAAGTGAAATGAAATGAATAGAAGTGAAATGGTTAGACAAGTTATAATGGACAATCCAAGAACATCAATTAGCCATCTGAGCCAACAAGTGAATCTGCCCCCTACAACGTGTTAACAGATTCTGAAAAGTGATTTGGAGCTTTATCCATATCGTCTGCAAACCACACATGAAATGTTCAGAGCTTTCTAAGACTACAGTTGTATCAATGGTTTATTAATCATTTTAACAATAACGATGCTGCCTTCGAAAAAGTTTTTTTATTGTTGAGACTTGATTCCATCTTTTAGGCTATGTTAACTCTCAGAATATGAGACTTTGTAGTGCAGACAATCCTCACTTTTATATTGAAACTACACTACACCCAGAAAAAAAAATGGAATCTGGGCAGGAGGATTGTTGGATCTATTTTGTTTTTAACGGACCACTGAATACAGAGAGGTACCGTTTAGAAATCTTAACACATTTTGTACGAATGTTGCATGACGACGAATTGCAAGGTTATAAAACCCTAATCCTCCATACCATATGCAGACCATATTCCTCCCTAGATCTTGTGATTTCACCCCTGTGATTTTTTTCTCTGGCCTTATTTAAAAAATCCAATTTTGGAAATTCCCATTCGCGATTAGGAATAGAAAGATTAAGAATAAAAATACGTCTTTTTTGCTCGGCCAACTTGGATGACGTTATTATTATTATTTTTTGAATGACTCGTTATTTCGAAAAACTGTTGGTCCCAGAACCACTTAGATAATTTAATGTAATTTTTTTTTTCTAATATCGATTATCCAAATTGAATCAGCAGTAGTCTGATCAATTTCTAAATCCTGTAAAAAACATATAATGTTAAATAACGTACTCTTAAATGTAAATAAAATATATACGCTGCATATTCTTTACAAAAAGAAAAGCGTTTAAACTCATAGGTAATAGTGTAATTATGATAAACAAATATTAAATTAGTAGACACTTAGATTATGATTGATGCTTAGATGATTGAATGATTAAATACATTATACCATCAATAAACTAACTATTTCTTCTTGAAACTGTGAATATTTTATTGACGATAAAATTAAGAACCGTTTATTCAAGAAGCCCTAATGAACACATTATTGACCGTTGTATTATTAACATCTATTTGAGTCAACACAAATACGAGTATATATGTTAATTAGCTGAATATATGTTCGCCTACTGTTGTTAATGCAGTTTCTTATGAAATCTTCACACTAAGAGAGAATTATGTCAACAATTTTATTCAAATTATTCTGTTCCAAAACTGTGAGCACACAGCATAAGAGAACATATCGCTTTTACCCCCACCCCCTACTATAGGATGTAAATCAGCAGGTAAAAGCGCTGTACCCTCTATAAGTAAAATGACTAATGTAAGAATAAAGTAAAACATATGTAAGTATGTAAGCATATGACATACTACCACCTCATCTCGATGTTTGGTACAGGCTTGATCGTTTGTAATATAATATTCTAGCAAACGGTACATTACAAGAAAATGCTCACTAAATTGACCTAATATGAATGAGCATTTATCTCCAATGGATGCTATAATCCTCTCTTCTCATTCACGTTGACTATTTCAACATTCCATGTTTTACAGGAGGAGATTTACTTTTTTTGTGCATAGTGTTCGGTGTTCGGTGGTGTTTCACCGAAATGTATCTGTTACAAGTCAATCTTCTACTTTCAACATTGAATATGAATGCTCAATTTTCTGTTATGTATTCATTAATTAGTTCATTATTTTCAGCATAGAGTCAGTGAGTTTTGATTGAACTCGATGTTTTGTTACAAGTAAAGTACATTACATTGTAATGTTCATTTATGTTCAAATTCCTGGAGCATGAAATAGATTTAATTCTAAAACTAAAAAACACAAAAATGGTAGGTCGATTTCTATTTGTTCCAAAGTTACAGGCCTTTGAAATTATAAACAATAAATAAACAGATTTAAATTCACAGTGTTTAATTTTAAAGTATCCACAACAGATTAGTCGTGGGGGTCCTGTAGCATGGCCACCTAGATCTACTGACCGTAATCCTTCGGATTTTTAAAGTACACACAAGTTTCGAACAGCATAATAAATAAATAAGTAAATACCTCCTCCAAAATTATTGCAGCATATTCAGCAGTCTGCCCAACAATTACGAGAAAACAAGCATAAAATAGGAAGTCATTTCATCCTATATATGTACAGATTTGTATTTAGCAAGGAGGGGGGCACAAAATTTGATTTAATTTGGCTCCTCGATTTAAATCTATTTATTTCTTGTTTATAGTTTCATAGGTCTGTAACTTTGGAACAATTAGAAATCGACCTACCACTTTTGCGTTTTTTAGTCTTAGAACAAGTATATTTTGTGCTTGAGGAATTTGAAAATAGCGATACGGGACACCCTGTATACACAGTATATAATTAGACATTATGTTACATTATACCATATTTCCATTAATAATTAATGGCATTATTAAAACGGCGTCTAAACTTATTAGATATGAGACTGCAAATAAAAATAAAGGCCAATCTAATTTTGTCATTGAAGCAAAAATTGATACCATTTTCATTAAATAGAGATCTAAAATTTTAGAACAGCTCAGTACACCAACTCCATTAACAAACTACGGGCATAGGTGGCTCTCAGTGGTAATCAATTTTTTATTTATTAATATAATAATTGATTACCGTATGAAGTACTACCAAACGTACACATGTTGACCATATCATTATGAAACATAAAAAATGTTTCAAAGAAAGCCGACATAGGAAGCCAGTAGAACGTAATGCGTATTTTGAAATATCTGACATTAATTTCTATAATAAATCTTGCAAGATATACACGAATTTGTACGTACAAAGTATGTGTATTTATGTATTTCTTGGTAGTATAGCGTGAAACGTGTTATTTAGTTAAGATTTTTTCACACATCATTTGCTTTACAAATGATTTTAGTAATACCATAGATTGATAACATTTTTTGTAGATTTGCATATAAAGATCGTAGCTAAGGTTGCCTGATCTGATTGGTCACGGTATACCTTTACTAAGCAGTAAAGGAGTACGATGAAGTGGCTACCTTTAAGGTTATTTTTAACACGCTCATATTAGTTTGACCTGTATGTACGTATGTAACAAATCTTGCAACTCAACTACCACACACTTCTGATTGTCCTATAGGTTTGAAACCTATAGGACAAACCTGTTTCACCTGCTTGTTTTCCAAAAATGTATAGTTTGTTACACTTTATTTTCAAAATGGGTTAGTAATTTAATTTTCAACATCGTATTTTGGACGTCCCAGAAAATTTTGATTCATGTTAAAAACTTGTTACTTGACATTCAGGAAGTTTTAGAAATATAACCAATTTCAATGTAAAAAATCGCCATTGTTTTGAACACGACACTCGGTATATGTTTACACCAAACAAAAACTGCATTCTTCCGCTTTCCAGAAGTGTATGGTTTGTTACATTTTACTTTAAAAATGAGCGAGTAATTGAAATTAATAGAACTAAGTTATTTACCTACATCAATAATTTAAATTAAGAAGTCTCGGGAATTGTCATTTGATTATTGCTAAGAGACTTTCCAAAATTAAACGTGTGGAGTGCGATATCCAAACAAAAAATGTATGGTCCTTTCTTTTTCAATGGGTTAAAAATTACTGGCAAAGTTTATACGAATATGTTGCAGATTTATTTCTATTTATTTCTATAATTTTATTTATCCTCAGTTGAAGCAAAATTAAAACAGCTGTACGGTATTTTTTTCAGTAACATGGTGCTCCATCTCATTATTCGTTTCTTGAAAGGAATTTTGTAATAGAAAGCTTTGGGAATGGGCTTGGGAAGAGGAAGTGCTGGCTAATTGAGTGGTAATGACACACTTTTTTTTAGGGGATTACTCCAGAAATTGGGTAATTCATTTATTACTTTGCTATTTAGATTTCAGAAGTGTATTGATGTGTATAGTACGTAGACACTTGGAACATGTACCATAACATTTAATAAGCTGTTTTATTTTGGTTCATTCGTATATTTTTACTTTTTGATTTAACAAAATTAATATTTTTTTAATGTCACCTTGTTCGTTTAAAGATTTGAATAGTAGTTCCTTTTAAAGTAAGATGAAATAAATGATATATTTTTTAAAAAGTGAAAACATTAATTTATTCGTGTTAAGCATAACATGGGTGTTCCTGCCAACTGTACTTTTATGTTTGAAATAATCATACTCAAAATCTTCCTGTATGGCATGTAACAAATATTTAACATAACATGTAAAAAACTTTTTGAAAAAGTAAATAAATGGCGAAAACCATATCCTTGTAAGTTCATTCTGTCAAAAGATATTTACAATCAAAAAGGGTTACATTTTCTGGGACGTCCAAAGCACGATGTTTTTAAAAAATTAAATTATTAACCCATTTTGAAAGCAAAGTGTAACAAATTATACATTTTTGGAAAGCGGAAGATTGTAGTTTTTGTTTGGTGTAAACGTATATAGGGTGTTGGGATAGGGTTGGGTGCTGGAACACCCGGTATTAACACCAAATCGATTCACTAAACATTTGGGTTGTTCATTAAAGTTGTGAGTTGTAGCCATATCCGGTTAAACCGGAAGTGGATAAAAATTGATGACTATATCACTAAATGCAAATTTGTCTAATATTGGATTCTAAAATTTCATTATTTTATCTCTGAAATCAACAAAGTTATGGGGGTGAATTCACTTTCGTTTTTTTACACTTGTTTTTTTTTACACTAACTTTTTAAAAAATGTAGGTACCTACTAACTTTTGTTAATGCACTAAAAAGGATAAAATAGTGATTAATATTCCCATTTTGGTGTATTTTAATTCAATCATTACATGTTTGTTTATTTACTCTTGAGATGGTAACGTGTTATTAATGGATTCATTCAATATCAAACGATGGCTCTTAAGTGATTGAATTATATATTTCTAAACGGTGGATGTTTCATTTTTGCCCTAAATGTATGTGGGTTAAAGACCGACACCTGGCTCATTTGAAGCTGCACGAAGCTCCTCTTTTTTTCGACAATTTCAGTACTTATTATGTTAGTCTGACAGCTGCGCGGTGTTAATAAATGCTGGTCATAATGACCACAATGAAAACGGTCATAGAAAGCTAATGATAACAATGCACATCAACTACAATTTATCTAAATATTTGCCGCAAAAAAAGACCTGCGAGGACATAAAAAGAACATAAGCAGGTATTCGAAAATTTGAAATCGACCTTCCACAACCTAATTTAAATAATTATGTTTGACAGGTGAAGCAAGTTTTCGTATTATAATAAAGATTAAATTAGTTTTATATAACAGTACGTAAAAACTAGTCTACGAATCAGAGGCGCGTTAATGGGGATTTGGGGGCACAAAATCATCCACTTCTAGGGAGTGGATTGCTACTTCTTATAATCGTAAAGGTGCTTCCTTGTACTACATGCGAATTTAAAATATCTTAGTTTGGAAAATATTCTAAATAGGTACACTGATTCAGTTCATCCTAGTTTATTCAAACTCCCTTTTCTAAGTGTTATATAGGGTTCAGAATTACACAGGGAGAGTTCAGAAGCCAATCAGCGTAAATACTGTTTTGACTCACTTACTATTTTGCAGCCGCTGTATATGTAATAAATTTATTTTTGTGTTATCTTCTTAAGTCCTTCGATAGAGATAAATATAAATCTTAGAATCCTCATAAGAACCAGTATTTATCTGATACACTTTTAAAAAACGTAGTTGATCACCTTATCTCATTTCTATAGTTTATTGACATACTATCTAGTTTCTGAAACCTCCATATGTATTTGCCATTTTTGTCGCTTTTCTTTAGTACCTAAACTTTTTTTTGGTAAACTTAGAACTTACTCTTGTTTTATCGAAAAATTTAAAGTACTTAGTGAAACTTTTATTGTAACTTAATAATCATCACGGAATATTTACATTATTGTTTGTTTGTTCTACTATAATGCTGAACTGATGTAGTTTTTATTATCACCGACAAAAAGTACAGTTTGTTAAAGACCTTCAAAAGTTTAAAACAAACTAGGTGCCCATATATAGGTACTATATTCTGATAGACTTTTAGATAGATTTAATAGTGAATAACGCTATGAACACTTATTTGGAAATGTCTTCTGTGAGTAATAAACATTTTTAATTTATTAATTATTTAAACCCTACAAGGAAAAATATTTTATATTGTACATAAAACGATAAGTGTCACATATTTTGTCAAAAATTATATTCAATTTTCAGTCGCGGCTGGTGGATTTTGAAATTCTCGTATTTTCGTAAATAAGCATGGCATTCACACGAAATTGTGTTACTACAAAACCCAAATTGAAAGCTAGCTAAAAAAAAAAAAACTCAAAACTTGCATTTTTTTTCAAATATCTGGAAACACTCCACCAGAAAAACTTGGAAACAGAAAAAATTGAAAATATACTTTTTATTGTTGTATGTTTTTTTAAATTTCGAGATCTGCCAAACTTGTGGGAAATACGCATTTTAATTTGATATCATATTTCGTTTCCAAAATTTTGTAGCAGCTGTAACTTTAAGAAAAATGAATATTTTGTAAAAAACACAAGATAAAAAGTTTTACATTCATATGACAATCATAAAAAATCATTTCAATTATTTTGCAGACGCTTTCCAAGGTATTCTGGGAGAGCGCCAGATTTTTGAAAAAAACACTTTCGTTTGAATTTTTTTGTTACTCTAGCCTTCCAGTTGCGTCTTTTAACAACTCCCTAAAATTTGGTGTGGGTCCTATGCTTCCTTACAAAAATACGAGAATATCAAATTCCACTAACTGCCACTGTCATTTTCGTTCTAGTCTGTTCTTCTTCTCAAGTTGTTTTTGTTAAGTTTTTTGGTTTATAAAACACCAAGTACCTACCATATTTAACACCATTATAGTTAAAATAACATGTTTTTCTTAAATCCGAGAATTAATTTGAAATGCTATTTTTTTTTTAAATTCAAATAATCTCTTAATCATTAATTATGCTTTTTATGGTTGAAAACAATGTAATACCTCTGATTTCTGATATGACGATTTTAAAAAGACCAATAGATAGGTGCTTGTGAATTGTTGTTAAAATCATGGTTATTACTCGAGTTGGTTGGTTATTTTTAAAATGTGGTTGTTACACCGTCCCATTATAGTGATCTGTGTCATTACCAGGGCGTATCATTTTTGTTGGGATCAGCACCCGCATTTTATTTTAGTTGGACTACCTCTTCCAGAAACAAAACGTAAACACGGCACTGCCTCGACCGTTAGTAAAAATCTAGCCTCTCGGTAGGCTCTCTAAAAGCCGTAGATGGTCCGCAGACGGCCCGGGGGCACCATTCAACCCCCATACGTTTAACCTCCTAACTTTAAGTCATTAATTTCGAGGCAACATTACCTAGGGCTGTTATCCGTGCATGATGCGGCTCTCTAGTTTATGCGGAGAGTCATTAATTCAGACTTATTAGTGATTCAAGGAATAAATAAAACCCTTTGCTGCTACCGGCGCGCTTCTGTCATGTTATAATTGTTTGTCAATCTTTCGTTGCATCACCCGGAGCAACGCCGGACGTTCCTCCATCTGCGACAACGGCTACCGTCTACGTTGCGATCTTTTTTTCATATCTTTATGATTTGCTTCTCAGAAGGGGCATGTGGGTAGGGGACACTTTTGCATACACCTGACGGTAACGGTGGGGTATTAGACACTTTGTCGTTACAATTAGTAAAACAGTAAGTATTCATGTTACATTGTGAAATATCCGTAAGCTTCTAGCGTGTTCAAAAATGAGGGTAATTAGTATTGTAATTAGTACCTATCTGTAACAGGTGCAGAAGTAGAGGCGATGTTTGTCTGTTATCTTAATCTAACGACATATTCGGTAAGCAAGAATGTTCACTTCAGTACTCAACGCATCGTCCAATAAACCTAGTAAAATCTGAAGTCTGGCAACATAATACCAAGTAATTTTAGTATACCTAATGTGATTTGGTATTTAAATGATATATGTATGTACTAGGGCTAGAACAAAATTCTCGGATACCGACCGTCTTCCAGGCGGCCGCGTATCGGTATACCGTATTCCAGGTGGCCGCGGCCCGGCCAGCGCGGCTGGGGCCGGGGCGACTGCGACGCGAAACAGGTTCCGTATTTATTTAGTCCTTTGAAGGTCGCGCGCCTGTAACTGTGCATTACTGATTGTTATACTTAGGGCCAGTAGTTTCCTCCTGGTTAAGGCCCGATTAACTAACCAGACGATAAGACTGTGAAAATGTCTACAATCTAATGTGTGGTGTCTGTATACTTTTTCACAGTCTTATCGTCTGGTTAGTTAATCCGGCCTTAACCGGGAGTGAAACTACCGGCCCTTAATTGATATTATAACGATGGTTAACACGCCAGCCCCATTTGCTTATCAATTAAAAAAAATGTGCAGGGTTTTCCAGATTTAAGTGTTAAAGCTACCACTGTGTACTGTGAAATATGCAATTTTTACTTACATGTTTACAGAAAAGGGCAGTGTGAAAAGCACGTAAAGTCGCTAAAACACCGAGAAAATAAAAGAAATGGAATCCCAAGAAGTGAATTCCTATATGACTTATCTTTACTACTATGTAGTTGTTTGCTACTGTGTAAGAGTGTGATAACAGATGCGGGAAAAGTAAGACAAAACAATATTACTTGGTAAGTCACTATTTATTCACTACAGCATGCATGCTCAAGTTCGACCCTGGCATGTACCATTTGGTTCTAGCCCTAGTATGTACATCCAAATTGGTGAAAAGAAAAATATGTATGCAATATTGAATAAGTTACTGAACTCAAATGAATTTGCAAATAGTAAAGACTGTAATTTAATTGACTGGAATAGAATTAAAAAAATTGGGTTTAATTTTCCAGTTAAAAATTTGTGAAACTAAACGTTTAACTAAAAGTGTTCAGGAAAATAATTTAATATTCTGAAAATATATATGATAAATTATATGAGTTTGTCAAAGTGAGAAGGAAAAAAATGATAAAAAAATCCTAATCGAAACGACATATATCTTTTCCATAATACAATACATTATATTTCGAAAAAAAATTGAAATACCACATTCAGAACTTTTATGGAATACTATCCAGAATAATTTTGCCGTCAACGAACATACTCGTACTGAGATATGAGTCAATGTTGTCTTTCCTTTGTCGTTCTTTTTCCTGGATCTTAAGCCACCAATTTTGTCAATTATTTCAACTGTATGTACAGTTTGACCCACTATTTTCATCCCAACTTTGTACAGAGTGTTAAAACAATGCTTCACAAACCTTTATAGTAATCAATTCTAGCTCAAAATGTACAAAAAAGTGTTCGTTCGTGAAAAAATAGATCCGCAAATGGACAGTATCGAATATACGATACCTTCTGCTTTTACACTGCGTTATTAGAGTAATTCAATAAACAAACAACAAAGGTAAGAAGTCAAAGAATATGTTGTGTGAACCCTTATCAATAAATATAATTTTGCCAGCAATATGGAGATCCTCTGCATGACTGCGGCAAAATAACAGACATGCTCGATGATTAGGTGCATTTGGCGCCTCTACAATGTGGTACAAGCTGCTGCTCATGAAGACCTTTGCTGCTTCAAACAAGAGGAGCACTAATTTCTACCTTCTTTGCTATTTTTCGCACACTAGCCTCTGGATTCTGCTCTGTTCGTGATCCCAGGTTCTTGGAACTGTTTTTCCTCATGATCCGGTAGATATCATGTAAGTGCTGTTTTGCAAAAACAGATAAGGTCAGGTGATTGGGATGAGCTTCAGCACAAAGACGTTATGCTTCTCTGGACGCATAACGTTGGACTCCATTTAGCACGATCATACATGAAATGCATGTGGGCTAACTCAATGTTAGAGTAAACAGGCATGGTGAAAGTTCATAAAATTGAAAACTAACTATTGAATATCAACTATAAACTGTACCATCAGCGGGCAGAACCTCTCAGAAGAATCGGTTACGATAAGAAACTGATTTTTTTTACGAACGAAGGAAATCAATTTTACACAAGAAATAAAAGATGCGAAAAACATTGCACAAATCATAAAAAAGTCAAGAAAAAGAAACAATCTTCCATATCTCCGAAACCGTCCATTTACGGGGCCATGCTCATTAAGACGTTTCTGGATATTTTGGACCACACTATATATACTCAAGGTTTGTGCACCTTTTTAACACCCCGTATATTTCCAGGCAGTATATCAAAAACTACAAGTTTAGGTAGATAGAATGTTTTATATTTTCTACCCGTTTCGGCAATTCGAGAGTAACGATACAATAACCACCGGGTGGCTACTGGTGTTGATTCATTCCGTCGCGCAAGCACAAATAAAAGCAGACGACGAAACAGGACCTAACGAGTTCGGCTCGTAAACTAGACCTGGACGCCGCGTTTAGCAAATCTGTATGCATGAACCGCCCGCGGCTCGGGATTTTACGGCCCCTTTCGAAATTAATGGCTACTTCTGCAGAACAGTCACTTCCGAAACTCTCCAGAGGTCTATAATGATTCGAATGTGCCACACAATTCAACGCGAATTGCCGTCATAAAAACACGAGGTGTACGTCTGGCCGTTTCCCCGTATCTCCTTTGTTCTTACGCGCGTTATTTTTGTATTTGACGTTTTTAATGGGGACTAGCAGGCAGCGGAGAGCTGTGAGAGCTAGCAAAATTTAAAATTTTCAGATCTCAATAATAGGTCGTGTCAAAAACTAAATTTCAAAGGGGTAATAGAACCGTGCTATTTCGTATAAAATAGAAAAGTTAAAAAAAACTCCTGGTCATAGGAACAAATACAGCACCTACGTGTTTTACAAAATCTTTGAATATGTTTTGCTCAAACAACATTGCACCAAAAGTATCTTTGCCCCTACCCCCAGTAGACAAATCCTGATATTGTGCTCATTTCTTTTGTGCAGCCGTGAACGCTTCGAGAAATACAGGCATTGATTACGGTTATTTAGTGTTCCGTAAATATAGTTCGGGTACTGGAAAATTTACCCCCTCCCAATTTGATCCTTTTTAGCAGAGTCCACAGTCTCGATAGGGGCTCTTTTGTGTAGCTATTAGCCTTTGGGTCTTCTTTCCCGAGAATTTGAAACCTCAAAGTTGTTACGCCTTCATACAAATTGCATCCCTAGATTTTAGCAGATATTAAAACAGTGAGTAGGTGTAATTATGGATAACTATAATCGTATTGGATACTGCCTTCTGTGACGAAATGTTTCGAAACCTACGCGGCTGGCAACGCCCAACGTTCGGCCACTTAATAGAATTACCATGACAATTGGTTCACTAACTTTTACAATTTGCTAAGATCAAGAAAATCTATCAGCATAATGATGTTCAGTCGGCAGTGTTCTATTAGTGGACTACTAGTGTGTTATCCTTAAAACGCTTTTATTTTAAGTGAATAGGTCATTTACAAATTGTGTCACTGATGTTTGTCCTGGAAAGTTTATTCGCCATTTCACCAATTTGGATTAAATTCCACACGAGGAAAATATTTTTTGTTATAATACCTAGTGCTTAGATCCTAGTATTCAGTTGAAACTCAATGAATTTATTTACAAAGAACATCTATCTTACGATTCAATCCTACCTAACAACACAAAATTTCTCTTTACTGAAAGTAAGAAACATACAAGGTGTGTAAATTAAATAATGAGACTGGAATAGCCTACAGCTGTTCGGTTACAGCCATTTGAATGTGTTCTATCGTTCCAAAATGACGTCCCTTGAGGTGATTTTTCAATCTCGGGAAGAGAAAAAAGTCACAGGGATAATACATCAGGCGAATATGGAGACTGAGGAGCCACGGGAATGTTTCTACTGGCTAAAAACTCGTTTACTGAAATGGCTGTGTGACAATGCGCATTGTCGTGCAACATCCAGTTAACCTTGATGTTTTGTCTCACACGCATGACCCTTTTTCGAAGTTTTTCTAGCACCTCTCTGTAAAAGTGTTGATTTTTGGCCTGGATGCACAAACTCTTGGTGGGCAATCCACACATCAGAAAAGCAAATCAGCATGCATTTGGTCTTCGACTTGCTCATTCTTGCTTTTTTGGGTCTTGGAGAACTTGAAGTGTGCCATTCTATGCTTTGGCGCTTGGTTTCCGGATCGTACACAAACACCCAAGTCTCTTAACGTTCTATAAAATGGGGATCATTTTCAATCAATTCGAAAGTCAAGTCACCTTTCGCTCCTGATGTCCTTTTGTTCCTGCGAAAGATTTTTTTCGAACTGTTTTTGCGCAGATTTTTCTCATCCCCAATTGGTCAGTGTAAATCTGATGAATAGTGGTGTGATTCAAACTTTACTCTTAAAAAAATTAAATTGTTATACAGTTGCATGCAAATTCATCGTTCAAATCACTCAAAAGTTTTGCAAAAGTATCCGTTGCGTTGTGTCCAAGTGTGAAGCAAAACCTGATAGCATGATAGCACATCGTTGCTCAAAATGAATGTCTCATTTTTTAAAACGCACTAGAAAAAAACCGGTCTACGAAAACAGTCACAAAGGCCTCTCTCGTTCATAGCCAGATTTGATGACGTTTTCTTTGGATGGCTCTTTATATGTATTGTAGGCAGTCTAAACAACTTTTGAAACCTACATATTAAAGTGATCCTTAAAAACTACCACGAATTTGTACCGTTAATGCATTATGCACATCGTATGTGTACATCAAACATCGGCCAGTTATGAAAAAGGACAAGTAGAAGTAAGACGACAGATAAGAAGCAACCGCATACGCACCGAAGGTCACTACCTTTGATGCGTATGCGGTTGTTTCTTATAATAAGTGAATAAGATCGACCCTCACCACCTATGCTAGTCGTTAGAAAGAGAAGTGTGGAATTTATCCTTTTTTACAATCGGCCGATGTCTGATGTACACACACGATATATGTACGTTCGAATAAAACAGACATGATAATTTCTCCCTGTGAAGATATTTACTAACTTTTAAAACCTTATTGAAGGTCACGGACACGGGAAGAAATTGTTTATAAGCTTATTAAAATACATAAAAAACGAACGATTAGTGCTCTTATTGACTTGCCTATATAAACATTTTGATGTTAAGATTTTTTGTACTGTTTTTGCTGTTTTGAGGTAAATGAAGTAATCTTCAGGTTGGTCTTTTTTTTGCATAATCTTTTTTAATAATTTTTGCATCTCCAAAAATAAGCGAGAAGGCATGGGTCAATATATAATCAACAACCCTGTACAAAATCTCTCCAACAGGTCTGTGTTACCACCCACTGCAAGCGTCACTTGCGTTCAGACTTCTGTTTCTGGCTTTATTTATGGAACCGCTTAAATATTGATTTTAATTAACAGAGAGAAAAATGTTATTTATAATAATATTATACGGCCGATGTAGATAATTAACTGCTGCGTGGGAAAACATTGACCATAAATTGTTGGGGATAGGAGAGCGTCCAAGTACTCGTACAATTAATACAAACAGTAATAATGATGGAAGATAATAAAATAATTATAAAATCAGCTATCGGACACGATTTAGAATTGATGAGTAGATCAGCGAATTACAGTAGATTGAAAAAGATGCATGATGTAATGATTAAATACTTATAAAATCAGATATCGGACACGATTTAGAATTGATGAGTAGATCAGTGAATTACAGTAGATTGAAAAAGATGCATGATGTAATGATTAACCGAATTAATAAATCAATAGTGAAGTTACCACAAAATTTAGTATTATATAACTATTTTAAAATAAACTGTTCCTCAAAATTAGCCAAAAATTATTTAGATTAGCGTCATTTGCGTTCTGTTCGTGCTAGAAAGCTGCGGTTTTTAAATTTCGGCGAAACCTCATGGCGAAATATGAATTCACAAGATTCTGGCAGCAATTCAAAGACCTACAGGATGGACTGAGAAGGACGCTGGGGGTAGCAACAAATTATTTTATATTTAAAAATGCTTACACACAGAATGAACCTATGAGATCCCCCACCTCACTTCTCTTAACTATAGAAAACAGTTTCAGATGAAATAAAAATTTTACAAAATGATCTAAGCATAGTCTACAAACTGGAATAAAAATATAGTAACAACGAGTAGACATACGGATATAAGTATAGATATGTATATGTAGTGTGTTCAAAAAAATTGGTACCACATGCAAAATATGTGTTACTGTTAGTGCATGTTTTGAGTAACTCATTTTTTCAAATGAGATTACGCCGCCGTATTGCTTGTATGCCAAATTTGACAATGTTGTTAACAGAAATCTGGTGTCTTCTTTTACACATCACAAAAAGTATTTCAAAATTTCGGTATTTTCAATCTTCTCCCGCGGAAACTATAATCGATATGTTTTGTAATATCTATCTCAATTTAGTATGAAGTTGTTGTTAAATATTATACAAATCCATTGTAGTTTTAAGCTTAGATATTTGGTTCTCTGAAAAACTGTTGAAATATCTTGATACCAAATACATCCAAATTTAAATAAAGGAAATGCTATGTAAAGTGGAATGTTATCAGCAAGATTTTCTAGCAATCTAGCATCTTCTCATGATTTATTTCATATTATTTTGTAAAACTTAAAGAAATCAAAATTTTGGAATATATTTTTGAAATTTGTCACACATTTACCTCCTGACAAGTAATGAATTCGTTGAAGAATCATATCTAACTAATCTAAAAGGGTATTGGAAGGAAAAAAATGGAAATTCCATACCCCATTTTTACAACTCTTCGATATCGATATAAAAATTAATTTTCCATCAAGTTACCTTTTTAAGTCTTTTTTTTAAGTATTTTTTTAACCGTCCCGTCCGTTCAAAGTTGACCTGAGATCCCATATCTAATAATGAGCAATTAACATAGCCAAATTAAATCAGTTTATCACTGGTGGTGAGTGTATAGTGTTATTATTGTTATTAGGTGTATTGTTATTAGGTATGTTATATAAGAATATAACACCCAGTATAATCAAATAAGCAACAATGTTGCATAAGATAACATTCGAGGTTGAGATAAGCTTATATTTCCCTTATCTTGAAACTTAATACAATTTTAGCTACACGTCTTTATCTCAACGCTGAAACAAAGGCCCTTTGTCTGTTAATGCAAGAACTGCCAACCTGTAAGATTACGATAAACGTCTCCAAGAAATCTATTGAAAGGATCAGCATCTAGGAAATATAAAAAGGCTTAAGCTTGCATCAACAAACGCCTGTACTGATAGTTAAGTTCTGAAGTCAGACCAGTTTTAGAAAAGTCGTGAGACGCGTTCGTTCGTTAGCCAGTTAGTGCTATTCGGCAACGGCTCACTCTCGGTCAAAATTAAACAACTGTAATTTGAATCAAAAATTGTAACTCTAAAATAAAAAAGTGAAACAAGAAAAAATTGTTTTTAAAAAATCATTATATCGAAAATCGATATAACAAATTGGCGCAGTCGTGCGGATTTCACGCGTTATTAGAACACGGACATTGCTCTAACTAGTGACGTGGGATTCCAATCCTTCAGTGAGAAGAAAGAACCTGCAGGGAAGAAGAAACAAATTTCAAGAAAGAAACCCCAAAGAAAAAGAAGAAACAATTTCAAGAAAGAAACCCCAAAGAAAAGGGAAGAAGAAAGAATTTTCAAGAAAGAAAATCCAAGAAAAATTTCCAAGAAAAAATTTTCAAGAAAGAAACAGGAGTAAATCACAAGTAGAACACGGCACCGGTCCTCACTATTTGCGGTTCTCTTGAGACGAAAGCAGAGCATCAAAACCTTCGATCTTCGAGCATCCTAGTCCCTCTAGAACAAGGAGCTGCTCTAACTAGTTCGCCTAGAGAAGCCGAGACGGATGGAAAAGCTTGGTAAGTCAAAGAATTGTCTCGCTTGCATTGTCACGCTTTACCTAGTTTTAAGTTGAAAGAAAAGCAGGATACAAACCATTCTGTTTACCCCATTTACCAATTAGTAACCATTCTAGTCAGTAACAATCAAAAAGAAAAACATTTTAGGCAAATTTTGTGAAACAAATTTCAACAAAAATTCAAAAAATTCTCTTTTACCTAGATATTTTTGTTAATCACATTTAATTTGTTTAAATAAAATCAAAACAAAATGGAACACGAAACTGAAGACATTCCGGTAGAACCCTACAAGTTAGCCGAAATATTTTCAATCGTTCCTGAATTTGACGGAAAATCAGATTTTCTTACAAACATTCATAAATGCCGTAAGATGTGCGTTTGATATGGCAGTAGATAACCAACGAATACTTTTAACTCTCCATGTCAAAAATAAATTGCGCGGAAAAGCAGCGGAACTTGTAAATTCACGAAACCCATCCACCTGGGATGAAATTAAAAATCTATTAGAAACTCATTTTGGAGATTCAAGAGATCTCACCTCTCTAATACAAGACCTCCAACGAATAACCCAACATTTAAATGAGTCAGCTTTAAATTTTGTATCAAGATTGCAAACACACAACGCAAAAATGCACGCCGCAATTCAGAAACAACACTTAACACCAGAACAAAAAACCGCACAATCAAACTTAATAGAAACAATGACACTAAACACCTTACTAACAGGTTTAGATCCAAAATTAGCCCCTATCATCAGAGCAAGTAACCCTCGAGATATGTTACAAGCTATTGGCAGAATAAAACGCGAATTACAACTATCTTATTTCGAATCACAAAAATTACAACGAAACAAACAAGTAACAAATCAAAATTCTTTCAGGCCCAACCTACAAAAACCAAAACATCCAAAAATCATGTTCACACTGTAAACGATTAGGTCACACAATAAACGAATGTCGGATGAGACAAAACAATTATCAGTATTCCCCATTTCAAAATTTTTCGAATAATTACAATCAAAATCAAGCATCATCACAAAATTTTTCTAGACCACAATTTAACCAAAAATTTTTCTAAGCCCCAATTTAACCAAAATAGGACAACAAACCTGCCAAATTCAACACAAAATTACCAACAAAAATAGACCTTTAGCGATAAGGCCTAACCCAAATTTCAACAATCAACAAAGACCACCGATAATTAGACAAAATCCAAATTACCAATCGCCCAAAACTCATCATTTTAACACCGAAAATCAATATTACGATTACAACTATGGTACCCCGATTCATGAGTATAACAACGAATACTACTTTGATGATACCGCTCATCAAAATCAATTCGAAAAACAAATTATAACACATTTGATGATACCGCTCATCAAAAATCAAATCGAAACAAACTTCAGCACATTTGATGATACCGCTCATCAAAACCAATACGAACATCATAATACATTTGATGATACAGCTCATCAATACTACGACGAAAAATTTCCAACACGAGTATACAAACAATCATTACGAAAACCAGGATTTTCACAAGCGTTTATCAATCGAAAACCAACCGCCAGATTTAACACCGAACTTAACCGAAATTCAATCCCAAATGCAAAACACTACACTTGAACAAACAGGCAGACGAACAGATCTTCCTTTAGAAATCAAATCGGAAAAATCACTTTTAACCGTTAGCTCAAAAAATCTTTATTACATAAAAAAGACGCTACCGATAAATTCAAAATCTTAATAGACTCAGGAGCCGGACTTTCTATTTTCAAAGCAGAAACATGCAAAAATTACTCTCTAACGTTCCCCAGAAAATTTAGTAATACAAGGTATTACAGATCAAAAAGTTCTAATACAAGAATCAGTTTTAATCCCATTTACATCAGGAAAACCCTCACAAAGTGTACATTCATAATCTCGATATCGATTTCGACGGACTTTTAGGAGCAGATTTTCTCGAACATTATAATTGTGTCATAGACATAAAAAAACAAACAACTAATCACAAATTTCAAAACTATTCCTCTATTTAAAGTAGAAGAAACCTCGGAAAAAACAGGAAAACCCTCAAAACAAAAAAAGTTCCAAAATTTCAAACAAAAATTTGAAAAACAACATTTCAATTCCACCTCGTACCGAACAAATATTTAAATTTAATTGCAACCTAACCAACACAGAAGCTATACTGGTAGCTCAAGAAAAAGAAAAAGTCAGATTACCAAATGCTATTGTCAAAATTAACAACAAAGGAGAATTTTATTCAACAGTCCTCAACGCAAATGCTATTCCAAAAATCAATAAATTTTTCGGACATCGAACTCGAACCAATCCAAAATATTTCAATAAATTGCCAAAATTTTGATGAACCTCCCCGATTCATCAATCCCTATTGACAGAAATTCAGAAATTCAAAATCAATTAAGACTCGAACATTTAAACGACGAAGAAAGAAATTTAATAACCGAACTTTGTTTAAATTTCTCAGATATCTTCTATCTGGAAGGAGATAATTTAACTTTTACCAACGAAATTAAACACTCAATAGACACAGAAAACGCAAAACCTATTTTCACTAAATCGTACCGTTACCCTCAAATTCACAAAGATGAAGTAAAGCAACAAATTTCAAAAAATGTTACAACAAGGTATAATAAGACCATCTCTTTCACCATGGTCGTCCCCTGTATGGGTTGTCCCAAAAAAAATGGACGCCTCCGGAAAACAAAAATGGCGCGTAGTCGTTGATTACCGTAAACTAAATGAAGTTACCGTAGGAGATAAATACCCTCTTCCAAACATTTCAGATTTACTTGATCAATTAGGAAAAATGCCAATACTTCACTACTTTAGACCTAGCATCAGGCTTTCACCAAATCGAAATTGACCCTAAAGATATTCCAAAAACAGCTTTTTTCAGTAGAGAACGGACATTTCTGAATTTTTACGTGTTGCGTTCGGATTAAAAAATGCACCAGCTACGTTTCAAAGAGTTATGGATAATATTTTATTAGGTATTCAAAATGAAAGATGTCTCGTATACATGGATGACATCATAGTCTATTCACCAACCATTCACGAACACATCGCTAGACTATCAGAAGTATTTAAACGTTTACGAAAAGCAAATCTAAAAATTCAACCTGACAAATGCGAATTTTTACGTAAAGAAGTTGCATATTTAGGTCACATAATCACACCCGACGGAGTAAAACCAAACCCCGAAAAAATTAATTGTGTCGCAAATTTCCCAGAACCAAAAAATCAAAAAAGACATAAAATCATTTTTAGGACTATCAGGATATTACAGACGATTCATTCCTCAATTTGCAAAAATTAGCTAAACCATTGACAAAATTACTTCAAAAAAGATATCACATTTAATTTCGATTCTGAGTGTCAAAAATCATTTAATCAATTGAAAGAATTATTAACCTCTTCACCAATTTTAATTTACCCAAATTTCGATGAACCATTTATTTTAACAACAGACGCAAGTTCATACGCAATAGGAGCCGTCTTATCACAAGGCCCAATCGGAAAAGATCTTCCAATTGCTTATGCCTCACGAACCTTATGTCATGCCGAAACCAGATATTCAACTATCGAAAAGAGAACTTCTCGCCATAGTATGGTCAGTCAAACATTTCAGACCCTATCTTTTCGGACGAAAATTCAAATTGATTACGGATCACAGACCATTAACTTGGTTATTTTCAATAAAAGACCCAGGAAGTCGCCTTGCTCGCTGGCGTTTAAAATTAGAAGAGTACGATTACGAAATTGAATACAAACCCCGGTAAAATTAATAAAAATGCAGATGCCCTTTCAAGAATTAAAATCAATCATTTCCAAAAAATGTTCAGAATTACAAAACAAAAATTTTCACCTCGAACTCAGATAACGAATCTAACACCCTCCAGATTTAACTGAAATCTCACCAGAAACAATCTTAGAAGAACTCAATACTTTTGTAAACTTATATAAAACACAATCATTAATTGACTACTCGAAAATCAATTTTACAAATGATCAATTATTAGACAAATCACATAAAGAAATAATAACATTTTTCCAAAAAGACAAATTACAAGATTTACATTACAAAAATAATCGAAGACATTTTTGAGGAAAATCCAAATTTTTGTCATAACAAAATAAATGTCGTCACAAGTAAAACAATCAAAAAATAGAAAATACTACATCGTCTTATTACCATTTGACCCAGACGAAGTAATCGAAACCATGTTCATAACACTCTACAGAGAGAAAGATATTTTCGACCATTCAAAAACATATTATGTCGAAAACAATTTAGATCTACTCCATTCTAGAAATGCTTTCATTTATTTTTTCTGAAAAAAGAATTAAAATTAACTATTTGCCAAAACTTAATTCAAATTCCCGATCAAGATCAAATTCCAATAATCTTAGAACAATATCATGTAGGAAAAGCAAACCTCCATCGCGGAATAAACGAAACAATAAGAAGAATCAAAAAGCAAATACAATTGGCAAGGTTTAACTAAAGACGTAGAAAAATTCATCCAAAATTGTGAAATTTGTCAAAAAATCCAAAAATTTAAGAAAAAAATCTAAGCAAACCCTCTTGTAATAACAGAAACACCAAAAAAACACCTTTCGAAAGAATCAATATAGACATTTTAGAAATTCCAACTAGAAATTACGTCCTAACAATAAGAGACGAATTAACGAAATTCACCCAAGCATATCCACTTCAAGACAAATCAGCTAAATCGACAGTAAACACTCTTTTACTCTATTTCCAACATTATGGTACACCTCTTCGCATACATTGTGATTACGGAAAAGAATTCGACAACACACTTTTAAAAGATTTATGTTCCCTTTACAACATCAAATTAACATTTTCAAGCGTTAACCATCCTCAAAGTAATGGATCAGTCGAAAGATTCCATGCTACACTATTAGAAATTATTAGAGTGAAACTTATTAGAAAATCCAAATGAACATCCATTAACAGTCATACCATATGCTGTTATATGCTATAACAATTCAGTAAACAAAAACTCACGGTTTCACACCATACCAACTAATTTTCGGACATACGTCTAGTCGTCCTCCTGAAACACTATACAACCAAAAAGAATTAATTTCGAAATACGTACGCGATTTAAATAACAAAATTTCATATTACTACAAAATCGCTCGAACAAAAACAAATTTACAAAAAGAAAAAGCTAAAACCAGATTTGACAAACACATATCACAAAATATTCCACAATACAAAATCGGAGATAAAGTCTACATAAAAGAATCTCAAATTAAGGACAAATTGAAAAACAAATTTAACGGTCCTTTCGAAATTATCGAAACCTTTCAAAATTCAGCAATTCTTTTTAAATCCCGAAACAAATCAAAAAACTAAAGTAAACTTCGATAGAATGAAACCCTATTTTGAAAGCTAAATTTACTTTCAGGATACTCCTGCTGATCGGAACAGCAATTTCACAATACACCATTTCACCTATCAACAATACCATCGGAATATATTACCATCAAGACAGTCAAATCACGATTACAAACAAAAAATGGACACTGCTAGTACACAAAAATGTATCTGCACTACAACTCGCATTCGAACACAATGAAAAAATATTAGAAAATTTAATTAAAAACAATCGAACCAAATTTTGAAAACATGAATTTATTCAAGGGACAAGTAAAAATACACGTTAGCTTACTAACACAAATTTCGAGATCAATCGAAGAAAAAATTACAAGAAATAAATTTTGATACGAAACGTTACAAACGTGGAATTCTAAAATGGCATCGGAACAATATTCAAATCAATAACAGGAAATTTAGATTCAGAAGATGGCGAATATTATGCAAATTGCATTAACAAATTAACAAATGATGAACACCAACTAGAAAACTTACTGAAAAATCAAATATCGGTAACCACAAGTGTTATCAAAAACTTTAACACAACCATACAAAAATTACAAATCGATGAGGTCACATTTAACAATGACATTAAAATAATCTCAGATTCAATTTACAAAACGGCAGATAAAATAAAAAATAATTGAAGCCAAACTTAAATTTTTAGAAAAATGCGAACTGCTCATGGAAAGTTATCTGTATATCGAAGATCAGTTAAATAATGTTTTAAATTCAATAACATTTGCGCGACTAAAAATAATACATTCTTCAATCATTAATCCTGAAAACCTGATAACTTCACTTCAGGAAATTTCTCAAAATTTACATCGAAACAATTTACCTCTTATAATCAAATTATCTAATGTAGCAAAATATCTAGATATAATTGAATTAGAAGCATTCCAAACAAATTCAAATTTAGTATTTGTATTAAAAATACCCTTAATCGACCAACAACGCTACACCTTATTCAGAATTTTCCCAATTCCTATCTTAAACAACAGAACTGGTTTATATCATGTACTGTCAACTTCTCAAAAATATATCGCGCGTGATGACGATTCTTTGATGTACATTGCTATGTCGGATTTAAACACATGCAAACCATTATTTCCCGGCACAAGGATTTGTTCAAATTTATTCGGATATCCAATTGATGACAACGCCATATGCGAAGCTCAAATACTCAAAAACCTAAGGACTCTTCCAGAAAACTGTCAAACATCTGTTATTTTCGCAAAAGGATACAAAGTCCAACAGCTAACTTCAACCACCTGGCTTATAATAAATCCAGAACCTCTTCAAGTCACAGTCAACTGCAGAAGCATAAATTCAAGAACCGAATTAATCTTCAAAAAATTCCATTCTGAAGCTACAACCTGGATGTACCGCATTCATCGGAGCAACAAAAGTTCAAGCCGATTCCAATGACGTCACCGTCGCTAACTACGACCCTCATCAGATTCTAATCCCTTTTGATTGTTGTGAAGATATCCCCGACAACATTCAAATCCCCAAATTACAACCTCTAAAACTAAACGACCTCAACGTTGAAGACCTCAATATTGCCAAGCACAAATTAGATGAATATTCCAAAACCCTCGACGACCTAATCAACGAACCTTTTGTCACCAAACACATTTCATGGTTTACCTATTTTACCATCATTCTAATAATTACTCTTATTATCCTTTACATTTTTTGTAAATGCCAAAGAAAAAGGAGACTAGCCATCGCCCTTTCAAATTCTCCACCACCTCCACCAGGACCCTCAAGATTCAGCAAGCTGCGTTTCTCTTCAATACTACCCAGAAGGAGACCATCCATTCGTCCCGAAGACATCGCTGTCCCAGAAGAAGAAGACATCGAATTTAATTAAAAAAAATCAGTTTAGTTCAGTGCCAGTGTACTAAAACCAAGTGAAAAAGAAATTTTAAGACTTTGATTTAATCAATAATCAATTTAACCTTTTTACTAATTATGTTCAACATATTAATTTTACAATTTTAAATGTTTCATATCCTACTTTTAATTTTGTATTTTCATATTTAAAAATATTTCGCTTTTGTTAAAAGTTGCTGTACATATAACACCAACTTTTAATAATAGGGGGAGTTGTTATATAAGAATATAACACCCAGTATAATCAAATAAGCAACAATGTTGCATAAGATAACATTCGAGGTTGAGATAAGCTTATATTTCCCTTATCTTGAAACTTAATACAATTTTAGCTACACGTCTTATCTCAACGCTGAAACAAAGGCCCTTTGTCTGTTAATGCAAGAACTGCCAACCTGTAAGATTACGATAAACGTCTCCAAGAAATCTATTGAAAGGATCAGCATCTAGGAAGTTATAAAAAGGCTTAAGCTTGCATCAACAAACGCCTGTACTGATAGTTAAGTTCTGAAGTCAGACCAGTTTTAGAAAAGTCGTGAGACGCGTTCGTTCGTTAGCCAGTTAGTGCTATTCGGCAACGGCTCACTCTCGGTCAAAATTAAACAACTGTAATTTGAATCAAAAAATTGTAACTCTAAAATAAAAAAGTGAAACAAGAAAAAAATTGTTTTTAAAAAATCATTATATCGAAAATCGATATAACAGGTATATTCAATTTATGTAATTTTAATGAATAGTTAATTAGATTTTTATTATTGGTGAATTTTTAGGAATAAATAACAAAAAAAGTACGAAGATTAAGTAAGTATATCTTCTTTATCATCTATCTTCTTTTATCAGTTTTTTTCCTACCATGAGTTAAATGATCCATTCGAAGAAGCATTTCTCGCAGTGAATATTACTTTACAAAACATAATCTACTTATCTTGAATTATCCACATATTTCCGTAACATTCCGTTTTAAATGACACCAGACTGGACATAAAAAAGGTCGTAAACACTCCTCCAATTTGCATTTAAAACACTTCGTCCGACATTGTTGCGTGGAGAATTCTGAATTATGTATTAGATGGACGTCGTTAAACTAGTTACACGTAATTAAAATAAATTACTCCGTCATCGGTGGCACACTATCGAAATTACTTTTCCGGACACAGTCAGTCGGTGAAAAAATCGCCGTTCAAGAGATATTTGAAAGTTTCTGTGGTCCGTCAGCAAATCAAAGTGTCCTTCATCCTTCTTTGTGAATGCACAAAGAATTTGGAGCTTCATGTGGTTAAATGCGTTTTTCAATTATTGTTGGGGGGGGGGGGGGCGGGGGTAGTCTCACATGCACCAATCGGGTGTCAAAAAGTCTTCCAAATAAGCAATTATTTGACGAGAGGTATGCGCTGTTTTATTAATAGCGTTAGTAGTTTGATTAAAAGCATTAATATTTGAATCCCCTTGTAGTTCCCCTTGTAGTTTGCACAAATCATTAGGCAGTTTATTCCCATTTTTGTCGAACTACAGGTGACTTTATACTGGTGCTCTTATAGTCATTAAAAGTGGCTACGGAGCAAGTTGTTGAACAACCAGCTTACATACTTTTTTTTGTCGAAACAGTAAGGAGGTCGTATCACAACCATTCAAAGTGTAGGGGAATAGAAAAGCTTTTTTCACGGATTCAGAATGTTGGAAATTTTTGATGGAGAACAGATTGTTTGCTAACTCCTAGTTTCATGAAGAAAATCTTGGATGGTGCATGATAAAGAGATCAGTGTCTTCTCTTACAGCACATTCAGTATTCTAAGTACAGCACATTCAGTTCTTGGGCAGCATCAATCAACTGGTGATTATCAGTCCTTTGCGCAGCTAGCTCCCTGCTCTTAATCTAGCGAATATTGAGAACGGGATGCAGAACATTGAGAGATGGATAAGGTATTTTCTGCAAGCCAAATTCTCATGTTTTGTTTATTTAAATATGAGACCAGGCCTCACCAGAAAACAAAACTGAGAATGTCATTGTTGTTCATATTTTTTAAAAACCACTAGCAATAAACTATTCTTCCAAAATTTGAGGGCTTGAGTTCATCGACTGCTTGAATTTTATACGGATATGACAGCATACATTGTTTTACTATAATTCCTACGTTCCTATAATTGTTTTACTATAATTAACTGAACTTATGAGTTTCGCACTCGATTTGTGAGTATTCCATTCGAGGTTGAACATCTACGATACAATAAGCAGCTCTTTTTCTAGTAGCTGCACTCCCTGGTTTACGGCTGCCCCAGTTTCACTAAATTTGTCAACACAAGCATTCAAGTCAACACAAGGTTGAAGGCGGTAAAAGCTCCTGCAATTTGCATCTAAAACGCTTCGTCCAGCATTGTTGCGCGGAGAATTCTGAATTACGCATTAGATGGACGCCGTTAAACTAGTTTTAAACGCGTAATTATAATTAATTACGTCGTCGACGGCCCACCATGGAAATTGTTTTTCCGGACACAGTTAGCCAGCGCCACTTTCAGGACACGGTTAGTTAAAAATCGCCGTTTGAGATATTCGAAAGTATTTGCGCGCCGCAAGCATCGCGTTCGAAAAAGTAAAAGCCCATAAGTCGGTCATACTTAATAAGATTTATGAAATTCTATTAACTTTTCTAAGAGAGGGGCAACGCGCGTACATGTACCCGCTCTAAGCGAGGTGCGTGACAACCTATCTTAATATATTCATAGTTAATAACAAAAGTGGGCAGACTGTGACCTCCCCGGGTGTGCTGAACGAATGAATGCGACAACTGATTGACATTCACGTTAAAAAGGACCTCCTTTACGTCTGACATCGATACGTGCCATTTGCGTGGCGACTATATAAAATAATAATTATATTTTTAAGGATGACGTTGCTTTATTCCTATGAAAAAATGTATATAGAGTTTAACATGTATGCAGTGAAAAAATTGATTAAAACCAATAATTTTATTATGACAGAAAATGACACAGAAGATAAATACTCCCACTATTATATTAAGCTTAATGGAGCTTTTACCTCGGTTAATATTCAGTTCATGGAGTGGGTACTGGAACATTCGGCGTAGAAACAAAAAACTGGACGTTTTATTGGCATCTTCAGGAGAAGATTAAAACAGTTTTAATCTTCTCCTGAAGATGCCAACTTGGTTGGCGAAACGCGCGTCTAGAAAAGTGTAGTAGTTCGGTGTTTCGTGGAAAACGTCCAGTTTTTTTTTTAATATTCAGTTCACAAATCACTGCTCAAAGTACGGGAAATATATACAAAGTGGGGCATAAGTATGACAAAATGTCCTTTCGAACATTTGAAATTCACATGATGATTAAAACAATTCAGTGATGATGACGTGTTATACTTGACGAAGTGTAGTACTTCGGTGTTATTTTAAACGTGTTTAAATTGTGTTTCTACATCGAAAGTCATCAATTCATCCAATCATCAATTCCATTCTAATAAATGAATAGATGTCTCGTTGCTACGCTAGTCAACTTAAATGGAGTTATAAATTTTGTTAGTACAACTACTGACATATGATTTACGGAGATTCACATGTGGTTACATGATAAAATTTTCGTGAAAAGTGAACAATTTTCAACTGCGTATCTACTTTATAAACTGAGTATTCTACATGTTTCTCATGAACCATAGTGAGCCATGCGCTTTTATTGATGGTAACATTTTACTGGCATGTATCATTGGGTGTTAATGTTGAAGATCGGAAGAGAAATAACCAAGTGGTACGCTAGTTAAAGGTGGTGATCTAACCTAAATCGTAATCTAATAACACAATTTTGTGTTTCTGAAGAGACACGAACTATGAAAGATAAACTGAAGTCAAAATAAGACAATCAATAGTCACAAATCTCACCCATACACTACTAGTATAATAATATTCAGATGATGATTCGGCAACCTAGTTGTATATGAAGTACAAAATAAAAAAATCGATTAGAACATTAAATTATTAACTTTGAAACTATTAAACAAAAATAGGTAGCAGGATAGAACAAAGATAGGTAATACATACTGTAATTACTTCTTTGCACATCACTTGGTAAAATAGACAGAATGATATGACGCATGCCAGATTCTCAAATCAATTATTCCATTAATTAACTGGAAACGCTAAATTATATTTTACTAGTAGGTACTACCCAGTAACTTCTTCATATTCAGAACATTTCAGAAAAGCTGATTAGCATATATTATGTTTATCCTTATGTTCTTCAGATCATATTTCATCATACTCCATCACTTTTTTAGGGTGTGTTTACTAAACCTAAGTAGAATGCTATAGTAGCAAAAATAAACTTCAAACGAAAATTGCGAAAAAATGAATAAATAAAAAAATGTGTACCGACTAAAAAGTCTTGGAAACGGCTTGCAAAATATTTTTTTTTTTATAATCATGAAGTAAATACAGTCTTTGTAGGTCTGTAAAGTATAGTAATTTGAGTTGTTATTTCACATCACAATTTCCTTTTTGAGATTTTACAATAGCTGTAAGTAGGTATATTTCAGAAAAATGAAAATTCTGCAAAAAGCACAAGAATAATAGTTTTTTATATTTACTTGATAATTGCTGGATAAATATTTCGCAATTATGCAAACCATTTCCAAGATCTCCTAGTAAGGCACACATTTTTTTTTTAATTTTGCGCACAAACTTAATTTGAAATTTGTTTTACTATTACAGCCTTCTCCTTATGTTTAATCACCCCCTAAAATATGATTCCACGATTCCTTACGAAAATACGAGAATTTTAAGTTCCTCCAGCCGCCACTGATGAATGGGTCACTATTTTGTAATCATGTAAGATATTGAAGTAATTCATTGACTAGAAATAACTCCCTGTCATCTAATTAAATAATAATGTGGTTGTTTTTACGAGTTCAGAAACATTATTCCAAATTACTCATATTTTCCAATCCACTTCCTAGATTATTATTACAAATATTTGTTTTCGAATGCCTGAAAATGTAATTTGTAACAAATAATAATAAATAATATCACAAATTATTTTGATATTTAAATGCAAAATGAGAACTTCAGTTTCTCACTTCCTTATTTCGCCCAATCAAGTTATATTTCCTCCTCATTGCATTTTACATCATTATTCATTTTATGTCAATCACACTTGTCAAGTTTGTGGCAACGCCTCCACTTTGTCGAATTTAATTATTCATTCGTAATTTTCCTCCATTCTAAATATATCTTTGAATGGTACTCACAGATCATTAAACGCTTCTCTTCCTAATTCTTATGCCTCCCCAAATTACGAAACAAATGAGCATACCCCAGGTTTTTATTGTACGATATTAGGAAAGCGCATATTGATTTTTGATGTATGAAATAAAATGTTATGTAATTTTCGTGTTCATCTTTTTACATCTGAATTAATACAACATCCTAGTAGTTGCGAAAATACTTAAAAAATTAAAACCAACTGCTAGATGATGTAATAGTAGATATTGGGAAACAATGGATCAGATCAAGTATATATGTTTTAAATTATTTAGTATGTTTATAAGTACCTATCTATTTACTTATTTGACCCAAATGACTTTTTACTGCTGTTATCTCTTTTAAGAAACATTTTTAACCAAAATTACAGATTTCGGAAAAAATGAATGAAAGAAAAGATGGTAATGGGATATTTATCTAGAAGTAATGTTCTGTAATATACTCGTATCATACGAATCCAAGATTTCGATATTCAAACAGTTCTACCTACTATGATTTTCATTAAGAGGACTAGTTTCATTTATGTTTCTTAATATGTCTGTTAAACTGACCAATTTGCCTCTTAAATTAAACCTTATTTAGAGACATTCTAAACCAAAATACGAATATTAGCATTGAAAGTGGTAGATCAATCTTCCTATGAAAAGGTTCCAAAGTGAAGACGCCAACTGCAAACTAGAGTATTTGCCCAATTTCTGTAATTATCTACAGCAACGAAAGTACAAATTGTGTGATAGTGATATTGTACACTGACGCAAAAAAGCTCTTTCTCTATTTAATGTGTAATAGAAACCGTTTCCAATTTTATTAAATTTTCCGCAAAATTATTTTATTAATACATATGTATATCGTCGATTTAACGGTAAAAACTCATTAAGTAACTCCAATCCAAGAAAACTGTAACAATCTGCAACTTTCGTCTAACAAGAGGCGAAACAAGTTGCGATGATATGAGTCATAGGCTAGTAAAAAAAAAGTAGTAATACATATTCACATTTGAAAATGTTTCACCATTTAACACCAAAGCGCTTTTTTTGAAATCAACGCGTGTTTCACCAACCATATTGAAACCATCAGGATATGATGATACGCGTGTTGGTGAAACGCGTATTGATTGCAAAAAAAAGCTTTGGTGTTAAGTGGTGAAAGGGTTTGTTTCTGCACCGAAGGTTCCAATTCTCCTGTAGTATTACATCTTCGAAATATTTTTTTCGCCTCTTTTATTTATAAAAAGCAGGTTTTTTAAGAATTGGCTTGATACTAGTTGATACAGTTAATGAATTTTATTTTAAAACCGACGATAAGTTATATTTAAAGTACCTAATACATCTAATCGTATACAGTGTCCGCCATAAAGTTGGAACCATATGGGAACTTTTTTTAATATTAGGGTTTGATAAAATCTTTTGGTGACAATCACTTCTGCTTCCAAAATAACTTAAAATACACAAATTCAATGTTGACAGCTAATATCTGGCAACTGTAAAATTGCCTAGTGATTTTCCAAAAAAATCTTTATAAAATGGCCTACATTGTTAATATCTCGAAAAATGTCACTAAGAAATTATGTTCCTAATGACATTTTACACCTATATGCCGATTTTAAGCGAAATATTTCGAGTTTTTGATTCACTCCCGTAACTAACTGATCTGAAAACATTTAAAACGCTTCGAAGTAGTATAAAGTCTGCAATTGCAATGCATACTGTGCTAATAATATTCGTAGGTATCGTTGGTTTTGAAGATTATTAATAGATAGTCTTAATCGGAAAAAGGGTACTGTCTGGATTATTTTCCAATTCCATTTCAACTGTTTTTTTATTACACTTTATTTTTTTTAGTACAAAAATGGTTTTAATTACAATTTGGTTATCTTAACACGAAACTACTACTTAAAAATAACAAACAATAAATAAATCACTTTATATTTATGTTTTCGCATGTTTACAAAATAGCGAAAAATAATTAATATGTTGCTAATGAACTGTCTTTTTGTTTTTACAAACTATCATAAGGTTTTCTATAGCAAGGACATTACATGACTATTATTGATTTTTTTGCATATTAAGTTATTTTTTAAAGTGATTTATTTATTGTTTGTTATTTTTAAATACCTAGTAGTTTCCTGTTAAGATAGCCAAATTGTAATTGAAACCATTTTTGTACTAACAAAATAAAGTTTAATAAAAAAACAGTTGAAAGACAATTGGTGATTATTTTTTTGGAAATTGGAAAATAATCCAGACAATACTTTTTTTCGATTAAGAATATCAATAATCTTCAAAACCAACGATACCCACGAATATTGTTAGCACAGTATGCATTGCAATGGCAGACTTTATACTGCTTTGAAGTGTTGAAATGTTTTCAAATCAGTTAGTTACGGGAGGGAATCATAAACGAAAATATAAAATTTTTGGATATCAAAATGTTTCGCTCAAAATCGGCATATACGCGTAAAATGCTATTAGGAACATAATTTCTTAGTGACATTTTTATAAAAATTAACAAATTAGACATTTTCTAAAGCTTGTTTTGGAAAATCACACATTTACAGTTGTCAGATGTTAGCTATCAACTTTGAATTGGTGCATTTTAAGTTATTTTGGAACCAGAAGTGATTATAACTAAAAGATTTTTTCAAACTCTAATATTTAAAAAAATCCATATTGTTCCAACTTTATGGCGGACACTGTATAAAAAGTGTTTTAAAAATATGTGTTGATTTTATTTGTTTATATCTGGCCAATTTTTATGGACATTTTACTTGATTTTCATTTTTTTAAATCTTCTTTAGTATCTTAAATTTTTGTTTATATTTAAAAAAAAACGTCAGTGTGTATATTTTAAATAAAACCATCAATAACGAATTATTTAAAAAAATCTGATATGCTACTAGTCATAATTGATTCCTGTAAAATACCATTATGAAATTAAACTTTTAAAGATATCTTGTAGATAAAATCACGAAGAAAGGCATGACTATTGATGCCCATGTATTAGCCCAATCAACGGGGAGAAAGCGGTCACTAATTGTTATCAGCAAACAAAAATATGGTCGTATAGAGAATACAATTCTAAGAAAGATAGCGTTTTTTTGCTACGCGAGTTTTAATGGCGAACATAACCAAAAAAAAAAAACGCAAAAGTCAAAAAATCGTTTTTTTTTTTTGCAAATAAAAAAAAGCTTCAAGTCCTACAGAAGAAAGTTAAATTAAAAAGTTGTAGGTCTTAAAAATTCGCGTCGAATGAAATTTGAACGAAAAAAATCGGTTCATAAACATTTGAGAAAAATTAAAAAAAAAAACGTCAAAAAATCGCGTTTTCGTATTTTTGCTGTATAAATTATAATTTTGTTTGAACAAACTTCTTGTTAACTACAAATATAGTCCAAGACAAGCGGAAAATGATCCTTTCATCATGATCAAAAATTCACAAAAGCTTTATTTTTTCGAATTATCTTTTCTTTATTTTTTCGAATCAGCTTTTACAGAGCCAAAAATGATCGTACAGAAACGATCATGGGCTCATTTTATGCGCGAAGACTTGTACTTTCATGTTTTTAAAAAAACCAAATCGCTTTTATTTAACTTTTGCATAAAAAAAATGCGTTGTAAAATTGTATCATTTTTTTCGAACCGTTTGTTTTCGAATAACTTTTTTAATTTTAGTTTTACATTTTTGGCCGTTGCATATTTGAAAACTGGCATTCAAAACACGCATTTAAAATAAAATTAAGGTCTTACGACCTCAGGGAGCCGATATATATATATATATATATATATATATATACATATATATTTTTAAGCGGAGGAAAAGATAATTTTTTTAACGCGATCGATTTGAAATCGTGTTTAGTTTTCGATGCGCCCAAGCGGTGTGTCCCTCCACTCTGCCGCCATGCGCTGGCTAGCGCGTGTCGCACCCAACGCTGTACTTTCGCAAACAATTATGTCAATTTAATTTATGCGAAATGATTTGAAATATTTTTTTTTAGAAAGGAAAAGTGAGATCTATTTCGTGTAAAAATGAAGTCAATCGGACGTTATACAGCGCTGTCAGGAATTAAAAAAAAAAACATCTCGGCTCCCTGAGGTCGTAGGACCTCCATTTTTTTTTTTAAATGCGTGTTTTTGAATGCCAGTTTTCAAATATGCAACGGCCAATGTAAAACCAAAATTAAAAAATGTATTCGAAAAAAACCGGTTCGAAAACATGTTACAATTTTACAACGCATTTTTTTATGCAAAAATTAAATAAAAGTGATTTAATAGCATGAAAGTACAAGTTTTCGTGAATAAAATGAGCCCATGATCGTTTCTATACGATCATTTTTGCCTCTGTAAAAGCTGATTTTTGAAAACGTCTGTTTTTTTAAAATCGTTAACTCGGAAAAAAATAAAACTTTTTTTAAATTTCTGAAAAAAGGATCATTTTCTGCTTGTCTTGGGCTATATTTGTAGTTAACAAGAAGTCTGTTGAAACAAAATTGGAATTTATACAGCAAAAATACGAAAACGCGATTTTTGAAGATTTTTTTCGTTCAACGCGCATTTTTAAGACCTACAACTTTCTAATTTAACTTTCTTGTGTAGGACTTGAAGTTTTTTTTTTTTATTTGCAAAAAACCGTTTTTTGACTTTTGCGAATTTTTTTTGGTTATGTTCGCCACCGCGGCGATAGCTCAGTGGGTAAAGCGCCAGGTGAGTAGATGGCGATTACTCCGAGAGCTATTAACCGCGCGGGTTCGAATCCCGCCTGTGGCAATTGGCACCTGTCACAGGGTTTGGTTGTGTGTCCTACGTCTTTTCCATGTGTATTCTCCCTCTGCACAGTCGTAATGACTCTTAGAGGGAGAATGTCAATTTCTGTGGTGTGATTTATTATTTATTATTATTATTATTATTAAAACTCGAGTAGCAAAAAACCCTATCCTTCTTAGAATTTTTTCTCTATACGACCACATTTTTGGTTTGCTGATAACAATTAGTGACCAATTAACATGGGGGCTTTCGCTCGTTGATTGGACTATATTGCACAGCAACAGCCTCACGAAACACAATATTTGTTTCAAGAGACTGTCGATGTCGGCCTTTGATGAAGTTTATTTCATAATAACAGAGCGTTTATTCCGAAACGAAATAAGAATGTTTTGTGTATCTACTTAAAGCTTTAAATCATATAAACTAAAGAGACAAATGAAATTTGAAGTGTTAAAGAAAACTAACGCTTACCAACAATGTCCTTGTACTGATTTAAATGTTGCGAGTTTTTCTTTGTTTTGACAGCGCAGATGATCGTGGAACATTTGTTTATATTGCGTCTTTTTGTTGAATTTGCTTTGTCGGCAAACTCTAGGCCAACTTAAAAAATTATTAATGGACATTAATTGCTCTTGAACTGCCGCCGAATTAATAACGTGAACTTTTACCCAGAATCGGGCGACCGCAAAATGAATAATGACACCAGATGTTCATCGCCTTACTAGGAATTAATATATTGCGGTCGAATTTTTTCACGAAAAATATCAGCCCGGTTCGAGTCGGTTTCCTGTTGAAAATTGATTCCGCGCGAGAATTTCACGGTGTTTTATTTTGATGTCTATATGTAAGCCGGTTTGATGGAAATTTATAGTTACGTGCCCCCTTCCGAAAACCGAAAAGGCATTTACACCGCCGCGCACACGGTCGAGGAAGAATTAAAATGGATTGCCAGATAGCATGAGATCGTACTCGTGTCTTTGTTAGTTCTTTAATATTCATACGAGGAATGAATATTAAAGTGAGGGCGTACATAAGGAAAATTCTGTCAGCTGTCTTGTTTCGTTAAAATGTGTATATTACGAGCCTGTGGAAAGTGAGCTCGTAGGTTCAGTCTCGCGCAAAGCTGTGGAACATTTAATATGTTTTCATGAACCGTCGCTTAAAAGGCATATAATGATATCTTTAAATACGCAACTAAATGAACTGAAAAAGTCTCTTGTCGTGTCAGTGCCTATCGATGAAGAGTAGTAAACCCCGAAGAACCTTAAAACTAAATGCCTGGCACCACTCTATAACAAGTTCTTGTTCAACGACTACATTAAAAATAGTGTAGTGATTACAAAGAATATCTGGGATGAGAAGAACGCTTGCCTTCTCCGTATCTATCGATAAAGCGTACCTAGTAGGTAATCTCGAGAAATTATAAAATCTCTATTCGAACTTCTCATTGAATTGAATATATCATGAATTTATTGTACCTAATATATTAAATATGGAATTTTATATATATTCCTATTAGATCCCTAAATATTTCTATTGCTATTGGGTCTACTAGATTAGCATGACACCTCTAATGAGTAGCGGAATCATTAAAAAAAAGTTAAACACATGATATATGTTTTGTGTCAATTGTTTTTTTGACTGCACATTCTGAAATTTCAGAAGCAATAAGTTACCCCTAAAACCCACCGTGTTATAAAAGGAAGTGTGAATTATCACGAACACACCCTGTACATGTGTAACCCTCTTCGACCATCACACACTCAGCGCTTCTATAGGCCTATTTAACTAATAATGATTAGCGAGATTGGTATTGGTTTTGCAGTCCTGGTCCTGGTTTACACAACTGCAACCGCGCCTGCTTTAGCGTGACTGAGACCAACACAAAAGCTTGCAAGACCAATACCAAAGTCTCCAAGACCCAAGCAACTCTTTACTTTACTTTACACTACTTTACAACTCGATATTTTTCAAAAGAAATAGTTTTATGTAGTTTTAGACATTTCCATGAATGGTTTTCTCCTCTGTATCTGGATAACATATACGTATTTGATCACTGCATAACATATCTACTTTAATTATCCCGAAGACGACGTAATTGACGTTACATTTTGAGAACACGAAACCGAAGAAAATATTAATGCTCAAAAACTGAACAGTACAATTTCATTTTTGTACTGAATTTTGATTAACTTATCGACATCTGGATAATTTTCAAATTTCTTCAGCTACATTGAAGCGTTGAATAAACAAGTGACATGTATACACGGTGGAGACATTAACTGGAATATATTCGCTAGCGGGGTGGTGAATGATTTTTCAAAAAATTCCCGAGACTTTTAAATGTATTTACCTACATTTTGCAAGTAATATGAAAAATATAGCCCTTCAGGGGTGGCTGAAACCACCCTCGACATGATTTTTTCAAATGCAACCCTATGGCTTGTGACCCCTCATTGTAAAGCTGGTGGAAAGAGGAATCCAACGCACTGATCAAATTTTAATTTTTAGTATGTTTGTAGGGTTGCATACAATTAAAACAATTTAAAAATTAAATTTATTTTCAACGTAACAATTGTTCAAAATGTGCACCATTCACTTGTTGGCGGCATCCCAGTCTGTGGTAGGTTTCGTCCCTTACATTATGCAACATTTGCGGTATTATTTTTCCGATTTCCTCTCTTATCCTTTCCTGCAGATCTGCTATATTGTTGGGTTTCTGAATGTAAACCCTACTTTTAAGATGTCCCCACAAAAAGAAATCCAGTGGTGTAAGATCTGGAGATCTTGCTGGCCACTCAATATTACCTCGCCTCCCAATCCACCTACCGGGAAAAATGTTGGCCAGATACTGACGAACAATGGCAGCATAGTGTGGTGGGGCCCCACCTTGCTGAAACCATAACCTCTCGTCGGTCAAGTTAGGGTTTAAGGGGTTTGGAAATAAATGACATAGCACTGGCATTAGTTCGTGCTGGAGTAGACGCAAATATCTTGCTCCATTAAGAGTGTCATCAAAGAAAAATGGTCCTACAATTCTATCTTGTATTATTCCGGCCCACACATTAGTTTTCTGTGGGCGCTGAGTATGAAGTTCCCTCATCCAATGGGGGTTCTCTTCAGCCCAGTAACGACAATTTTGGCGATTTACGTGCCCATTTAATGTAAAAGTCGCCTCGTCAGAGAAAACTATCCACTCTAAAGATAACTGGTTTTGATCAATACAAGTCATCAATAAATCGCAAAATTCCACTCGTCGATCTGGATCATCTTCAAGTAGCTCTTGAACAGGTTGCATTTTATATGGGCGTTTTTTCTCATATTTAAGTATTTTTAAAACTGTTTTGTGATTAAGATAACTATCACGGGCCAGTTGACGGGCTGGAGTGATTGGATTTTCTTCTAGAGCAAGCAACAAATTCAACTTCGTGTCGTCATCAACAACAGCCTGCCTCTTACTCGGTACTTTCCTGACATGACCCATCTCTCGATATTGTGCCTCAATTTTACTAATGATACCTTGATTTAGTGGTGGCAAGTCAGGATGCGTTTCTCGAAACAAGCGAATAACTTCGCATTGAGTTCGCGCCCTATCACCATATCCAATCATCATCAAATTTTCGATTTTTAGTGATTCAGTTAAATAAGACATTTTCACCAATTTGAAATAACACTTCGTTTCAAACTCTGAATACAGCATACAAACTAAATTACTCTTTGCGGCCGTGTAAAAACACTAGCAAAAAATAACAAATATCAGTAGTGGCAAAAAATTGCTTGGAATTTTTGGTGGGGACATATGAAAAGTAAGGTTTACATTCCAAAACTAAACAACACACATTTTGAGTACGAAATTGTTGCGTTAAAAAGAAATTAAACTATAAAATTACGTTTCAATTGTATGCAACCCTACAAACATACTAAAAATTAAAATTTGATCAGTGCGTTGGATTCCTCTTTCCACCAACTTTACAATGAGGGTTCACAAGCCATAGGGTTGCATTTGAAAAAATCATGTCGAGGGTGGTTTCAGTCACCCCTGAAGGGCTATATTTTTCACATTACTTGCAGAATGTAGGTAAATACATTTAAAAGTTGACGTGTCTCGGGAATTTTTTTGAAAAATCATTCACCACCCCGCTAGCGAATATATTCCAGTTAAAGTCTCCACCGTGTATAATTGGGATATATTTGACTTGCCTTAAGCATTTAAGCAGCACCGTCAGACGGTAACATTAATACATTATGTCAATGTCATAAATTAACTGATGTATTCATCCAGATTTACATTACTTACCACATTTGTTGAATTTCAAGTTTATTGAAAACTTTTTTTGCTACATGAACTGTCATGTTATTTTACCAAAGAACGGTTGATTTTTTTGCTTATTAAAATACGTTACAACAACTCGCAAAATATAAACTAAACAATTCCTACAACAGTTAAATAAAACCGCAATCACAATAAATGTGATGGAACTGTTAGATATGCAGATAATAAGAATTACAGTCACGATTCCTCGTTTCCTCAGACACCACAACTGACGACACCCGCGTCTAACATCAAAAGCAAATTATGGTCATTTCATAATTCCGTATTTAATATGTTGGCACTTAAGTTATTTCGTATCCCATCACGCTATATCTGCCGCCAAGACATGAGAAAAATGGTCATCTAGGGGAAAGTGGGACATTTTAATGGCTCTCAATGATGTTACCACTGAATAATCATATGCTCATGAAATGGTATGACAAGCTTAATTAACAGGGTTTTGTTAACTTTTTTTGCTATGTTTTTTCTGGATTAAATTTAGAAACGACTTTTTTCCAATATAATGATTTTAATATTCCCCAATGGAAATGTTCAAAAATGTTTCAAAAAACTATCATGCATGTTTGTACCATGGAATATTGATATAATACTCGGTTGCTTGGAATTTCAAGAACTTTTCCTGATTCAACTGCTTAGGGAAACAGGGAGTGTGGCATGAAAAAAAGATAGTGGTCATTTGGTCTTCCAATTAACCCATATAAAGACAAAAAATATAAAAAAAGTTTACAGAATGTTTTCGTAAACCGGTTTTTTCTAGTGCGTTTTAAAAATGAGTGATATTAATTTTGAGCAACGGTGTGCTATCAGGTCTTACTTCTTGACTTGGACACAGCGCAACGGATACTTTTGCAAAACTTTAACACGCCTACGGAGACAGTGTTTTTTCAAGAGCTCAGGTTTTTTGGTGGTTTAAGGCATTCTCATAAGGAAGAGAGTCGATCGAAGATGAACTACGCAGGGGAAGGCCTTCATATTCAAGAACCGTTGGAAAAGTCGATAGAATACGGAATCTTGTGCGTTCAGATCATCGGTTGATGACAAGAATGATGGGAGAAGAATTAAATTTGAATCACACCACTGTTCATCAGATTTTGACTAACGAATTGGGGATGAGAAAAATCTGCGCAAAAATGGTTCAAAGAAACCTTTCGCAGGAACAACAGGACATCAGGAGAGAAAGGCGTGTTGACTTTTTGGAATCAATTGAAAATGATCCCCGTTTTATGAAGCGAATCATTGTCAAACATTACTGGTGATGAGACTTGGGTGTTTGAGCACGACCCAGAAACCAAGCGCCAAGGGCACACTTCAAGCTCGCCAAGACCCAAAAAAGAAAGAATGAGCAAGTCGAAGATCAAATGCATACTGATTTGCTTTTTTGATAGCCAGGGAATTGTCAACAAAGAGTTTCTGTCTCCAAGCCAAACAGTAAATCAACACTTTTACAGAGCGGTTCTTGAAAAACTTCGAAAAAGGGACATGCGTGTGAGACCAAACATCAAGAACAATAGGACGCGCGATATCATGACAATGCGCCTTGTCACACAACCATTTCAGTAAACGAGTTTTTAGCCAGTAAAAACATTCGTGTGGCTCCTCAGTCTCCTAATTCGCCTGACTTGAGTCCTTGTGACCTTTTTCTCTTCCCGAGATTGAAAAATTACCTCAAGGGAGGTCATTTGGGACCATAGAAAACATTCAAACGGCTGTAACCGACCAGCTGAAGGCTATTCCAGTATATGAGTTCCATGAGGAATGGAAGAACCGCCTCCAGCGCTGTGTGGCTTTCCAAGGAAGTTATTTTGAAGGAGACAATACTAAATTGTAATTCTATTCTTTATTAAAAAATTTTAAAAAACCTTATTAGTCTCATTACTTAATTTACACACCACGTATTCATTATCTTGCTTCATTGCTCAACCTAATTATTAAGACTTAATAATTAATCTAACTCAATTAAATTAAGGGTTAGCTAATTAAACATACAAACATCTGAACTTAATTTATAACAAAAGTTCGTCATGTGCGCGAGTGACATATTTCCCCGCTTTTCCCTACAGGCGCAGAAACGAAAACCAATCCAATATCCCCTATATCAAACCAATTTCGGTCTAGAATTGTCTCATCATGTACGATATTAAAATACGGAACGTAATGGCTTTATAATGCAGTTTAATTAATTTCGAGTTTTTGTTTTAAAATATCGCCTTGATTAATATATACTTATATACATATATATACGCGACGGTCGGAACCCGGTTTCTAGAAAAAACAATTATGAACGCCATCAAAACGCGGCGCACACAAAAAAAGAAGAATAGAATAACCAATAACCCTGACTAGCACTTCATGAGAACCTAAAAGAAAACAAAACACGCATAAAAAAACGGCGTTTTAAAGGTAGAAAAATAAAAGCCGGCGCTATTTGAAAGGAGAGACCCGGTGACTGTCAGATCGTACGCTGGTATATGTACGGCGGCTGCGAAGATTGCGCTCCTCTTTTAATTTTTGACATAGTGATAAAAGGTATCTCACTTTTTATTATTATGCCTTCCCAGTAGCGATCTTAACAAAGGTAATTTCTATGACACGTCTCAACCTCTGTTCGGCCGTTGACCCACTCTCTTTTCCGAGCTTCATTTCGCCGCTCTTTTTTTTTGACGTGCCAAATAATAAACAATATCATATCTATTAATCTACGTTTGATAATGGTGAGTTAAATATAGGGGTTTAGGTATAATTACGGCGTCTGTCAATTGTAATTTTACTATACTGGTTGATAATTTTGGCCGATCCTAATGAAACTTATTATGTTGAATTAAGAGATAACCTGAAAATATCATAAAGAAATGTCTTGGTTTGTCTCCAATTCACAGGCATTTTACTGAAACTTTTAATGAAAACGCCGTTTCTTAATAATCTTTGGATACTTCTACCTTTTCTTTTCCCGCATCTAAGTGTTATTGTAAAGAGCAGGTTACATGATCACAATTTACAATTTCTATACGTAATAATTTGATGTAAACATTATTTGCAATTCACATATTAAAATATTAAAGGTTAGAATAAATAACAACGAAATATTTAGGTTGGGACTCATACTAAGAACCTAATAGTTGTTTGACTACCTATGTCAAATATCATGCAGGTGACATATATTGTAACATTGTAATACTAATAGTGTTTATTATTATATAAAAAAAATAACTAAAATGAAGTCAGAGGGAAATTTTGGGTTCGATCATGGGTGTCTAGAAGAGGCAAAGTGAATATTATGGACCTTATAAATAATAAGCTTTTATTAGAGGACGCAGCAACATTCAAAAACTGCTTAAGAGTGACAAAATGAGACTAGAAAAACTGTTGGTGAGAGTAGAGGTTTCTTAGAGCACTTAACATTTGACAAAGTGAATTGTACTAATTCACAAATATGAAGTTGCAGCTAACATAATAAACTGCTATACCACTACTAAATCACCAAAAATTACCTTAGCATTTAGAAAACGTTATATTTATCATATTGAAGGACTGTATTTTTTAAGAGCGAATTTGGTGATAATTTTTATTTTTATTTTATTCGACATTAATTTTGTCACAGTACTTCTTGCAATAAACTTCTACGTTGTCAATTCCACACTAGAGCTTATACCATTCTGTATCTATGGAAATACCAAATCATCTCTGAAACTCATCTAGTTGTTTTTTTCAATCTAGAAATCGTCAATATTCCTTGTCCAAGAAAGAGAATAGTTGAAAGTTCTTCCGTTTCTTCAGTTAACGAATTTCCATTACTTTTAATACTTATATAGAGCATGTTTTCACTTCCAGTTTCTGTTAGAGCTCCTACAGACGTTTACGTATTGTATTATAATTATATAACATAAGAATTGATGAATACAAGAGGTATATCTATTCTGTACCATAAAATATTTATTTATATCACTAGTGTAGGTATATTTGTTGGACGATGTATATATGTAGCTGCAATCACGGTAAGTGCAACAAATACACTTTTTGCATATGTTGCACACAACATTTTTTCTGTGGTCAATTTCTATAATATTAGTAAAAACCTTTGTGGCACGCCTATCTTTAAAGCTACAGGTATACCTAACAAGTGTCAGATACTTTTTAGTATCTATCTGGTAACAAATGCGCTACAGCTTCATTTGTTTCAAGTATATCTGGATGAATGCAACCACAGACCAATTAAACCCTACCATACAGACAAACCGATGAAGCCAAACGGAGGTCCAGAGCGAGGTCTGTGTTGTAGGCTCATTTAGTCGTTCGTAGAGTTTGTCCAGCGAATATCTTCCGTTGTTTAGCAAATTTCTATTATATACGGCGAAAAAATATGGGTAAATCTATATTTGTGATCTGTAAAAACAGAACTGAATGGTACGTGACCTGAAGCGAAGCACTTCTTTCTTTAAGTAACTGAAAATGTAATTTAATAAACACTGTATACTGTCGGGTCTTCTGATTCCCATACTTTCGTCATTCCAGAGTAGGCTTACAGTTTATGTGCCTTTGATCGCGTTGCTATTAAATATCTGTAAACTTGTTAAGTTAAAGTACAAAATTTAAAAACAATTCAATAATTTATTGTATTGTATTAGTCTATTTAAAATAAATCTATTTTTGTGTCATTTTTTTTATTTCTTATGTCATTTAAATACAATAAAAATCCGGCCCTGTTTAAGTAGTCTGGGCTTGTGTTTCCATCCATACGTCCAACTCCGAAAATTGAGTTTACTTGTTCTCATAAAGAAGATTCGCTGCGTTTAGTCTAGTTGGTCTGTGAATACAACTAAATTCTCTCTCACTATCAGAACGCAAAATGTTTAACAGTTCTACACTCACTATTCAGATTTCAAATTGAGAATTGAAAATTAATTCAAGAAATTATTACTATCAAACGCCGTCCCTAGTTAATTATGTTAAAGTTTCATTAGTAATAATACTTCTATCAACTAAAATTAGCATAAAAAATTATAAATAAAGAATACATAGATAGATGTATATGTTTGTAATAAGAAATAATAACATTTAAAAAAATATTTAATACTATGTATAGTTACTTATCTTATCACTCTCGTACAAATTCCCAAATATCACAAAAAAAGTTACATTTTTAGATCAAACTCGCGGTCAATAGAATATCAAAGTACCAAAATTTTGCTATGAATATTGGTGTTAAAAGTGTGACAAAAGTAAATGTAAAAAAAGTGATTCTACAATTATTTTTTAGGCTGGGGTAAAACCACGCAACATCGACAGTTCAAAGGAATTGTTATTTCAAGTATTTCATTTTCAGCGGTATATTTTCCAGGCTTCTCTCCAATATATTATCCCCGTGCCGTTCTCGTGGCGGTAAAATTAGACCGCGTACGATTTATTAAGAATTTTCACGCCCTTTACCGAAGCTCCGGTAGAAATGCGAGGAATCCGAGTATCGCCACAAAATTTAAATGACAGAAAGACGAAGTGTTCGGATGCCAAATACTCGAACATGCGCAGGTTATTCTACAGATGTGGCGGCTACGGGATGATAATACGATTTTAAATAGGGACTAATTTACAGTTGTATGCTTAAAATACATCCACATCAACACGGACAGTTTCTAAAATAAGACTTCAATTCTGGTTAGCATGATTCAGAAATTTTATTATTTTTGCTTACTAACACTGGTAAAAGTTCCTAAAAATGACAGGTAAATAAAAACCGCTTGGCAAATATTAACTGTTCCCACCAGTGGCGGTGCGTGATCCTAAGATTGGGGGTGCACCATACATAAAAATAACGATAATCATAAGAATAATAAAAATATCCCTAATATGAGATAAATATTTATATGTTATATTTAATATGAGATAAATATTTATCTCATATTATAATATAGATAAATATTTATCTCATATTAGGGTTATTCTTATTAACTCTATTAATTTGAAAACTTACCTAATTTTCTTTGTATAATTTGGATTTTTTAATTTCAATGGTTATTTCATCGTGACAAACTTCAAGCATGCACTGAAGTAGCTCGTTTTGTATAGTATTAGAAGTTCCTTTAAAAGCCGCCGCGTTTTGTAAATGATACTTCATAGCCTCGTCTAATTCGGCACTGAAATCAATCAACCCACGAAAAATGCCTGTATTGGATGATGTTTCCGATTCATCGTGTCCTCTTAGGGCCAGTTCAAATTTTCCACAAAAACGAATACAGTTAATAATAATGTTTAAAACATACCTGTTTTTTTGAAACCGCTTCATTGTGTGCTGTCACTGCTCGTCGATGAGCAGAATCGAGCATTGTCGTAATATTTGCAGTGCCTAGCATGGCTAAATTCAAAACATTATTCATGTGTCCAGCAGAATTTGCATGTTTTTTTATTTTCTCGTTTATGTAATTTAAATCCGTTACTCCAGTTTTGGTCCAAGGTGTTTCTCCACCAAACAAAACACACGGAAAACAAAACACTGCGTTCAATGCATCGCATCCACTTAACCACAAATGTTTTTTAAATAAGTCGTTATTAAATGTTCTTACAAATTGTTTATTTTTTTCTTTCACGGCTAATTTTAAATTAATTTGTGGAGTGGGCCTACCTAGAGTTTCAATTTGCACTTTTTCCTCCAAACTCAAGCTAAAGAATGGAGTTTTTAATAAGTTTTGAATAGAATTCATTATTCCAAACTAGATTCTAACCGAAAACCCGAGTTTATATTTATAAAACGTGAGCGATAAAACAGCGATGTACGAAAACAATTCACAAACTAACCGATTCTGACTTCTGTCACTCTGGTGCGCTCTTACACTCCGCACATCATATCTATACGATTCGCCCACTACTTTTCATAATTGTGGAGGGGCAAGCAGTAATAATACGCGTTCGCTTTTTCGTATTGCACGGAAGCACAATCGTATTGTCGATTCCCGTGCCGCGATCGGAAACCAGTAACGTTGGAGATAGAGACCTAGCGTCTAGTAAATTCGTAACGCTGCGGCCAAATAATATTGAGATGGTATTAACGCTAGGGATGCGGAAAGGCGATAAATTAAGAATGCATCCATTAATTACTAAACAAAATTATTAATGTTAAATTGTCGGTAGTGCGCGCGCACCAGCGCACCTTATAGCCCACCGCCACTGGTTCCCACATCCATATTCTGAAATGTATTCAAATTCTAAATGTCCATCACTGCCTGAATTCTTTTCCTCCATCAACCACCCAGATCAAAAGAGTTTAGGAAGAATTCAATATAAGATCTCTAATGAACATCTTTGTCATGGTTCTAAGAGACTAAATTGTCTCTTTAATAAGAGATAAAGTTTTTTGATAAGTCTAAAGACACAATTACTTTTAACATTGCTAATAACATTATTCCATATTTGCTTAATACAATCAAAGTTATTAGGAATATTAATACATATAAATATTTAATCGCATAACAAAGAAGACATATGGGTCATTTCACGCGAGATTTACAATGAAAATCTTAATTTGACCGAAATATTTTTTATTGTTCTATACACCAAAATATTCGACACGTATTTTTTTCGCTTTGAGGAAATCGCAAAAATGTCGACTTTATGAGTAATCGAAATCTGAAAGTACAAAAAAACACTACATTTTTGTTCGCTGATTACTCGGAAGGTACGGTACATTCGATGAAAAGGCCAAGGCAATAAAAAAAATTAAAATTGTATCTTCCTCTTTCCAGACATGTGTTCAAAAAAATTTTTTTTTACAAATTTTTATTGTTTAATTATCGACTTTTCATAAACAAATACACTTTTTTCAAAGTTGGACATTTTTTTCTCAATTTTTTTGCTATAAATATTGCTTAAACTATCAACAATTTACTGTAAAATTTGTAGAGTGGGTAGTCTGTAACTTTTTTAGATACAAATTTTTGAAGAGAGGCGAGCACGCTTGGAGCGCGCGCTGGACGCGATGATTCTTGTATAAATTCGTCGCGACTCGCGGTTGTTCCTGTAGACGTGGTGATTCCGCATTTTTGAGCCATCCTGCAGTAGGTGCGTCACGTTTAACATTTTTTTTTATCAACAATGTCAGTTTCATTTAAAGATCGTTGTTGCAACCCTTTTTAAAGAATGCAGTCACACCAAAAGTGTAGCCTTCCTTATGTAAACAATTTATATGTATGTTTGAATATAACGTTAAACTGTGCACATCGTGTATACAAAAAATCGGAAGAATGTCCGATTCTGATTGTTGTGAGTATATTATTACTAAATTACAAAATAATGAATTCAAAGTATTATTCTGATATGCATTATTATGGCTTGCAAATTTAATTCAGATATTAATTTAGGGCACATTTCAGACTGATCCTTTAACAAATGAATACAATAAGCACATTTACAATTCATAACAAGATTTTTCTGAACTTACATCTGATTCGTCATCAAAAAGAGAACAGGTGTCATCGTCGGAAGAGTCTGAATCCGATAGCAAATTCAAATCGGTTCGTTGAGATTCAAAACGCACTAAAAATTTGCAAGCGATAATAATGCACATCACAATAATACTTTGAATTCATTATTTTGCAATTTAGTAATAATATACTCACAACAATCAGAATAGGACATTCTTCCGATTTTTTGTCTACACGATGTGCACAGTTTATCGTTTGCCTTCAAACATACCAATTTTTACATAAGGAAGGCGATGGGCGCCGTAAATTTTTGTTTTTAACACTTTTTGTTTGTCTTTTTTTTTTTTTTAATTAATTAAAAAAAATGTCCAACTTTGAAAAAACTGTATTTGTTTATGAAAAGTTGCTAATTATACAATAAAAATTTGTCAAATATTTTTTTTGGCCACATGGCTGGAAAGAGGAAGAAAAATCCTAAATTTTATTGCCTTAGCTTTTTCTTTGTTTATATTTTTTGAGAGAGAGGCGAGCACGCTTGGAGGCGCGCTGGACGCGATGATTCTTGTATAAATTCGTCGCGACTCGCGGTTGTTCCTGTAGACGTGGTGATTCCGCATTTTTGAGCCATCCTGCAGCAAGTGCGTGTCACGTTTAAATTTTTTTATCAACAATGTCAGTTTCATTTAAAGATCGTTGTTGCAACCCTTTTACCGTACTTTCCGAGTAATCAGCGAACAAAAATGTAATGTTTTTTTGTACTTTCAGTTTTCAAATATTCATAAAGTCGAAATTTTTGCGATTTCCCCAATAGGAAAAAATTCGTGTCGAATATTTTGGTGTAAAGAACAATAAAAAAATATTTCGGTCAAATTAAAATTTTCATTGTAAATCTCGCGTGAAATGACCCATCTGCAATATGTTAAATTAGTTCTTGAATCATCAGACTTTCAGTAATTTCGGAAAAATCATGTAAAAATCTAAAATAGCATCTGTCAGCTTTTCCAAACTTGCACACGGTAGATAAAAATATTCAGATAAATTCAGTTGAATGGCAGTCTATTTTCTACTTAAAGCTTGTATGACTTGGCACTTTTATCATTTCGACTAGGCGTCGCGATGCTTTTTTGTTTTAGAAATCAGTTTGGCGGTGTGAATAATAAAAATGTAAATACATATAAAAACTTTAATTAGGACGCTCAGTACCATTCAGCTTTTATTTGAAGTTTTTATGTCTAGATCGTATAGATTATGAGTTAGGTACTAGCAAAATTCCAAAATTGTCCTTTTCAGATTTTTCAGGATTTCTTTTCCCGAACTATTGAAAATTTTGGAAATCTCTCACCTTCATAATCCACCAAAATGCTATACACCGTGGCAAGAAAGTCGCGCCTAACTTTGTAATAACCTTGTATATGAAAAAATGTCCTGAATAAAAGTTTTTCATCAATTTATTTGCCATGTTTGTGTGAACATGAAATATTTTTTTCTTTTTGCGTTTGGTTGTTATGGAGACAAGTTTATTCTTTTAAATGACAACCTATATGTTTTTTTCTTTACTAAATTAGAGGACTAAAAATGTGATATGGTTGCATAAAGAAATTTTCTTTCAGTTATTGAGAGGAAACCTACGGGTTGTCATTTAAAAAAATAAAGTTGGTCTCCATAACAACCAAACTCGAAAAGACAATATTATTTCATGTTGACAGAAACATGGTAAATAAATTGATGAAAAACTTTTATTCAGGACATCTTTCATATACAAGGTTATTAAAAAGTTACAGGCACTATGCGCGACTTTTTTTGCCACTCTGTATATTCCTATTTACCTATATGCTGACCATAAGTTAACCATTTCTAATTTAATTACATATGCTACTTTGTCATTTAGCGTTACAGTACAATCTCGATAATCCGAACATGCGTTAGTCCAAAATTCCGCTAATCCGAACAGTGGGTGCTCGAAGTCATAATCCGAACAACCTTGATTATACGAACATCGTACCGTTTAAAAACGTTGTTTTGGATTTTAATTAGGATAATAATATCTACAGAGCCCTTCAAATATGGGGTGAGTTTATACCTATTAAGTGCATTATGTTACTGTGTAAACATTTTCTAGTGCGACTTTTAGTTCAAAATGTTTAGACGACACACTTTTCTGATCACGCCAAAAAATTATTTACATATTTTAAGGTTAGTATTTGCATACTCAACGTTATTTTATATGTTCTTGTTTTGTTTAAGCAATATGACTTACATTTTTCGTATTAACTTGGAACTACATACACACATAGAACTGATTGGTACAAACAAAATAATAAAACGGGAGCTCCTCTCACAGAGGAGTAAAGAAATATAGAATATCCACTAGAATATCCACTGACAAAACAAAGTTTTTAAAGTCATTTTGATTGAATATCTGTTTCTATCCATTGTCTGACATCATGTGTCATCATATGTCATAAAATCGATGTTTTTACCATTAGGTTGTAAAGGTAATAAGGCCCATTGATCTTAGGGGCCCATCTTAGATCTTAAGGCCCAGCCATTAATTTGAAGGCTGGTTTTGCGTTTTTTTTTAATCGGTTAGGGATTTTCTTATTTACAGAACAAGTAAAAAGTGTTTACTAAAGGAGCCAGTTAACACAGAGAGCTCCTTTGGCGTGGCCTTATTTTCTGAAGGGTGTTTGACAAGGCCGATGTGTAAAGTACCTATAAATATGTTTTAATGTGTACTTGAAAAGTTCAGATTTTGTTTGTGTTATATTTACTTAACACTTTAAAAATAGGTGGAGATGATTGTTTTTTATAGAAAGGGATGAATATGAATATTTTAATAAGGCACAAAAAAAGGATTTTTGAAAAACCAATTTTGGCCAATGATTTATTTTCAAATCAATTCAATTTTGTACTATTTAAATAAACAAATAAACAAAATTCCTTTATAAATAATAAACAAAAATAAATCCCTTACATTATTTAGTAAGCGATTTATTGAATATTCCTGTTTAATATAACAAAATAGCTTCTTTTTAGTAATCCGAAGAAATCAATAGCCCGAACAACCTTTTGCAATAATTAGTTCAGATTATCCAGATTGCACTGTATATCCATCAACAATCTACAAAAAGTCTATTAAAAAAAAGTAATTTGAAATAACTTTATTAAATTAATAATAACCAAACGATACAACAAAAAACTTTTTTTATTTCTTTGTTGTTAAAACAATTTTTATTTTTATCTAGATCCTAGTTTGTGAATTATTATCCAAATTCCAAAATAGTGTTTTTCTGTTTTTTTCAGGATTTTCATAAACTACAAAAATAATTTGACACATGAAATCTTTTCGAATGTATTGAAAAATAAATTCGTATCCGATATCTCTTTTTTACCTATTTTCTATTATTGAGTAGATCTCAGAAATTCAATAAATGATTACTATTAAAACATAATAATAATCAAATCAATAACCACAAAAAGTAACATTGATACCTAATACAAGCGATTCCAAATGCTACATATATGTGATGTATCTTGTTTATATGAAAAATGTTGTTTAGGAAAAGAGGTAATACTAACCAATATATTTTATAATGATTCCTACACAAAATGTATTTCATTATTTTCATCATTTGACATTAGGAACCCTGTACCTACTACTTAAAGTATTACTTCTATAATGAAATATTTCTTTAAGTATGTAAATTATACTTACGGTATTACTTGTATTGCTCGTCCTTGTTTTTGAAAATTAAAACCTCTCCTAATAAAAGTGCGTCAAGTTTCAAGGTACTTGATATTTTAAAGGTAATTATAGACTGATCATTTCCAATAATTTTCAATTTTTCAACAAGATTGATTCTAGTTCACAGTAATTTTTTTATGACAAATATTATTTTCGATTTATTTGTTTTTTTTTTGTATCGACCTCATTACAAAATTTGACCGATTGAAGAATATTTACCATTTTATTACAAGAAACAGATAAACATAAATTATCTTCCGTCATAATTTTTTTAAACATGGCGACCTTTTGTGAACCATCTCACATTTCAGCTCCGACGTAGGCAAGTTATAAAAGAGAGGAAGTACTTAAACTCAATTTTTTAGCGTTTATTATGAATCTGTGGAAGTTGTTAAAATGTATCGTATTTCTTCGGGACAGGTTACACATATGCCACACAGTAGGAACACGAAAAAAAAAATAAAAACCTTTTCTCAGAACATCTGTTGAGTGTTTCCCGATAACACAGCGAAACTTGTTTTGCAGTTCCGACTGATCCTGGCCTATTCAATCATATTTTTGATCGAGGTTGACAATCGTCGAGAGTTGAAATGGGACTAGTGAAGTCCTGGCTATTGTACAGCGTAAGGCAAACTGTTTTAAAACTGGATACGTCAATGCAACGAATGGAATCGGTCGATGTATAAAAGTATCAATTGTAGCTGACGTGTTATTGGTACTAATGTCCGTGTGAAAGTTTGATTTTCAACATACTCTTTCATTAAACAAAGTAAATGTACAGTCCACCAAATCTGCGTATGAATTTTGTAATATAATTTCATGTGTACTATTAAAAAGTAATATTATATGTTTGCAACTTTTTTGTCTCTTGTTTTTAGAAAATCGCAGGTTTTTTTAAGAATTGGCTTGATGTTACTTTAACGTGAGTTTTACCTTTACACCGACGATTAAGATAAGTTGGGGGTTAACCAAAACTCGTGAAATTATTCGCATCTAATACCACCCCAGCTCTTGTTTTTGAATAGCACTTATTAATTTCTTGTAAGCTACTACATTCAAAATGTAAAATTAATTTTCTATATTTATCCGTCAATTAGAATATAAGTAAGTATATAAGTTTCCACAATTTTCAAGGTCAAAATTAAAAGGAAGAGGTCGGTTAAATATGTACTTATACTTCTGCTTTTATCTATTTTAGAATTTTTTAATGCAACATCCTGTAAAATCATTTTTCTATCGTACTAAAAAGTCGATTTTAGGAATAACGACCCTTGTTTTACAAAAAATGGATCTTCATTTTTTTCCACACCTTTGTCCATTTATGTCTAAAAAACAGTGCACTTTAGATTTCTACAAGTTACTTTAGACGTAAATTTAAAAGTGGGTATAAAGGAAATTAAAAAAAAAAACACCAACACCGAGTGACATCATCATAAAACGTCATTATTAAAGAAATGTAAGCAACAACATGACAAAGGTGTTGCATTTAAGAATTACAAAAATGATGTTACTTCTAGTAAAACTGAACATAGTGAAAATGTGTCGATTAAAGAATATTTATTGTCATTTTTTTGTATATAATAATAATAATAACAATAATATTCACTTTAATATAATTACTCGAAGAGTAATCACCCTATAATTACCCCAGAGGTCCTCTCAGGGATCTGTGCGGGGAAGGGGTGGCTATTATTATTATTTTGCCACGGCGCACTGGAAGCGACTTAAGATTATTTCGGTAACGCATTTGCTTTGCAGTTCTGAGGAAACCGAGAAAACTCAGAACATTACCAAATTTAGGGCATGTGCGGTTGGATTGGCATCTATGCATCCACACCTATACTAGTGTGTACTAGTGGTTGCATATCAAGTCCTGACAGAGAACGCGAGACAATTAAAAATCCTCTACCTCGGCCAAGACTCGAACAACGCGCACAGAGGTATCGCGACTGGAAAGACGGTGCTTTAACAGAACTCGGCTACCCGTGCCCCTTTTATTATATTGGTCTTCATAAAATTTTGGTATATACATTGGTAGAGGTAGTATGACCATATTTGTTTTATTGTTTGTGTTATCTTATCTCAATAAACATAGATATAGAGATTTTTCCATCAGAAAATTTTAACCAAAATACATCCAAAACGTGAATTTCTGAAATTTAGGAAAACGTTCAGAAACTGTTTAATCGTGTGTTTCCATACGTAGGTAATAGGCATTCTTTTAAAAATTACTACTTTTGAACCAAGTACTTTCTACACACTTGACCTCTTGTTACTGTAATTATTTCTTACAGTAGTTTCTTACGAAGAAATAGTTTCAAAATGCACCAAACATTTTGTAACAAAATCGGTAAGAAACAAGAGAAAATAAGTTGTTAATACGTTACTTATATGTAGGTATGTATGTAGGTAAACATTATTTCGATTATACGAATATAAAATACATTGTTTATTTTACTTTTTGAAAATTTACCATCCATATATTTATTTAAAATTCACAATGACATGGGGCGCTTAATTAATTTTTAATTTTTAACTTAATTAAACATTAATTACATATGTACATAATCTGTTTTGTATAGTACATACATTGTTAGTTCATCGTTTCAAGGATTTGTGTCGAAATTTATAAAGACATAGGTACTATTGCAAAGTCGGTTCATAAAAAAATTAAATGTCCCTAATGCTTGAGATCATTTGAGGAAACGCACATTAAGTGTATCCTAATCGGCCGATGATAATATTTTTTCTGAGACAAAGAACTTCGTTATATCAGAGAAATAGAATTTTCGTTATAACAGTCGCAACATAATTTGACCTGGTACACGGTGTTTGTGGTTAATATCATACCTATTAACTTATTTTTAAATAGTAGACACACCCAGAAAGACAATCTCGAGTTGTTTATAAATTGTGTAAGTTAATTACAAGAAAAAAGAAAGTTAACTGTAAATTAAGTTCAACCCAAGATGATTTATTTGGGTCATTATTGACAAAAAACAAATTACATTTCATCAAGCAGAACAAACATGCAACGAAAAAAAATTTCACAGGAATTTCATGATTTCGGCCTCGTGAAATGGTTAATGATTTTATATTTAGGTACCTAACCATGATTATTCACCAGCACGAAGTAACGAGATATCATTTCTGATCAGCCAGTAATATGAATGCGGTAACGTGAATCACAGTAGAATTTTTTGGTCTTTCAAATATTTACTGTGGTAAAATTTCGCCATTTATAGAAGCCTAGTTAGGGTTGCGTATAAATCGATAGATATACGAGGTGTGGATCGTGGGACGAAGAGTGGGTCGTTCAGTTTGACTATTGCAGTCGTTTGAATCCGCTTCGAAAAAATGTTATGTGTTCAGATGGAGCAACGGGTTAATTTCAAGTTTCTTGTTAAACTGGGAAAAACTTTTACAGAAGCTTACGCAATGTTAAAGAAATGTACGGAATGAAGGTTTATCCAGCACCCACGTTTTTGAATGGTTTAAACGGTTTAAAAGAGGGACGTTAAACAATCGAAGACGATCCGCGTCCGGACAGCCCTCAACGTCAAAAACGGACGTAAACATTGAACAAATCAGAAGGTAATTAATCCACGAAGATCGCCGTCTAAGCATTCGAGCGCTTGCTGAAATAACAAGGAATCCATAAAGAATGTGTTCGCCAGATTTTGCTTCGTTCAACAAACGCAAAATTTACGCTACTATGGTGCCAAAACCCCCTCACTCCCGAGCAAAGGAATCAAGAATGAACATTTGCCTGACATTCTGAACAACATTGACACTGATCCAGGCTTGTTAGACATGGTGATTACTTGCGATGAATCGTGTTTTTACTTACGACCCTGAAACAAAGCGCCAATCCATGCATTGAAAGAGTCCGAAGTCACCAAGGCAAAAAAGAGCCAGGGATGAGCAAATCCAAATTCAAAGCGATGATGATCGTCTTTTTTGACATTCGAGGCATTGTTTACGTTCACTGGGTCCCTGAGGTCAGACGGTCAATCAACATTATTACATCGAGGTTCTGATGGCTCTTCGTGAGCGTGTGAGAAGTCGAAGACACGATTTGTGGAAGACCAAATCATGGAAGATTCACCAAGACAATGCACCGGCCCTTTCTGCTTTGTCTGTGAAGGCGTTTTTTACCAAAATACGGCATTACTCCGTTGGTACTTCCACCATACTCTCCCGACCTTGCCTCCTGTGACTTTTTTTATTTCCCAAGGTCAAATCGGCACTGAAAGGGACAAGATTCGAAAGTGGGGAAGGGCTAAAGCAAAAGCGACGAAGGTTCTGAACCAGCTGACAGAAGCTGACTTTCAGCACTGCTTTCAACAATGGAAAAGTCGTATGGAGGGTGTAAGAAATCGCCAAGGGGAGTGCATTGAAGGCGAAAAAGTTGCTGCTGAGCAACTATTTGGAATTATCTCGAAAACGATTACAGATAAATCGAATTGGGAAGTCGAAGAGGTAATCAAATCCTCAAAACCCATCACCGTTAATCATCTTTCTATCTCCAACAATAGCCGTGATAGACTATATTGAGTGTATTTCCTAATTTTCAAAATTAGGTGAATTTGCCTTCCTATAACCTAGCCCCCACCTTGGTGACCTACTTACGTACGTACAACCCAGGACCTGCCTTTTGTATTTTCAATTTTTTAATTTGGCGTAATAGACTGGGTTATATATAATACTCTGAAACAATTGCTTTCCAAACTGCTTTAAAATTTTCAAACCCCAGGCGAAAGAAATTGCGAGTCTTCTATCAAACCCTTTAAACAAGAAAGTGACAAAACCACGCCATTATCTATTATCACTAGGTACAATATGTAAAGAGGTAAAAACGTATATGTTACTGGTATATTTCTTAGTGCACAATGATGCATCTCTCATGTACATTAAGAGGAAATTACTCTAGAAGATAAATTTACTTCGGAAAATAATGAAATAACCTAAAACACACAACATTTTAAATACACATTTCAAGATGTAAAGAATAAATAATTTATTTATATAAGAGGTTTATCACGGTTTATCATAGAGATTGAACAATTTTATTGGAATGACTTAACTATCTTTGTTCTGAAAAAATAAGGCAGGTGTAAAACAAAAGAGTTACTTTGAAATTTGGAATAGATACCTCCAGAAAGAAAGAAGAGGAAAGCCGCGAAAAAGTTTGATTGAGACTGTTGATGAAGATAAAACAAGCAGAGGTAAGAGATAAACGTCTGCTGATATACATATAACACAGAACACCCACATGTTGAGCATTAAATCTATAGAACACCCGCATATGGACCATAAACTGGTTTGTTCCTAAAGATAAAGGCCTGTATAATATGACTAAATATGTAGGTAGTCATTAAACGTTGAAAAGTTATAATTTTTATTGCCCATTTTGAAAAACGGCTGATTAAATAGAACATACAAGGAAACAATAATGTTTATAAATACTCTTTTGCCATTACGTCAATTCTATACGGTTAAATACGTAGAAAAGAAAGAAACAAAGAGGCTATAGATAACCAAGACAGCCGTTAACTATAATGTCCAGATTAGGCCATTCATTGTTCATTTACATCTTTTTTGTGAAAATTTAATGACTAGAGACATTGTGTACAAACAAGTGTGATTCTTTTTTAAAAATCTGAAAATTCAGAACATCATATTCTCCAAAAATAGTTAACTTAGTAGGGAAAATATCAAATTACCACTGGTTTTAGAATATTTTTAGAGCAAGTTGTATAAGGAAAAACTGATTGATGATTGAGTTGATAAACATCACGACGACGAACTACAACACGACGCGACGTTGATATACTCCTGTACCTATCATAAATTACCTGAACAGTATGTTACTTAAAATGTTAGATGCGTCTATCTCACAAGCAACTAAATATACTTGTCATATGAAAGAGGCAAAAGAGCATACGAGTATGTTTCTGTACAATAAATATTTAGTTGAATATACACGATGATTAATTACGTCATGAATACTAAAGACATTTCTATTATGGACTCTCAACATACGAGTATAGAGTATATGTGTGTACCTAGGCAAACACTGACGAGAAATATATGAGACCATGGAAAAATGAGTATTAGGTCACACAAGTAAGCATGGATCACTCCACTAGCAGCACAAAATAATTTTTTTTCATGTACCTTCTTATTATACTCAACTGAGCAAATATTTCTTAATAAAGAACCTCAAATATACCTACGGTTGTCTTTTGGCTAGATAAATTAGGTAACTCATAAATAAAATCTCTCATAACTCAAAATAGAATCTCCTCATAAATAAAATTTTACACATGCCTTGGTACTTAAGCAACTGACAAACACTGACTGATTTTAACCAAATTACCAAATTCATAATTTCGAATCTCATACCTTCTATGATATTAAATACTGTAGCCTCAAAATAGACGTCGTTTAATTTTCTTAACCACCGTGAACCACGAATGGAAATATGCACTGTCTCCTTTCAAATTAGAATGACAAATGTAAAAAAAGGATATCTGATACATTGTAGACAATTATACAAGTATCTAGGTCTAGTGTATAAGTAGGCCTATTTTTACAATGCCTACGGTTTACGGAAATACCCATTACCTTTTGTATACCAGACCAAACTTTGCAAGACCGCAACTGGATAGGAAATTTCATTCATGCTGGAAACATTGAAAATTATTGTAAACTTCTAGGAAAAAAAGAGACGTTACCAGTCAAAATTATTGAATGTATTTATTGAAAATGTTTAGAGCACAGAGATGTATTTTTGTATTTTGTATTTCACACAATCTTTGAACACATGACAATCATGATGTGGTCTAGATGCAGCAGAAAATTAATTGAAGACGTGACCAGCAGGTTCGGATAGGTACGAGTACCTAGATATACTAGATAATACGTTAGAAAATCATAGAATATCTCAGACAAAGCTTTTATTTTCCATGTATCTGATAAAAATGCTCGACTTCACCATTTGCTCAAAAAACACAGCGAGGTGAACACAAATAAATGTAAAAAATAATATAGTCTAAGTCTACCACTGTAATCAAGCACTGCGCTAACTAGTTGTACCTAAATATTTCGCACTGCGTTTTCTATCCGTCGGATCAAGCCGCTTAACGCCGCTTACCGCTGACAAAGAACATCGCGTTATACCACATGCGGGCCTCAATGGCTGATGGATCGGCGCAGCGTGAGCCGTCCCGAACAAATAACGGCATTAAGCTTGTTAAAAAACACTTCGCTAATGGGCTTTTAATCCGCCTTAACGCGGCGAAATTCAAATCGCTCGGCAGTCAATTTTAGCGAAGATGAATCGTCGCCGCGTTGAGAGCAAGCTTCGGAATGAAGGGCCCGTCTCGAGTGCGCTTCGTTATTCTTCTGTCGAGTGCACCTCTAGTGCACTCGAATCTTCGGTAAGTAGCTTAGTTAATGCCCTTTGTAGGCACGCCAGGCAGAAGGGATTTCGACAATGGGCTGGACATGAACGAACCATAACATCGGATAAAGGCATTGTGGCCGAGATGCCGGGATTAGGACTTGTTTTCGTCGCACTTTCAAAGGGACAACTGTTTACTTTTGTGCGTGCTTTACTTTCGAATGAATGCAGGTATTTGTATAGTTTGCACAATATTGGGTACCTATTAGATTAGCAGTACCATTTTTGGAGATTCTCTTTTCAATGCAATCGATATCTACGCGTAGAGAGTCTCTCCAGACACTAAACATTGTATTGTCAATATCGACTAGATGATACGACTTATCGGAAAATAGGTATATTAAGAATTAATAATTAGAGTAAATTATTGTATCACTCTAGCACAGATTTATTATTGAAATTACAGGGACAGAAAATTGCTCAATTTGTACCTACTTATCACTTCAACTAAATATTTCAATATTGGAAATTGTATTTCTAAAGTGCCTTCTCGTATCGAACGCTTATCTAGGTAGGTACATTTAAATACCAACTGCTGCGAGACTTTTATTGTCGCTAATGGATGAAATCATTTATAAATTATCGTTTTTAAAATAATATCAAAATGATCAGTCATTTAATATTTCTGACAATGCAACAACACGGAAACTGAATATTTCGAATTAAAGTGTATCGGTTAAATGGTTAGAATAGGTAGTAATAAAAGTACATATATCTAAATAGAAGCTAATTGTATCTTGTACCTAAGTGTCTAATTTTTAAGCGCAAAGAAGCCTAGGTACCTATTTGAAATTTAGGTGGGTATATTCCTTTCTACAATTATTATGCAGGTATTGGAGAAGGAAAAAGGTTTAATAAGCCTTATGTACGTATATGTATTCGATATTAGGTACTTTTATCAAATGGAAATGGGTAAACAGCATGGTCAGAACAAAATGAGTCTCGCTTCATTTATGAAATACCTACCTAATATTTGCAAATTAGGTAAACCCACATGACGGATACTCAAAGAAAGAATTGACAAATACCTAGCCAATGATTCTCTTGCAGTTTCTAAACATAAACCTCACCACAAAGTTCAAACTAATTTGGTATACAATTTGGTATACATCGTCTGGCAGACAAACGCAACTATTGCCTACTTCTAACTCATAAAATCCTGCAATATTTTATGTCAAAGTACTTCTCATGAGTCTTCAGTAAGTAATATGTTATATGGAACAATTAGCACTTCTGCAAAGAATGATGATCAAATAGAAATATTTGAAATTTTTCTGGGACTGTTTCTAACCACTTACAAACGCATCAAAAGTAAGGAATTGAGAAATTATTTAGTTTATGAATCCCACACTTAGATTGCGTAGGTATTTTTTGCTTCATTATGTAGGATGACAAAAATCCACTTATCCGTACTTAGCAATTATTATTGCCAATTACTTTCCTTAATAATATGATCCCTAGGTCAAACAACTGCAATAAACCATTTTTAAAAAAACTGTACTTACAGCTGTTTTGACGTTCATGGTCATAGCCGGAATCTGAGCCCCGTAAAGCTGCCCGGCCGTTGGGGTCATATCAGTGAGCATACCGACACTAGAAAGGTAACTTTTTATCGAAAAAACGTTAACCATCAACTCGGCAATCGCGATAAACAATCGGAATCACAACGCACTGACAAAGGGTATTTCGTACTACTATTGTTGAGGTCACATTGCTTACTGTTTGTCGGAAGGGGGACAGTTGAAAATCACCGGTTCCCCTTCTGTCGGAGCCCGTCAGGGGCGGACGCCGCAGTTGGAGACCAATGGGACGCGTTGCCATTTATTACAAGCCACGCCCAGACTTTTTATCGCCACTATCTAGTGCGCATGTTGGTTGAGTAACTCTACAAATTATAGCGTACTATGCATGAGTGTATGGCATCTATTATTTTGTAAACAAGCACTTTATTAGCGAAAGTACTTGTCGGATAGCCGCGGTACGGTATATGGTTAATGGTCGAGTGGAAGGTGTTATTTTCAGGAGCATGTTTATACCATTAACGTAATGGTATTGTATTATTGGTGATGATATGGAGTTTTTGTTGAATACTGTCTAAATTGCTAGTGTTTTTTTCAGCTTTTTTTATTCTACTTCCTTGTTGTTCCTGACATTTCCGTAATTCTAGCCTAACGAGTTTTTAGAATGAGAAAATTGTTGCTGCTTTGTTGCCTCAAAATGATGATTTCACAGTCATAATTTTGAAAACTCTGTGAGAACTCTATGATAATGAAAGTATAAACCGTATTTTTAAGCGCCTTGTAAATTATATATACGTGTATTTCTTGCGTGTGCTACGTATGGCATTGACCCTTCCCGATAACGCTCCAGAACCCGCGTATACGCAGTAATACGCCATTCCGGCGCGGAGAGCAGGATATTCTAAAGCAGTTTAACACGCGAGACGGCAAACATTCCGAACCCTACTGATAATAGGTATACCTACCTATTAAAATATATAGGTACCCTGTGTGTACAACATACATCGGCCAGGTGAAAAAGGACAGATAAGATTTTTTTCTGTGAAAAAGATTTTCTTTTTCATAACCGGCTGATGTCTACTGTATACATAGATACGGTATACATACCTATGTACCTATGTAGATATCTATACGTAAGTGGATAGTAAATACACTTAATGTAAAATTCCTTAGAAGTAATAATTATCATTCTTGTAAAGTGCAATGCGAACTTGCTATTGGGCCTGATTTTATTTTAGATTTAAGTATGTATTTAAGTACAAAAGCTGTGTTTTGTATACTTCTATAATTTTATTAATACAAATAGATAGGTATGATGTGGATGTAGACGAGTTGATATGTAGATACCTACTTGTCTACTATGTAGGTACCTATCTACCTTATGTACCTACCAACTGTAGTATACTTTGTACAAAATAGAAACCGATGCCGACGTCACCGATGACGCTATTAAATGGGTGCAGTGATACCACTTGCCATACCTGCACAATTATTATTGAAATAAAAGATACTTATGTAATGGAATGTTTTAATGAAATTTCGGGCCTGTTATTCGTCGTTTTGCAGTTGGCAGCAGATCTGAAGTTGCCGCGTTATAATCCTTGACATTTGTTGACAATTTTAAATTACCTCAACTTTACATTGGTTTTAATTGTGGTTAGTGTCTTCCTTGAGCTTTAAACTATTATAGTTGAATAGTATATTATATATCGAATTATATATGTTGTTGCATGGAAAAACTCTTCTTTTCAGAACAATTAAAGTGCTATAGTTGTCAAACTTTCGTTTGCGAAATGCCAAAACAGTTAACCAGCCGCTGCCAAAAGTTACTATCATCTTTGATACGCTATTTTGAACAAGAACGAGGCAATAACGGTCCATTGCTACCCTTAACACTGTTAGAACTCTAATTTAAATGTGAAATTAAAATATTTAGTTAAAACTAGGTAGAGCACAATGTATTGTTTTAGCGTGTATTAGCAGCTTTAAACTTGAGTATTTCTACGGTTGGTTCTATTTCACAAAAAGTAAAAAAAAACAATGTAGTTTTAGAATAACCAAGAAATTGTAATTCTACCAAGAGAGTTACAAATACTGTAACATTCGGTACAAGTGCTATTCGTAACAATATTTACTCCATGTATGAAACCAGTAAGTACTTGTAACTTAAGATTACCCTTTTTTTATATATTCAGACACTTACAGTTTCAGTTTAAAAAAAACATGTTTAAATGTAAAAAAAGATAATCCAAGACGATGGCTTATGGAACTTCCCAATGTTGTTCTAAAACGGATCGATTGTTTGAGATCTTATATTAAAGCAAAATAAGAAGCTTTGTACAATTTTGTTTTCATATATGAAATCTGGATTTTTCGAAACGGTACTATAGGTCATTCATACCAAGACAATAATAAGAAAAGTGTAAAAACTACTAAAGTTAATGGTAAAAGTAAATTACACAATTATGCATGCCGAAGTATAAAAATGATTTGATCCAAAAATTTGTTTGGTGCATCATATTACGTGCTGGCAGTGAAGATGGTTTTATCGAGGGTGCAAATGTATCAAGAAATTTTTCTGAAATGATTCGAAAATCAATTATTAAGGAACTTGGCCGAACCATCTTTAATTGTTATGGACAATATTAAGGAACATTGTCCATATCATATCATAGCATGTCATAGCATGTTATTAAAGAAAATACCAAACGGATCACGGACCAAAGCTACAATTCAAAACTGGTTAACTAATTTTTAGCTTTAATGCTTAATAGTGGACTTTTAAGAACTGTAGCTCAATAAGTACTTACCTCATACAATTATTTATGTTCATATAATTTACTAAATGTATGGGGAACTGCAAAGTCTACTATAACAAACACATGAATAGAAATGGTAATACAGAACAAGATTGTTTAAACATGTGGCAGGAGGCACTTCAAACTGTTACCCCTGATATATGGAAGAATTCGGTTAGACATACTGAAATAATAACACGGTAGACCAAGGAGTACATAACTGATCGATAAGAAGTTCTCCTTTTGATTATAACTACTGGGGATGACAGTATGATTCCAACACCTACGATTCAGAAACTGATTGATCCAGACATACTTTGACGTAGACATTAATCAAGTAGGTACCATTGTATTACACAGTTAATTTATAATAATTGATATTTATGCACAAAAAAAACACACTGCGCTATTTGTAAGCGAATGATGTTTGTGAGAAAATTTGTATGTATTTTTTGTTAAATATTAAAACCTTTTCTACCAATTTCCTCAAATTTCCTTAAAAACGCCAACTTGAATTTTTCCAACGCTTTTTTATACTTGCATATCACAACATAATTTATGCACCAAGCAATGTCTTTTAGAAATATATAGATATATTTTTATTAAATTACGTATCTTTTTTTATGTTAAAAAAATAAGTAATTTAACAATAAACAAACACAAAAAATCCATCCATATGCTAGTTAAAATTATTCCTGAATATTAAATAGTTTTATAATAATCTGGCATCAGTGCGTTCTAAAACTTTAACATGTGTTTATTGACGTTCGGTTCGGTCAGTTTTTATTTTGTATGAAGTATAAGATGGGGCACTTGAACACATCCTCAAGAGGTTTATGTTGTCAAAATAAATCTCAACCCAATAAACCTCACCCCTTTTTTCAAATATTGGTCTGAGAACATTCGCTTATAAATCCCCTATATGTGCAAATTATTATTATTTATTATTATTATAAAAAGTACAGAGTGAAGGTACAAAACCTTAACATATAGGGTTTCTCGTTATTATTCATGGGATAGGTATGTACATGGTTTCTATTACCCGGATCTACAAATCACTTGGACATACAGTTGAAATTATAGAATATGGGGTGCTTCAATCCAATTTCCATGACCATGGGATTATCAGTCTGCAGTAAATTCAATAGAGTTCGATTCCTAGAGGTACGTGGTTATAGATTCAACGGAAATAGATTATTTTTTCTGTGGTGATTTAATCTATAGGATTATGCAGTTATTCGGTTTGAAGAAACGGTGTTAAGTTTGAATGGATTTGAGATTAATTGCTCTTCCCATAGCTTGAGCAGTCTCCAAGCTATGGGATTATAGCTCTTCAATTTTTCTACAATCGACTCTAAAAGACCTCCAAGACATGTCGTTTGTAATTCTATATACACAGGCAGCTACCGGGCTTTTGGATTATGGAGTTCAATATTATGGAGCTATTAAATCCTGAGCTCTTGAGTCGTGTGAATTTTGACTCTCAGACCGTCAAGCCTATGGGGTTATTGAATTTTAGGTTGTTTTCTCACGAACCCCGTGATACGCGATTGCTAGTTTCGTACATACAGGGCTATTGGGTTATTTGGGTCGAGAGTATGAGGTTATAATGTTGTGGGGTTCACTCTTAAGTTTCTGTTGACCCCTAAATGGTATCTTATACCAAAAAAGTCACAATCTCTCTTTTTATTTTGTACCACGATTCAACCTTAGGAATGGTAAAATTGATGATTTTAGGCAATGAGGTTAGGGATGAACCATAGTTCATCCCTAACCTCATCCCGTCATAACGGGTTTAAACCAACTGAGGATTCGGATTCAGCGACCCAAAAAAACATGTCTCTAATGGGGTGTACTCTACTGTAATTCCCATGTTTTTTTTGTGAATGCCGGTGTTATTAAAATTTTTTTGCTTGATAAATTCAAGACGTATTCAATAAAAATGTACTGACCGTAAAATCAAACTGGTTTATCTCAAACAAATGATTTCCTTGGCACTCATAACTCACGACAGAACAAGAAAACGCTAAAGGAACTTTTGCATCAACCAGACGGCTTACACGTTGTCACAGTGCCATACTTTTCGTCGTAACCGAACGCCCCGGAGTGTGTGTGGCCGACACCGTAAATTGCATATTCCCGACTATTCCAGTAATGCCGTACGTACGTGATGCGATCATACGGGCTTTGATCTCGCCGCCTTCTGCCCGGCGCGGCGCGTAGGAGTTCCGACCGTCAAGAGACGCGACCATTGTGACGCCCTTCTCCATTTAAATATTTCATCAACAATGTCATCACATCACCATTTCAATGGCCCAACGGCTGAATGGTAAATAATCGTCTCGTCTGCGCGGGAATATCGTTATATATCACCGACGATTGTCTTCGGCTCCGAGAGCATCATTTCGCTTTGATAAATATACGCGATGGAATCAATTACGGGTCCATTTTGTAATGAACTAATACGTTTTTTAACGTTTGCGGTCAGCGATCTCTACGAAGCAGATATATCCACTTACCTCGAACGATTAGCTCTGCACTGTGAAGATTGGCTAATTTTTTTAGTTGTTCTTCATTACTGAACTCATGATGTAGGTTATGGCATGACCCGCTCCTAAATGCTGCATGTACTGCGGTATGGTTTATGCCTTTCTAATGCACTTTTTATGACATTTAAGACTACAAAGTGGATTTTTTACAGTTGCCGTTATTTCCCTCCACATTTTTCTGAACAAAACTAAATCAATCCAAAAACTCAGCCAATTGATACGCATACAATGATTGTAATTGTAGAGAAGAAAGGTGGAGCTGCTTCGAACTCTGTTTAGCAAAGTTCATCTTCAAAAAAATGTTGGCTCTTATTCATGATTTAATTCGGAAATAATTTGTTATTTGTTGCCTTTGATACTAGACATTGTTAGAAACCATTTACTTGTATAATAAAGTAGAGCAGTAGCAAGGCTGCTATGGCTAGGGTGGTGTGGTAATGAAAGGACTTTAATCGGCTATATATAGTCATTTATTTACATCTGGATCTGGAAGATGGAAAAGAGAGACCTGCGAAGATCGGTCTAAAGCCGGTGAATGGCAAATATAGACTAACTATCCAAACGGAAAGTAAGTTCCAACACAGGTCATTATGACCAAAGCATAGGTAGGTACACGTGCGTTAGTTAGTGGGAAAACCGAACCGCAGGCTAGCGAGTCATTTATGACTCGCCGCCAAAGGGCAATTCAGGTGTTATTAGCAGGAAGGAAAGAGGTTGTACCAGAGGTTTGGGACGTATCTGCACAAATGTACAAATGGTACATGCCGAAGCGGAATTAGGTTTATACAGAAATATACACAAATAGGTAGGTACCTACAAACATAATTGTCACAGGAACAAATCAATAGTAGACCATAAAGCACCCCCTTCAAGTAACGGAGTTCGCGCAAAAAAAAAAGATAAGTCTATAACGGTCCGAAAAGCGTACGTGTCTGTCGGATCGCGTGCGTACTGGACCTGGTGCTGCAGGCGTTGGTTCTGACTCCAGATCAGAAGGTTACGTGTTCAGATCACTTCGGGGTCACCACTTTATAGCGAGGATGGTGTGGTAATTAAAGGACTTTAATCGGCTCTATTTACAGTCATTTATTTACATCTGGAAGATGGAAAAGAGAGACCGGCGAAGATCGGTCTGGAACCGGTGAATAGCAAAGATATACTAACTATCCAAACGGAAAGTAAGTTACACAACACAAGTCATTATGACAAAGGCATAGGTAAGTACACGTGCTGTTAGTTTGGAAAAACCGAACCGCAGGCTAGCGAGTCATTCATTACTTGCCGCCAAAGGGCAATTCGGGTGTTATTAGCAGGAAGGAAAGAGGCTGTACCAGAGGTTTGGCACGTATCTGCACAAATGTACAAATGGTAGACGCCGAAGCGTGGGAATTAGGTTTGTACAGAAATATACACAAATAAGTAGGTACCCACAAACATAATTGACACAGGAACAAATCAATAGTAGACCCTACACTGCTAAGGTTTGTAGGTGGCGCAACCTCCAAAAAATCATCAAAAAACGCTATATTCATTATTAAATTTCAATCGTAATAAAAGTAGTGCATTCTTGACACCTGACGACATACCTATTGATATATTTGTCGCTACCCGTCGTGTACTTGTACATATATCGTAACTAATAATGCCACTGCCTGTACCATTCCACCCGTTTAGAAATCAATAGACATGACATTGTTGTATCGAAGGTTGCACGCTGGAAACACCCTACGTTTCACATATACACACCTGCGCTTTATCGAATATGTTTCGGGAAATATCTCACTAAACAGCATTCCAATTGCACTATTTATTATTTCAGCCAGTTGTCGTTCGGCCACGGAGTTAGATGGTATCGCGTAATAGCAGAGCCATTCTATACCTGATTTTTGTCAGACAAAGCTGAAACGAAAAGGCTTTGTATACGTCTTCTATATTTCAATATTTTACAGATGCTCTCTTGTTAAAAACGTTTTAAAGAACACTCACTCGAGATATTTATGAAAAAAATAAAACATATCTATAAAATAAACATAAATAAACATCTCTAGATGCTTATACCTACATACATTCAAACATTAAACTTTTGTAGATTAGACATACCTATCTTTCAGAGTACTTTTCACCACAGGGAATATGACAATAACATGTTAGAGAACCCATGCCATCAAAAATATTGTAGTATATACATAAATATATTAATTGTGTTTATTTTCATCCATTACAATCATCCAAAAAAAAAAAACGTCATCAAATCTGGCCATGAACGAGAGAGACGTCAAAGCTTTTCGGTTATGTCAAACTTTTGACAAGTGACTGTCACAATTATTTACCACAAAAAATAAATAATGGCTGTCATATTATGTGACAGCTGTGACCATTAAATACAGTTAAAAATTTAAGATCTGACTTTTAAGATACGTCTTTTTTTTACTCGGCAAACTTTGATGACCTTTTTTTTGGATGACTCGATACTTATGTTATTTTAAGTGAACGACTTAACTTGACTTCTAGGTAACTTATTAGCTTTTATTGTACCACGTTTGCCGAAATGTTTCATGTTCCAATACTGTAATTCATATATGTAACTACTTGCGTTCTACCCACTAGCTAGACTTGTGATCCACGCTTAATTGATTTTGTAAATGATGAATTATTATTATTATTTGCAATTATATTAAGTGGCGTTAAAGTTAAGAAGTTTTTTCTTTTAATTGGCTTCCTATTTTACTACGCGCAATTATAAACTCAACGTTTTTACCTGGGTCTTACACGTTATACACAGCACTACAAAAAGTAATTATCGTAAAGGAAAATGAAGTTGCACATGCATGGGTGCATGCAAGCTTGTTTCACTTGAGTCCCTTCGTACTTATCTGCCATCAATTCCCTATTAATGTCTTCGATGTTATTATTAGCGATTATTTTGTTGTGCATACACATATACACAAGAAGATACCCGAATCAAAATATACAGAAAACATATATATAGGATGAAAATCACCCCCAACGTTTACCTCCTAAAACATAATGGTTTCAACCGTTTTTAAACAAGCCATGGCTAAAACATAATTTTTTTATTATTTGTTACAGTGAGTAAAGTGCTAAAGATCTATTATCCGCGCGTGTTCTAATACCACCTGTGGCAATTGGCGTCTGTCATGGGGTTTGATGGTGTGTCCTACGTATTTTCAACGCGTATCAGAGGGTGAGTCTCTGATATAATCGTAATGATTCTTAGAGGAAGGATATCAATTTCTGTGGTGTAATATTTTATGAATGACTTGAGAATCTGTAGAGAAATCAAAAACTTGATGGGATTTTTTTTCGTCTAGTTGGACTAAATGGAAGAGACTAAATTTACGGTTCAATGGTATTCAATGAACACCAGTGTTACGACCTGTAGGAGTGGAATTCGAACAATGAAGCGCATGGAATAATAAATTTTACATTTCCAAAAACACATAAACACCTTATTCAGTTGCCAGTGTTCATTGTCCAGCTTCACAAACGCGACATTTTGTCATACCTGTACATATAATGGTATTTGGGCATTTTTTTTGAAGTTACGGACAAATAGTGACCTGATTGGACTAAGCGAATAACAGATTCGGTTTCAACAACCCTGAAAAAAAATTAGAGGAAATGGCTTTTTTCCTTAGAAAGGGGAAGAAGGACAGGAAAGGATTTGGGCCTTAATTTATGACATTCAACGAACTGAGTAGATTTAGATCAGTTTCAAGGCGATAAAACTATTGCTTTAAAAGTTACAACACTACTTATTGTTTCCAACAGGAGTTTTTGAATCATGAATAGAAGTGTAGCACTTTTGCTGTACAAAATCCCTTAGACTCCCAGATGAGTGTAGACGTTCTACGTTTGCATTAAATTAGATCTGACATTTTATTGGTCCAAGTCATCTACACCATTCTCTTATTCCTTCCTTCAATCGTGTTTTTAATTTCGTACTGTTAAGATTTGTTTTCATACCATTTCGTGTTTTAAAGTGAAAATTATTTTGTTCAAGGTTAGGTTAAGTTGGGTCAGGCTAGGTTAGAAGCGTTTTTAGAGAAAAAACTGAGTTTTCTCTAGACAACATGTAAATGAAAAACCGTCGTAACTTACGAACGCTAAATTTACCCCCTCTAAAAGTGGTCCCATTCAATAAATTGTAATGTGATATAGTTCAACGTAGAACGGATTCGAATTTAGTGACCCCCAAACACAAATTGACATGGTGGGATAGTTTATGAACAGCCATCTATTTACAGTGCGGCTGTATTATCAAATAGAAAAGATAAACTATTGTAATCCAAGCGCTAATGCACCGCTTATCCATTAACTTGACTAAAACAATTAAATATCGAATCCCGACAACAAAATGAAGAAAGTGAATATGGAAATTCGAACGTTTTCACGTCAATATCCGGCTGGCGCATTAGGTAGCACAGTGGTAGTAGAGCCGACGTCGTTTGTATCGGTGATTGGCGCGTTAATGTGCAACCTGGGGTGACTGGCAGTATCTGTCGGCATTCACCCTCCGGCTAGAAGCTTATTTAAAACGACGAATTTCAATTTGGACCCTCTACTTACGCCGAATTATTCCCCAATTGGTTTAACGCAATCAGATTTCGGCTAAATAAAGATGTCGGATGGGGAATTTCACCGTACATGAACAGTTTTTTGGTTCTTCCGGATCATTTTGAAATCGACTTAGTCCCACAAAAAATAGAACAAATAATAATAACACTAACATTTTTTTTTTGACGATGGATATCAATTCATTTGTAATTTTTTTATTGAATCCAATTTAAATTTTAGAAAGGTTGATTCTCTGAAAATGTCCATTCTTTATTATTTGTCATAGTGTATCACTCAAAACAACTGTAGATACCGTTCACCAAATCAAAGAAGTGATGTGATGGAGTTTATGCAGAATTTTCCAAGGAATCTGAACTTGGCCTTGGGATTATTATATAGAGTGTTGTTAAAGGTATTCCCAAAAAAACTTCTATAAAAGTATTAAAGATGAATGTTAGTAGTATTAAATACTTTAATATAATTAAGGAGTATACAAGAAGTATTATAAAAGTGTCCGTTAACACATACAACTTCTGGTTTCCCGAAGCCAAATTCAGATTCCTCGGAAAATTCAGCGAATTCAGCTTTGAATTTTCTTTGTAGCTAAAAAATAACCCAAAATATCGGCAGTGAGCCGTTACATTGGGACACCCTGTACATAGATGGGACATTGTCACTAATTAGTTTGATATGATACTTTTTCAACAATTGTAGGCGTATTTACCAAAAATAAATACCATTATTGGAAAAAAAATTGGCAGTTGAAAACTCTTGACACTAAACGTATGTATTAAAACGTATTAAAAAAAGAGAAGGGAGAGTCACAACATGCTTTTCAAAATAAGAAATTTAAGTAGGTGCATGTACCTAATATTTTTTATTATTATATAATTTTAGAACCAATTTTAAATTATTAAATTAAAAAAAAAACTAGGAATTTATGCTTTTTAGATGTTTCTGAAAAATCTAATTTCGTTAATCTAATCATAAAAGATGCCATCAAATTTTTTAATTTATTTCATTTATAATAGATAACTTTGCATTTGGACGAGGTAAATGATTTCGATAAATGATAATTGTTAATATTATTCAAAAATCAAGAAAGTTATATGAGTACTACACTCTTAACTGAAAGTGAAGTATTCTATATAACATGATTTTTAAAAATCTATAGAAATGAATGTGATGAAATTAGAAAACTAAGTTATGAAACAGTGAAAACAGTGTTACGTTCTCAATTACATTGTTTTACATACATACAGCTATTTATTAATAATTGTTGTAGTTTTGATGCATGCGAGGAATTATACAGAGAGCGGCAAAAGTACCTACTGTACAAATTCAATAAAACCGAAAAAAAGCAAAGGTCAAATTTTAATTACAGAAATGCATATTTTGACGTCATTTTGACCTTTCTATCGTTTTCGAGAGATGACGTCATCCTCATTTTTTTTCAAATGGTGCTTCCTATTTTTGGTGTTGGTTTTTATAAATCTAGCAGTTGGCCTGATCTGGCATTTTATTTTCATGGTTACAGTTAATTTTTAGTGGTAATAAAATGCGTGACTCATAATTTTCATTTCGAATTTTCTCTAAAATTTTCTAGGTTGTAAAGTTTTCCATCACTCTTAAATATACCAAAACCAAACAAAGGAGATTTTCGTTTGATAAAATTAAGGTTAACGTCATTTCTTTAAGACAGTTGACGATCGAAAGATGGATATGGCAGTCAGAATATGCATTTTTGTAATAAAAAAGTTGACCTGTTTCAAGGTTTGATTAATTACAGGTATATACATCTATGCAAAAAAAAACAGTACTCAAAAAGACTCAAAAATCGCTCAAGAGTTTTTGAAAACAAAAAACGGACTCTTTTCTCACGCTGAAACCGTAATATTCTCTAACTGTGCTTCTTCGCAATATAAATAAGCTAATAACAGATTTGCAATGAACTATCACAATTTACAACGCAATTTATTTGGGTAAACAAAAAATTACTCGTATAAAAAAATGATCCAGATTATACTATGTAAAATCCGGCGTCTACCACTGACAATTTAATTTAAATTATTGTATCAGTGGACGTAAAAACATTAATAACGCCGAATAATTTCCAAAACAAAAACGTTAATTCTACGAGATTACTGTATCACAAGTAATAAATCATTATCGTCGTTTTTATCTCGTGTCCTGCAAAAAAAAACCTATTCTACGTGATGTATAATATGCACAGGTATGCAAAGTATGCAGTAGAAAAATGTTTTGGTGTCATTTTCTCACGCCGGTTTCGGGAGGTCATTGTATTCGATGAAGAAGTTACTTTTTTGGTTGCGACACAATTTAATAGGAAAACTAAAGTTTTAGTTATACATCATCCCCAGATTCAGTTACAGTGTCATTAAGTTTAGTAATGTACATACATACATATATAATATAATATAGAAAAGTGTTAAACCTAGTAATTATCACAAAATATAATGTGGGATTAATTTAGGTGTCCATATCTTTTTTACTAACAATTACTGAGTTGTATGTATTAGGACTGTCTTTATACATATGTAATTTACCGGTAATTGGATATTATAAGTACCTTCAGACAAATTTTCATGTCATTTGTGAAAATTGCGTGAGTTATTAAATGGAACTTTTCTTTGAATTTTTAATAACCACAGTGAATGTCACTTCTGTCCCAGAATGTCTCAATCTACTTTTAACTAGTGTTAATTGTAAATTAGAAGAGTGAAACAAGAGGGGTAATTCATATTAGGTATGAATTTCAATATAAACTTATCAACAGTTTCAGTTTTAAAATTGCATCCAGTGCAGTCGTGCATGAATGTGATAAGGTATCTTTTGCATTTTTAACACACTTAAAAACAGGTCCGCTCTTTTATACCAAAATGTGGACACGTATAATTCCTCTGTTTCCATTTCGCTTTTTTTTTGCAAACCAATAAATGTTCTCTTTTGTACATAATTCTAATCTTAATTCTGTTCTTCGCATCAGCAATAATAAGATCAGCAATTTCCATTTGTTTAAACGGTTAAATATTTAAAAACTTAAATAATTTTCAAAAGATCATGCAGGAACAAAAAAGTGGTAAGAGACAAACATACTTTTTCATTTTAAATTGAGGAATATACTTTTTTTTGTTGTGCTATTTTTGTGTGCTTCTATGCAGATATACCTATTTTCTTTTTGAGTTTTGGTAAAAGACATACGAAGTGTGTAAATTAAGTAATGAGACTGGCAACGTAGCGCCCGATCTAGCAACACTGCGAATAGGGGATTTGGAAGGGCGGTTGGTTAACATGTATTGCACTAGTACAAGTTTGAACTTGTTAGAGTGTGCTATCAGGTTTTGCTTCAAACTTGGACACAGCGCAACGGATACTTTTGCAAAACTTCAACACGCCTACGGAGACACGGAGTTTTTTCAAGAGCCCAGTTTTTTCGATGGTTTACGGGACTATCTGAAGGAAGAGAGTCGATTGAAGAACCACGCAGCGGAAAGCCTTCATCTTCAAGAACTGATGAAAATGTCGATATAATACGGGATCTTGTGCGTTCAGATCCTCGGTTGACGACAAGAACGATCGGAGAAGAGTTAAATTTGAATAACACCACTGTTCATCAGATTTTGATTAGCAAATTGGGGAAGAGAAAAATCTGCGCAAAAATAGTTCCAAAAAATCTTTCGCAGGAATAAAAGGACATCAGGAGAGAAAGGTGTCTTGACTTTTTGGAATCGATTGAAAATGATTCCCATTTTATGGAACGTGTCATTACTGGTGATGAGACTTGAGTGTTTGAGTACGACCCAGAAACCAAGCCAAAAAGCATGGAATGGCACACTTCAAGCTCTCCCAGACCCATAAAAGCAAGAATGAGTAAGTCGAAGATCAAATGCATGCTGATTTGCTTTTCTAATAGCCAGGGAATTGTCCACAAAGAGTTTGTGCCTCCAGGTCAAACAGTAAATCAACTCTTTTACAGAGAGGTTCTTGAAAAAACTTCGAAAAAGTGTCATGCGTGTGGGACCAAACATCAAGAACAACTGGATGTTGCATCACGACAATGCGCCTTGTAACACAGCCATTTTAGTAAACGAGTTTTTAGCCAGTAAAAACACTCCTGTGGCTCCTCAGCCTCCTTATTCGTCTAACTTGAGTCCTTATGACTTTTTTCTCTTCCCGAGATTGAAAAATCACCTCAAGGCACGTCATTTTGAGACCATAGAAAACATTCAAACGGCTGTAACTGACCAGCTGAAGGCTATTCCACTATATGAGTTTCAGCACTGCTATGAAGGATGGAAGAGCCATCTCCAGGGCTGTGTGGCTTCCCAAGGAAGTTATTTCGAATAAAAATATTTAAAAAAAAATCAGTCTCGTTACTTAATATACACACCTCGTATAAACAATAACATAAAGTTATTATTCCAATTAAAATATTATATAAATAAAAAATTACTACATTTATTATTTAAATTTTGGGAAGTGGGGATTACTCCGAGGGCTATATCTGCGCAAGTTCGAATCTCTTCATTAAGCCCCTTTGATAGTTTTCTGTGGCATAATTGATGCGCAAATTTTCTAGTTAATATCAGCGTACATTAGGTACCAATGTTCTTTTGAGAAGCTGCCCTTAATGGCATCCCTTAAAGCATTGTCTCTTTTCGCAAGGATGAGTTAATACTCTTTAACAACTTGACCTTACCTGACATGCATGTTGAAACCCAATTCTTTGTTCAGCTACAGGATGCAAGCAAAACGTCATTTGTAATGACTTTTGGTGTGTAAATCGCCGCTCTCATTTGACAGGCAGCCCTTCGCACCGCACCCTCATCTCTTTTCGCAATAAAACGAAATAGCACAATTCCGCAGCGGCCGCTAATTAAACCGAGATCGCGGGCCCTAAACCATTTCGCCTAGTAGGCCCCGGACTGATGAATGGACGGCGTCGTCATCTGTTTCGGGGGAGAAGATGATGGGAGCGGACCCATAGAAAGCCACCGATGGGAACGGCGATCGGTCCAGATAATGATGATGACTTTTATAATGACGATGATAATGTACTAAGGTGAACCAGGCGCCGGCAATATCGGCAGAGATGGGGCGTAATTACTAGAAAGAGTACGGAGCAGTTTATTTACAGGGTCGAACTATGCCCAAGTATACATACTAATACCAATAGATTTCTTTTATGTTAACAAATTTATTGAATCAATTGTCATGGAAATACTCGTAAGTGTCCGGCATTACGTCACAGAGGCCACGATCAGGAAGATTATAGTTAATCATAATCATATCTATCACTATTTTACATATTTTAATCTCTGTTAATACCGGGAATTATTCTCTAATGAACGGAAATTATTCTCATTCTACTTTGTCTTAACGGACCTACTATTAGTGATATGCTCCCGGAAACGATATTTAGTGGTTGCTGACCTTGTCAAATCCAGCTAACATGTAGAGTCCTATTTAGGCGCACTAGAGGACAGTCTATATGTCACCACAATGGAAAAGTGAATGTTTTGAAAACTGCAAAACAAGCAATAAACAAAACATGAATGTCTTTGATGTTTGAGTAAATCGAAACCTTACTTTTGGATACAAAATAAGCAGTATTTTTTATGTTCAACGTTATATTTAGTGTACTATGTCATATCACGGGATAATATGTAGAACCATATTTGTATCAAGACAGGTGTAACTATAATATCTATAACTACTTGAACTTACTTCATACTTTTTCCCATTGACAATTTTGATACAACAACATAAAAGAACTTTATTATATACTAGAATCTGCCTGTATTTGCGTAATGATGATAACTCATTTGTTGTACATGGAACCAGTATTGTAGCTGAGTGATAGTGTGATTAGACAATACGTTTCTAATAGTTTGGACGAAAGTATCTAGTGTAGCCAACAAGAAGCCCCGACTACATAAATTATTACTTACGGAGACACTTAAATCAAATTGTTTACAACAGACCGTGAGAAAATAATACGGAAGTACTAAAAAACTTTATTATTATTTTTTAATACTTAAATTAATTTATTAAAATTTAGAATTAAAAAAATTTCATAAAAAAAGACTAACCAGCTCTGGGAGAGATACGAAACACTTTTAGAGAGTTTTGAATGACCTTGCAAGTTGCATCCAATATATCCAAATTTGCTCCATAACGTCAAATTTTCGAGTAATCCTAACCTAAAAGTGCAAAAAATGCTGTTTTTGGTTATTTTTGAGGTTATACTACCCAATGGATAAAATGTTTACAAAAAAATCCAAAGCGGCATCTGAAACCTACTATTCTTCCCCTTCAGAATTCATTTTGGAGTTTTGAAATATCTTCTCTATCTAAATATCTTCTCTAGATCCGACTATCCGACTATCCGAAATATCTTCTCTAGAGAGAAATCGACATTTGAACATATGTAGATAATTTCACATGTTCACCATATCGTCATTAGCAGACCGAAGAGTTACAGCTATGATGTCGAGAAGCTATATCTCCCTTAAAGGTTATCGAACGCCGCTGAATCTGAATCTCGAGTGAGATTTTGCATATTCAAGATGACGGATCCAATATGGCGGACGATATATGCCTGCAAAAACTAAAGATTTTTGTAAACAAAAATCGTATCATATTCTACGTAAAATTACAAGTGAAACTATTTCTAATGATTTTTCAGAAACTATTCTAGATTTTTTAGATCTGTCTAGACTTGGATTTTCTAGAAACTATTCATAATGGTTGGTTGCGAGATTTTCAAGTAAAATGCGACGCGACGCTCGATAACCTTTAAGGTGGAGACAGCTTCTCGACATTATAGCTGTAAGTCTTCGGCCCGCAAATGAAGATGTGGTGAACGCGTGAAACTATCAATGTTCAAATGTCGATTTTTCTGGATCCAAACAAGATATTTCAAAAATCGAAAAGTGTTTTGAAAGGGAATAATAGTACTTTCAGGTCCTGCATTGGGATTAGTCGAAACCCTGACGTGGTAGAACAAATCTGAAGTTGAATTCGGATTCAGCGCACCAAAAACATTCGGAAAAGTATAGTCTGGTTCTTGGTTGTGAACTTTCGTCAAATTTTGTCGGCCTGTGTAATTTGGTTTACACAGGGGCATACTTGACACCGTCAATGTTACGTACTTTGAATAATGTCTTAATCTATACTTAAATGCTTATTTAAAGAAGTATAATTTAAATGAGAAAACATTCTATAGGAACATATAAACTAAAATGAGCAGATTATAAAAAGTATTCAATTTGGATTTCCACATAAAAGGTATTAAAAAGAACACGGAGAAGTTGAAAAATTTAGACAATATTTATTTGCCCTTTGAGGTTAGTTCATTACAATTATGTATGAAAGATGATATCATGTAAATGACCGCCGCGGCTAACGTGTCATGACGTAATTCGTTTTTGAAAATTTTCGACTACTCTGCGGCACAAATCAGGTTCTATGCCGGCTATTTCGCGTCTGATCTCCTGTTTCAGATCTGTAATTGTGTTCGATGATCCTCGAAAAAAATGAGCCAATTACGTTCCCGGACCAAAAGCACACCAAACAGTCACCTTTTGAGGATGCATTGCCATTTGAACAAGCTCTCTTGGATTTTCCACTCCCCAAATGCGACAATTGTGCTTGTTTACGAAGCCACCAATGTGAAAATGTGCCTCATCGCTGAAGATGATTTTCATTCCAAAATTTACAATTTGTTCTCGTATCCATTCTGCAAACACACGGCGCTGTTGATGGTCTCGAGGCTTCAATTCCTGTGTTATTTGGAGTTTGTATGGGTGTAATTGCAAATCTTTTTGTTAAAATTCACTGTTACCTACTGGAATTTTTTAGGTCATTTAATTGAATAAGTCTTTAAAAGTAATGAATCAATGTATATATACTTGTAATCTAGTGTAATAAGTAGGATATAGGTAAATTATTATACTTTGCTCACTTGAAATGCTTCTGTCGCCGCTGATTATACAATGAGATATTAAAAGTAAGGAAAGATGCTTGTAATTCTTGAAATATTTGTTAAGTATTTAAAAAAAATGTTTTAACAAAAGTTTTCAAGCGTATTTTTTGCTATTAATTGACTGCTTTCGATTTTTCTAACGTAAACAAGTTTGTTGCTATGGCAACCGACGTTATTTTGATATGTTTTTGAAATGGCATGGTATGATTTTCTTTGTATTTTTTGGAAAGAACATCTCATCCTGAATACAAGACCATAAAGTACTAATAAGATTTCATAAGAAAAATTTTGAGAAAAAACAATAACTTTCCCAACAACCTTCTAGGTGCAACTTCGTTAGTCCGATTCTTATCAAGTCGGCCATGGAAATAAGTTGGTGACATTTGTATCTGTCAAAAAGAGACATCGTTTGTTATCAGTTATTTGCATTTTATCAGCTTTGTAAATAGTTAAAGGTAGGAAAACTCAACAGATTTTTAGTTTAAATTTGAAGTTTAAATTGAAAGTCGCCAGTTTATATCAAAAAATACGTTCGAAAACTTTTGTTAAAACATTTTTTTTTTAAATAACAAATATTTCAAGAAATACAAGCACCTTTCCGTACTTTTACTTTCACTGTATATATTGGTGGTAACTATGTCTAATATCTCTCGTGTATAGTCGTTTTAGATCGTACTACGGTCGTGATGGGCAAATCGCAGGCAAAGCTTTTCTTGACATACTCTAGTACAAGTCGTACGAAAATGAGATAAGTTCGACCCTGTAAACGAACGGCTTCAAACTGTCACTAGTAATTACGATTTGATCTCTGCCGCGGCCAGCAACGGCTACCTTCTGCCTGCCCGCCGTTAGATACTAGATAAAGCCCTCCGAGGCGCGGTTTGCGTTAGTCAGATGAGTTTTTGACAAGCCGATGACTGTTCGGAATTGTCGGAAAGAGCATTAACAGAGGCAATAAAAAAGGCGAAGCGTGAGCACGATGCGTGCTGCTGATATTGACGATAAAAAGCGCGTTTGTTAGGTTTTTTGTGTTCCATATGTCGAATAGGAGAAATTATAAGGGTTTTTCAATCGTCTTGATCAGACGGAGAGCGTAGTGTCTACCAAAAGTTGCTTTGGGCAACTGTAAAAACGTCACTAGATTTCCCCTGAAATCATCCCCTGAGATTGGTAGAATGTCGCGAAGGTCTTCCCGTGACGTAAAATCTAGAAAATACATTTGACTTGTGATGACAAGAACGCTGATGCTGTATATATAACGTAATTTGATATTGCAACACGTATCTACTGAGCGAAAATTGAAAAACTGGGACCAAAACCACTTCATAGTTGCACTTACTAACCAAAAGCTACCGCTTGGTTAGTATTACAGATAGAGTATCACACATCGAGACTATCCAGTGTAATGTCCTAAAAAAATTTTTGTCCTATTTTACAGCGTATCTACAAAGGGTCTCGCCTAACACTGTAAAATTCCTGTACATATATTTTTTTGAGTTTCATCCAATTTAAATTATAGTGTTTCCAGTAACTCCAACTCCAAATGTAAAGCCATATATGACACTAAATGAAATAAAAATGAAAAGACCATATTGTTTTTTTTTTTTTGTGAAAAAAAATCTAATATTCAGTTAATATTAAGTTGTTCAGCAATGACAACTCAATAAGCAAACTCATTAATATTGAGTTGTTCAGCATTATATAAAGAGCCTAAATTCTTTTGAGTTTGAGAAACAAAAAATCCAAAAACATCAAACTATCCACATAATAGAATTAATATTGATTTCTCTAAATTGCATAAATCCCTTGGTGTGCATACATACACTTAAATATGTTTCCACTAACACCGAAACACTACACTCATGTCCATTCAATGCGTGCGTTTCAGTAACCATAATAGCATCAGCAGAAATAATTTTCTTTTTGTATTTTCTCTGGGTCCCGACTAAATCACATGACCATAATTAATATACTTTTTAGATTTGATTGTTACTGAAGAATCCAAAAGTAGACAAGAACGATGACGATGACGTTCAATTCTTGCACGTTTATCAAAATTCGCTTATCTTATGTGTTTATTAAATTTCAGGTATCCCTGATAAAGACTAGTAGAATAAAATCTGAAATTTTTGAAACTCTTGAACTGAAAGATTTGAATTGGAGAACTGACCGAAGTTTTACGTCTTCCGAAATCCTTGACCGAAGTTTTACGCTATACCTACTTACAGAACACCCATAATATATGAGTATTTGGTAATATAACGACAGTACATAGTACGACATAGTACATAGTAGGGTGCAATAAAAAGATGGAATACCAGGGCAATACTTAAATTTGCATTATTTTACCGAGTCAATCAAGCACTCCCAAATAGTATTTTCCCTAGTTCAGAGTCCCGAGACTCCGATGCCCTACTCTGCGTTGCTCCCGCAGCGGATTAATGGACCACCAAATAGCAAGTTATATAGGCCACCGCACGTACCTACCTACATTTCAGGTGCTAGGTGTTTCTTCTCTTTGGTTTTAGGTGTTTCGCCTCGCCGTTGCGATCATCAAGCAGACAATACCGAATATCAAGCAAAAAGCGTTAATTCCTGATTATGTGTATTCCGTTGGCATATGAATTACAAAATATAATTAAAAACTCCGAGGAATTTAAAACCGATGGAAAATTTGTACGTTGCATACTTTGTAATAAGTAGTAACTGCATTTAACTATCTAGAGCTCTAAAGACGTTGCAACAAAAAACATGAAACTCTGTTGAATAGAAATACCGGTTATTAAACAATACTTAATTTTAACCGAATAGGAAGAAGATGGTACATTATGCATGTCGCAAAATTATTCCGAATACTTAAAATTTACACCATTGGCTTGTCTTTAAAATTTACACCATTGCGTTTACAATTTGACTATATATGCTGAGAGATCATTTTCATTATACATTATTCCTATAGGTATAACATATCGTCACTCCCGTTACCAAAGGGCGTTAAAATGAATCTTAGATTTAGTCTACAAAAAAATTATTTATAACGTGTTTTTATACACACTACCATTGGTTACAGTACCACACATTAATTAATTTGAATGTAATTATTATTTATTAGCTAAATTTTATGTCTACTGTCAATATTTAAATTCATCTGAAAATCAGATTCGCCCTTTTTTTTACTGCACGACTTACTGGCTCAATAAAAAATTGATTGTGTACTCCTTCATACGGGCCTCACTTACCGCGGACTTATTGTACCCTAGTACAGGGTTTGACAGAGATATATAAGAGATACTCAGAAATAAACAGTAACAGACCGTACCCACTTTTCAAAGAGTTTACAGCTGCAGCTACGAAATAAACGAGCACAATTTTAAGTTTTGTCTACTGCGACCAAGGGCAAAGTTACTGTTGCTGCACTGTACATATCTTATAAAATAATAAAGCTGAACATCCGAATAAAACATTAATGATTCTTAGTATTGTTGTTTAATAATATTTGTAACAATCCACCTCAGTAGAACGTCATAATAACACAGGACCAAGTTTTTTCAATGCGTGGAAGTACAGACCCGGTCTACTCTACCCGGTCTACTCTAAGTATGTTTTTGGGGTCACTAAACACGAATCAGCTCTCAGTTTTCCTCGTTTACCGCTAGTTTCTTTTAGCTTGACTACGCAGGCACACAAAGCCAGAAAAGAGAAGAATATTCCTTCTATACGTTTTTCAACGCGCTGAATCAAATTATGAGGCCAGAATGCATTTACGACTATCAGTTCTTTCCTTAGGAACAAAAAGCCCTATGAAAAACACCAAATCAGAAACCATGTCATATACTTGACGAGCTTGTGACTGTAATGTTACGGCGATGATCTAACAATAACCCTAAACCTCAGAAATCTTCAACCCTACGACACACATACTCAAAACGTCATAACCTCAAAAACCATAACCTCAAAAAACCCGTATCTGTGTTCTGCGACTGCTAGAGCGCAGCAAATTATGAAGAAGTACGAATATGATTCAATCATGACCTCAAAAATGAGAGGTTGTTTCAAGTTAAAATTCGAAAAAGTCAGGGTCTAGGGTTGAGTTAAATTTTCAGTCACTAAGAACAGGGTAAATTTATTAAACATTCATCTCCGAAAAAACTAAGTATATTATAATTTGACGCCCCTGCAACGTCTCAAAATTTCGTCGAAATCAAAGTGGGACACTCCGAGCAGATTCCCTGTAAAGCAAATTTCAGGTTGTTCTCGACTCGTTAAAATTACGAAACCATTTAAGCTTAAATAAGCCCAAAACGGCCGTGAAATTGCGATTATAATGATACGTTGGCGAGTCGCGAGCGATAAATAAAACAAAATATAATAATCTACCGACACAAAATAAATATTCTTCGGCAAATTGATCTCGGTTCTTTTCCACTTTAATGCCCTGTAAATACAGTAACTGCCTCCGCTGATTCCGATAACGTTACTTACCTACACGAAACCGAGAAAACTAATTGGGTTACCACAATTTTTACATCATAAAGCCGGATTGCTTGGCAAATTTTAAAAATGTGTATGTTCAATAAATGTATCTGTAACCATTCGATTATGCTCATGGGCGTACCCAATGGGGGAAGGGGGTGCATGCCCGCCCTAAACTGCATAAAAAATTTGATACTTTATCAACAGAGGAATAAACTAAACATTAAATTTCAATTATCCTGATTGCCTGTTGCCAAGATAATTAAAAATACATTTTTCAAAGCCAATAATGTACGAGTATTAGATCGAGAAAAATACTAAACATTTTTATTTAAGTTAGGAAATAATTCATATGATGCCCGAAACATATTGGAAACAATTCTGTTATTGATATATCTTAACAAAAATTCGCTGTTCGTTTCTGCATGTCTAAGTAGGTACAAAAAAATGTATTTTAACATAAGTAACATTATCAGTCGTATGGCGAGGAATATAAAAAACAGATCCAATAAATGAAAGGTAAGGCTAATTGTTGAGTTATTAAATAAAAATATTTGAAAAAAAAAACCCTCAAAATGTAATTTTATAGCCTACGCCATTTTTAATTAAAAATATCACTAATATAGTGGATATATCATTCATACAATATGCATCCGTTGAAATTAGCAGCTAGTTAATATAGTGAGTAGGTGTGGTCATGATTAACGATAATCTCATTGAACAGTGTTCTCTGACGTAATGTTAATCCATACCCACCTTCGACGACGTCATGAGAATTGGTCCACTCACTTTTAGAAATTACTAAGATGAAATTAAGCTATCAGTATAATGTGTCTATGAAAGATAATTCAGCAACACAAAAGTGACAGCTCAATACTAAAAAACAGTGGGATTACTTTATTTAGCGAAATCTTAATAGCGGGAAATAAAAAAAATGCGCTTTTTTGTTTGCAGGATTTTTTGCGATATCTCAATAACAAAAAAAATTTCCCATACATTGCGACATTATGGCCGAAACACTGTACATTGTTTTTCGATCTTTCACCCCTAGATCCAAAATTTTCAATTTTCCAATTAGAATTCGCCTCCCTTGACAAAATTCTAGTTACGCCCTTGGTGATATGTCAAAAAATTATCTCGCTATTGTTAATTATTTAACTATGTTACGTCCTATATGGTTAATTAATTATTACGACACAATGTATATAGCTATGCACACACCCAAAGTGCCTTGGCGTATTTATATTATAGAGAAAAGAAAAATTTTTGAAAATCGGTTTATCGTAAGTAGGTACCTATATTTTGATATAAAAATCTTTCTAAACTTAATTAACATATAAATGTCTAGCTAATTGTACGTCTACAATATAATTATAATTATAACTTACATTATTCCATTTATACCCGTATTCATTACGCCCCGATAATTAATTTTAAATTTATGATATAGGTACCTATAGAGACCTATGATTGCAGTAAAACCGTAAAAGCACATAATTAAAAACGTGACAAATAGTTATCTGAAATATTGTTTTCTGATTAGTATTTTCTAAATCTCTTGAGGATAACAATTGAAAAGATTCCTTTTATTTCTTCTGTTTGCACCTGCCTAATTAAACAATTATAGTTTAACCACTATTTTATAGTATTTGTTCACGTGACTAAGGTTACCAAATATGTATAATTCAAAAATAAAATATTTGACAGAAAAACCACTAAAACAATTACTGTTTAAAAATTCCGATATTTTTTTCATATAAGACAGTAACATTTTAACTACTGTTAACTGCAGTAATGTTTTAAATTAAAAAAGAAAGAAAACTGCATAATGCATGACGCCACGCGTCATGATGCTTCTTACATTTTTTTCAACAAATATCTATGATATTATTAAGAAACTTTTCCAACTTGGAGTTTATTTTCTAAATGTATTCTTTAATATTTCCATTTCGTAAGTCCAAGTTATGACCCAATACGTGTTATTTATACCACATTCTCATGTTGCAAAATATTTAAGGTATACTTGGGTCATATTTTTTAACGTTTGTTTTATTAACATTTTCATAGTTAATAAAAAAATATGTTTTTACTGATTGTTACCTAAAATTAAAGTAGAAATAAATTCTGAAGTGGGTATTGGAACCTTTGGCGTAGAAACAGAAAACTGGGCGTTTCCACGAAACACCGAACTACTCTACTTTTCTCGACGCGCGTTTCGCCAACTAAGTTGGCGTCTTCAGGAGAAGATTAAAACTAAATTCCAACATACACACTTGCTCTATTTATACTTAATTTACCATCACAGTTCATTGAACAGTAACATATGTCTTTGTTTATTAGGACAAACAGTGGACTGTTGGGTATTGTACCATTGTCCTTATTCATACTACTGTTATATTTTATGATTTCTAAACTTTCAAAAGCATCCAACTGTCTACTGTTTGTTACATTTCTAATTAATTTTAAATTATTTGTGTCTATCCTATGGCTGTTGTCAAAAACATGTTGGGCAACACAAGATTTTCCCATTCTGCCATATTTTAAATGAGTCATCATGAGTATTCTTGAATTCTAGCCAAAATAGATCTTTTTGTTTGCCCAATATACTTTTGATCACAATCTTATTTCGTGTATTCCTGACTTTTCGTTATTGCCGATTTTATCGATATTATAGTTTATTTTTATAATATAGGTATATATAGAATTTTATCTTCTAAAGTGAAAGTTTAGAAATCATTAAATGTAACAGTTGTATGAATAAGGACAATGGTCCAATATCCAACAGTCCAGTGTTTGCACTGATAAACAAAGACAGGTGTTCAGTGAGCCGTGACGGTAAATTCAGTATAAATAGAGCAAGTGTATAGGTTATAATTTAATTTTAATCTTCTCCTGAAGATGCCAACTTCAGGAGTTCGCGTCAATAAATGTATAATAGTTCGGTGTTTCCTGTAAAATGTCCAGTTTTTGTTTTGACCCACTGTTAAATACATATTTTGCAACACGAGGAAGTAGTATAAATTGCACGTATATTTTTAAGAAATGAAACTGTTAAAAATTGTATTTAGAAAATAAACTTCAAGTTTATTTAAACGATGCCATAAAACCGATATTTCGGTTCTAGTAGATCTCAAATAAAATGAAACACTAAAATGATTTACTCTCCTATCACAACAAGAATTGATGTAGAGTTTGCGCATCACGTGGTTGTACACTATTTATACAATCAATTGGAAATATCAAGGTAATAAACATAGCCAATTACCTGCTTAGAATATTAAATCAATGTCTTTTTCAATTTCACTAAAAAATAATGTTCCTATAATTATAACAAGCCACATAATATCAGTTACATATGTATTACTTTTACATAACCACGTATAAATATTCCTTTAGATGGCCTGTAATTGTATTAATATACAATTACAGGCCATTATAATTTTTATTATCATTATGTTAATACATAATGATAATAAAAATTATAATGGGCTCATAACGCACGGCAGGCAGTAAAGAATTCGCGTTTGAGTCTATTTATGGAAAGCGGTTACAAGTTACAATAAATGAAAAGCACAGAAAACCTGTATTTAAAAGTACAACAGCCCATTGTTTGACTAGCCTTACATTGTTTCTTGTACACCGATAAATGCCAAGCGTGCGTACGAATTGATTTATGCCCAATGAATATATTACGACGGGGTGAGCTGGAATTTTAGATTTTAAAAAAAGTGCGCCTTTAAATGGTAGTAAAGGTGCCGCTTTAGTGTCTAATGGTGTTACGATTTTTTATTTCTTCCCGGAGATGATCTATCAGGTAAACAACCACGAGCTGAAAAAGTATGTACCTACATAAAGGGTTCTTCGCAAAGTGCGCATTATAGGTATGTGATTTTTTTTATTATCGCCTTTTTTTTAATTTTACTTTGGGGTTAATTTGTGCTTTAAACCATTCATTCAAACAACCACGAGCTGAAAAAGTATGTACATAAAGGGTTCTTTGCAAAGTGCGCATTATATGGGATTTTTTTTATTATCTCCTTTTTTTGAAATTTTACTTTGGGGTTAATTTGTGCTTTAAACCATGAAACATTATTTACTCGAACGTGGTCACGCTACATCTGGTAAATGTTAAATTTAACATTTTTTCCAAAAAAAAAATCACTGAACGGGCCTATTCGTTGTGATTTCAAAAATATTTATTAAGAAAAGTCGTTTCTTTCTAAAATATACATAAATATGCTAAATCTGGACGCTTTTTTCGAACATTTGTTTTTTTGCCACTTTTTAATATCTACAAAACTATCTAGAAAAATTCTTCGAACTTTTCTAAAAAGCACTTTATTTTGGTACATTTATCATGCCACTAACTATTTATTACTTAATATCAATCAAAACTCGTACAATTGTTTTAAGAAAAAATTGAAGTTTGTTAAAATTTGCAACTGTTTTCTTAACTTACGAGTATCTCCATGGTCCACCACACAAAATTACTGAATGCATCTAAAGTTCGAATACACTAGTTAAACTTTAAAATACGACCATTCGTTTTATGAGATATGCTAAATTCTCGACGACATTTTAGTTTACTATTATTCTGGCATCAATTTGGTACTAAAAAAAATAATTTGAACAAATGTAAGAGTACCTATTTCCTAAATGTTGGACGGTACCTACATATGTGAACAGTGCATCAAACACTTTGCATTTAGAAACGTTATTTGAATTTATCTTAAAAAAGATGTGTTTTAATCGGTATTTTGTAGTAAATACTTAATTGTGTAAATCTGCCAAAATAAAGCGTTTTTTTTTTAATTCGAAGTGTTTAATTTTTCTGGATAGTTCTGTATATACAGGGTGTCCCCGGTTGAGTTACCTATAGGTGAAATGGACAAAAAAATTTAATTTTTCGACAAAAATTCATTCTTCATAAATAGTTTTGTTTGTATTGAAACGTCCAGAAAGTTAGTTTTTTTTGGAAAAATATTTTTGACAAGAACCTACGATACCTTGGCGATTAGTAGCTCCATTAAAATTCTTTGATGTGTTGAAATAGTATTATTTGAAATGCGGAAAATATCTCATTGTTGGTACCTAGTTTGGGCGCTCACGTAACATACGAGGTATGTAAATTAAATAATGATTCTGGCAACGTAGAGCCCGATCTAGCAACACTGCGGCGACGGGAGTTGGAAGGGCGGTAGGTTAACATGTAATCCAACTTTCGTACAAGATAGAACTTTTAGTTAGAGTCATTTGTTTGTTCTTTGTGATTGGTTTCGTAAACCAGTCTTTCTCGTGCGTTTTAAAAATGAGTGACACTAATTTTAAACAACGGTGTGCTATCAGGTTTTGCTTCAGACTTGGACACAGCTCAATGGATACGTTTGCAAAACTTCCACATGCCTACGGAGACAGTGTTTTTTCAAGAGCCCAGGTTTTTCGGTGGTTTGAGGCATTCTCAGAAAGAAGAGAGTCGATTGTAGATGAACCACGCAGCGGAAGGTCTTCATCTTCAAGAACCGATGAAAATGTCGAAAGATTACGGGATCTTGTGCATTCGGATCGTCGGTTGACGACAAGAATGATCAGGGAAGAATTCAATTTGAATCACACCACTGTTCATCAGATTTTGACTAACGAATTGGGTATAAGAGAAATCTGCGAAAATATGGTTCCAAAAACCTTTCGCAGGAACAAAAGGGACAACAGGAGAGAAAATTGTTTATCCCCATTTTATAGAATGTGTCATTACTGGTGATGACACTTGTGTGTTTGAGTACGACCCAGAAACCAAGCGCCAAAGCATGGAATGGCACATTTCAAGCACTCCAAGATCCAAAAAAGCAAAGAATGAGCAAGTCAAAGATCAGTGCCTCTGTGTGTGCCTCCAGTCCAGACAGTGAATCGACAGTTTTCCAGAGAGGTTCTTGAAAAACTTCGAAAAAGGGTCATGCGTGTGAGACCAAACATCAAGAACAACTGGATGTTGCATCACGACAATGCGCTTTGTCACACAGCCATTCCATTAAACAAGTTTTTAGTCACATTCCTGTGGCTCCTCAGCCTCCTGACATGAGTCCTTGTGACTTTTTTCTGTTCCCGAGATTGAAAAATCACCTCAAGGGACGTCATTTTGGGACCAAAGAAAACATTCAAACGGCTGTCATCGACCATCTGAAGGCTATTTCAGTATATGAGTTCCAGCACTGCTATAAGAAATGGAAGAACCGTTTCCAGCGCTGTGTGGCTTCTCAAGGAAGTTATTTTGAAGGAGACAATACTGTATTGTAATTCTATTAAAAATAACTCTCATTACTTAATTGACACATGTCGTAAGTACATTTCTGAATCGTTTAAAACAAGGTAATCACCCTTTGTTTTAATTTAGGTAAACTTTTATACGTAAAAGACGTAGATAAATAAGGGCGTTTTCTTATTTATAGCCGATTAAGGCTCATATACTGATTTGATAAAAACCGCAGTGCCCAGAATTAGTTAAGCAATTCCTTTGAAATTTTTATATAAGATGCATACGTGCCTATACTACCTACCCACTTACTTCGCTATAACAAAGAGTTAATTCAAGTTTCAACAATAAAAAATTTCTTTTTATTGATATTTGTTGTGATTTTCATGTAAAAAAAGTGCATGTTTAAAATCATTTTTGCTAAACAGTTAGAATTTAGAAGATATGTATATCTAAAACTTATGTCTACTGTACAAAAATAAAAATAACAAGGATTTAATATGCATACCCAGTATAAATGTGAGGTACATTATTTGCAGAATTTTAATATTATATTTTCTTATGATATAATTTATGGTTCAATTAAAACAACCATTTCTAAAATAAGTAATTAAAGTCTTTCACAATAGTTCACCTACTAGAAAGTCAGTGTAATTTTTAATCAGGTATACCTGTATGTAAAGAATTGAAATAAATATGCTTCGAATCAACAAAATGTTTTGTCAGTACCCGTCTAACACCTACTGTTGTGACATATAACACTGGATAATTACACTGTTTATAAATTTTTCCATTGTTCTATAGAACCGCTGATCCTCAAGCATGATACACTTGAAGTGCTGACGTTTGGGCGTAATAATAACAGTTATTAAGGTGCAAATATAATTGCCGTAACAGAATAATAGAATAAAAAACGTAAAAAGTCAATAACATAAATTATTCCTTATCTGGCGGTTACTTAAATATGCGATTAATTAGATACGAGTATTCTGTAGACGAAGCATTAATGTATGTATGTAGTTTACACGGTAATTCACAGTATTTTGACCACCTTCCTATTTTCGTTATTACGAGAAATATAAAAGGAATTACAATGAACGTACAGTATTCCGTACAAAATTATAGGACCACCCATGCCGAAATCGATTTGTTTGGACCTACAGCGTTTATTTTAAGTTTTAGCCCAACGCTGATATTTTTATCGTAAAGAGCATCAAATTTCACTTCAGAAAACATGTACGGCATGGCATGTTGCAGACGCACTTGCAATAAAAAACGTTTAAAAAAACGACTTTTTGCAATTTGCATAAAATTAAACACATTTATTTTTCTACCAAACTTATCAAATTTTATTTGTTTGTGCCAACCACGGTTAATAACGTAAAAAACCACGAGGAATCCAAAAAAAAAGGCTAGTACGGCTCGATAACTCAATCCCTTTTCAAGCCACAGCCCAAAAACAGTGAAAAATCTTTGTTACCAAAGAAGCGCGCCATGTAGAGGCAGTTAGCGCGTGTTTTCTTACTCCAGCACGTGAGTGCTCACTCCAGCGCGCTCTAGCGGATTTTTTGTCACTTAAGGGATTGTTTTTGTTTGTGGAAACGGTGAAAGTGGTTTATTTACAAATCTTGAGTCTGATCGAGTTGACAGCGTTTGCAAGATGGGCAAGGCTGCGGTGTCAAGACGCAGTGAAGTGGCAGATAATTGGACACAAACAAAGGGGGAAAGGGCCTCCCCCAAGTTAAAGGGGCCCCCCCCCCCCCCCCCCCCGGCCCCCCCCCCCCGCGCCCCCCCCCCCCCGCCCCCCCCCCCCCCCCCCCCCCCCCCCCCCCCCCCCCCCCCCCGGCGGCGCCCCCGCCCCCCCCCCGCCGCGCCCCCCCCCCCCCCCCCCCCCCCCCCCCCCCCCCCCCCCCCCCCCCCGCCCCCCCCCCCCGGACTGGACTATCATCTAAGGTCGCGGCGTCCAAACCTTTGCTTACCAAGCAAAACCAAGAGGCACAAATGGGCATTAGAGCACCGTTCATGGACTGCGGAAAAATGGGCGACTGTACTGTTCTCCGATGAATCTTCCTACCAACTATATAGTAATCGTCCAACTCGTGTTTACCAGAATGCGTCGTTCCCCGTGTGCAGAAAGGAGGAGGATCAGTCATGGTCTGGGGCTGCATGACCGCCAAAGGTCCAGGAGAGTTAGCGTTTGTTGAGGGGACAATGAACACTGACAAGTACCTAGATCATATGGAAAACTACATGCTGCCGTCTAAGAAGAAACTCCTTGGACGAAGGAAGGATTGGAAATATCAACAAGACAACGCCCCGTGTCATGTGTCAAAGAAGGCTATGGCATGGTTCAAAGAGCGTCGCATTCCGGTGGAAAGATGGCCTGCGCGATCACCCGACATGAACCCCATTGAAGAATTATGGGACCTTCTCGAAAGAAGAATTAGAAAATACAACATTCCCACTTTGAAAGAGCTCAAACGAAGACTTGCAGAAGACTGGATGCGACTACGAACGGATAAGAAGCTTTTTGAGAGTCTTGTTAATTCAATGTCAGAACGGGTAAAGGCGCTCATCAAGGCCAAGGGCGGGCCTACCAAGTAATAAAAGGGTAAGTTTGACAACATACTGCTATTGATATACCTAAAACAGAATTTTTACACACAACCGCATTTACAGGTACATTCAAGATCCAAGCAAACCCAACGCGTTCACGTCAAGACACCCAAATGGATTGACGGAGGCAGAGTCAAGAGAAAAAAAAAAGCTGTTTTTGGGCTGTGGCTTGAAAAGGGATTGAGTTATCGAGCCGTACTATTTTTTTTTGGATTCCTCGTGGTTTTTTACGTTATAAACCGTGGTTGGCACAAACAAATAAAATTTGACAAGTTTGGTAGAAAAATAAATGTGTTTAATTTTATGCAAATTGCAAAAAGTCGTTTTTTTAAACGTTTTTTATTGCAAGTGCGTCTGCAACATGCCGTACATGTTTTCTGAAGTGAGATTTGATGCTCTTTACGATAAACATATCAGCGTTGGGATAAAACTTAAAATAAACGCTGTAGGTCCAAAAAATCGATTTCGGCATGGGTGGTCCTATAATTTTGCATAGTACGTATATTGTTATATAGGCATACATATATTATTATTGTCAATAAAAACTTTAATTTGATTCGATTTTTTTAAAACTTTACTTTCTTTAAATTATACCTTATCATAAATAGTTCCTTCTGATTTCAAATACACAGATACTAGATACTAGATGACACAGGATAATGGTGTATCCCCCCTTTTATCTTTATTTATTAAAACAGTTTTTAAATTTTCAGCATCTTATATTCGTAAAAAATGTCAATTTTTGACATATAATCGACATTTACATATATAACATTCAGTTTTACCTAAAATGCTATCAATTTACTGTTTTCAAATGGGGCACCACATACAGTAAGCGGCGCCCTAATGCGTACATAGGTGGATATTAAATACATATTAAATGATACATTTTTATGTCATAGTTAGGCGAATTTACTTGGGCCGGGGGGGGGGGGGGGGGCTTGGTTGTCCGGTAAGAGGGGGTCTTACCGGAAATCTAAAGAGCAACGTTACCAGAACTAACTGTAACTCTTAACTCTGCAAGTAAGTAACTCTTAACTAACTCTATAACTCTTAAGTCTTTATAAAAACCCTATATTTACAAAATGCATTGATGTACGATCAATTAATATAAGCCAATTTAATTTTCAGACTGCGTTGCGTATCGTATAATAAAGTTTATTGTTATCTTTTTTCAACCCAACTACTGTAAAATAATTTTAAATAGTTAATATTACTTTAAACAGCTGTGAAACAATTTTAAAATATCTAATAGGAATATTATGTTGATATGACAACAGCGAACGCACGCAGCGAACGAAGGCAGAACGAACGATCCAATGGTTCACTCTAATCTCCACCCACTAATGCACTCTCCTTGCCCCGTCACGAATCTCTGCGGTTGTCGGCGGCAGCGCTCATACCGTCTGTCATTTAATTATTTGAACTTTTTCGTCAATGTGATAAATACCCATTTTTACTTTTATGAATGTATGTAGTGCTTCGACAATACGCTCGTAATAACGCACTTTTCTAATCAGGCACTAGACCAGTATAAAATATAAAATGGTATTTCAAATTTTAACTCAAAGCCCTACTTACCTACTTTTAGCCCTACCGACAAACGGATGCCTTTCATACGCCTGCGCTAGCTTTTGGATCGCGGTTGGTTCTCACCTCATGTTTACTCTACTTACAAAGAAGTTAAATTATCAATTGCCCTTCATTCGGCTATGTATGCATTAGGCTGCTGCTTACTGTATATTATTGCATATTTGAAATTCTCATAATTTGTATGCCAATAAGTGAGATTTTAAGTACTCAAATGTTTTATCAGTCGATTATTAATTTTCAAATTAAGTATGCTATAATTATTTAATTCCGCTCTAATAATCCTAGTGAGCTAGAAATCCTTATACCTTATTATGATACTTCGGACACACGTGGTTTTAACCTTATTTGAATACAGTGAGTGAGAATATTTGAATACTGTGTAATTCTCGTTTAAATAATAATTATCTGACAAATAAGATACACTGTACTTCGCAGATAATATTTAGTCATGTCTATCATACCAGTGAAAACATCCCATGAACAGGAATTGTTCAGTTCCAGGAGCAAACGCGCACGAGCCTCTTGGAAATTATTATCGGCGTGCGAGATCTTGAAAATCTCGAGATCTCGATCCTCGAGACGAGAAAAAAAAGTCGAGACGAGACTCTCGGTCAAACGAGATTTTTCCAGATCTCAAGATTTCTTGAGATTCCGAGATTTCTCGAGATTCCGAAACTTCTTGAGATCTCGAGATCACTTGAGATCTCGAGATTTCTCGAGCTAATCTAGTAGGGAAAGAATATTTCCACAGGAGGAAATATTGTCACAGCAGATCGGGTAAATTTGCTGGCAGAACATGTAGAACAAGCGTGCTTTCTACACGACAATTATAAATTCTCCTTATAATCATTTATTAAAAAATATATGATACATCATTACATATATTATTTTGTTATTGTTGTTCCTGTTGTATTCACTGTTATAAAAAAATAATTTTGGTCTATAAAAAGTTTTCTTTTTATTTTTTTTATCTGTGTTTTGCTAGCTGAACTTTTAAATTTAAAGAACTGTAAGTGTTAATACAATTTACATTATTTTCACCTATTTTGCGAGAAATTTCAATATATCAAGAAAACTCAGTATCTCGAGAAATCTCACGATCTTGAGACATCTCGGTATCTAGAGGAATCTCACGATCTCGAGAAATCTCGGTGTCTCGAGAAATCTCGCGATCTCGAGAAATCTCGACTGACTGAGAATCTCGTCTCGTCTCGTCTCGAAAATTCGAAATCTCCCACATGCTTATAAATTATGATGAAGTAATCTATTCATAAGAGCCGTTCGAGGCAAGATTAAAACAACGTACATATGTCCGAACACTGCTTATTATAGAAACATAAGACGACAGCCATTTATTATTATGTAGATATAGAGTAGATAGATATAGAGTAGTTATTCGTATAACATATTACCTATAAAATGATAATCCAAAAATGATGTAATCTAGATTTAACCTTTATGTAAACTGGTAAAAAAACAAATCAAATTTATCACAAATTTGTTTCAAAACTTGTGATAAAGGCACAATAATTACTCAAAAAATATGAAAATTGGAAGTGGTGGTGAGAGAGATTAGTTCATAATGTGTTTGATTCAGTCAATCGGATCTTCTGATACTATACTTTCGTAATTCCAGAGTAGGCTTACAGTTTACGTAGCCCTCGATCGTGTTGCTACTGCATAGCGGTAACATTGTGAATTCTTGTTAAGTTACAATAGATGTAGGTACACATAACTCAAAACTATTGAGAAATCTAACATACTTTATTTGCATGTTTGAAATAAATAACTGTCATTTGAAGAAATTATAAAACTCATGTTTAGATTTTCCTAAATGCGGCCCTTGTTGTTGGAGTTTCCTTGCACACGTCCCAACCCCGGAAGTTAGCTTCACTTGTTCTCATACAGAACATACGGCCGCGCTTGATCTAATTTGTCTGGTGATTAGATACCCTACTAAGAGTACTAAGCTGGTATATATCTATAAAATGGCGTATTATCTTCAAATCATCATCGGAATTACCGGAACTATCATCATCGGAATTACCGGAACTATATCATCGGAATGTGATTAGTCAATTAAGGATTTCAGATACTTGGAGGACTAATATTTTATTCCGGTAATGCTGGTTAATAAACGTTTTCATCAAAATCTGTCAGATTTCATTAACAATCTCTCAGATACTTCTCAGAAGTTATATGACATCACCATCTCACCTACAGGGTATGGAAACGACTGACAAACTACACTTTTGAATATTCTCTTGTATCTGAAGGGAGTTTTTTATGTTTTGTTATTTTTGTTGCTTAACTGGTAGTCCATATTTAGATCCCGTCTATAATTGCAAGTTTTCCTCCAATTAAAAAAGAGCATGATTGGTGCTAGCTATAAGTACCTACCTATTTAGGGTGTGGTAGATGGCACCACGCAATTGTATCTACGAACAATCCATTATATACGTCGGTAGGGTTTTTTCAATAGTATCGCACGTCGAAACGGCCATAATTTCCGACACAGTTAACCGAAATTTAACCATAAAAATTTGCATGCGACTCTCCGACCCCGCGTCCTTAATTAATCTTTCCCCGGGGCGAGCGTTTCCATTTACAATTTAATTTAGTTATTTACTGACCGAATGCACGTTAGTTTAGCACACAACATGACATATGCGGGGGTTCGAACGTCTCCCGACTTAATTTTTCGACCATCTGTGAGCGCCATGTAGCAATTCGCCGTCGGTTTTTCACCGCAAAACCACCACGGCCTCGCAAAGTGCTCCCGACTAATTATGTTATTATTATTACCCATTTACCCACAGTTCTGTACTTTGCACGTCAGTTTTTTTTGTGTTGTTAACGTCCTTTTGTTATATCTCACAATAAGGACTACTTATTATAGTCTAACAAATAACTAATAATAATAATCAATAATATTAAATCACACCACAGAAATTGACATTCTCCCTTTAAGAGTCATTACTAAAGTTCGGAAATTTGAAGATAATACGCCATTTTATAGATAGCTACTAGCCTAGTACTTTACTACTTAGTGCTTACTACTTAGTTCTCGTAGTAGGTACATATATTTTATAATCACTAAAGTTTGAAAATTTGTGCTACAACGCAGAGCTCGACATTATAAAACTCTATAACAATGAAAGTATAAACCGTATTTTTATGCGCCTTGTAAATTATATACGCGTGTATTTCTTACCCTTGCATACCCACGCTACTGACCGATCCTTCCGATGTCCCGAGACTCACGTCTGCGTGGTAGTACGCCGATCTCATGCGGGAACGCTGGATAGGTAAATGCAGTTTTCCTGCCGGGATTTCCGAACTTTAGTCATTACGATTTTGCAGAGGGAGAATAACACATGGGTACAATGTAGGACACACAGCCAAACCCTTTGACAGGTGCCAATTGCCACAGGCGCGATTCGAACCCGCGCGGGTAATAGCTCTCGGAGTAATCGCCGTCTTCTCACCTGGCGCTTTACCCACTGAGCTATCCACGTGGCAATGTAACAGATAATAAGTTTTCACAAATCACGGCTGTAACCTAGCGAAGATTGGTAATCACGTGCTCATGCGCACGGACAGCATATCCTTCCACAATAGTTGAGACAGTTAGCTGTGCTGTAAGAATTTGTTTCATTTAGGGATAATACATGTATTTGTTTTAAGGATAATACAATTTGTCCCTTTAATTCAAATTAGTGAATAATTAACTCACTAAGGTTAACCATTATAACATTCGTTAAACGAAGTTTGATCTCAAAATAAGCTTTGGCACTTCAAATGTACCTATATGTTTGATAAGTCCAGGCAAATTGTTATATTGCGATCTGGCGTTTGACAGTGGTCAAACTGTCAAGGTTAAAGTTCCACACTAAAATAGTTGTAGACTGTACGAAAAAAAAAACGGTTGGATGTTTCAATTGCTTTTCCGACATATTATTCTCAAATTTCAGAAAAGTAAGTTAACTCTATTTATTAACCCTGTTATATTAGCTCTAAAAATATCGGAGAAAGGGGGAGGGAATTCTTACGTATCCACCCTGTACCTAGTTGAAAAAAAAAGAAACGGGCGTTACTATTATTAGGTAAAAATAAAAATTTCTATTAACTCCGTAAATAATGTGACTTAAAAATAAATATCCGGAATAAAATTTCTCAGGGTATAGTACATTTAAGTTAACAATATATAAATAAATAAATATTTGTCTATTACGTCTACTAAAATTACTAATTAGATTTTACTTACTTACCTAACTTACGGAAGGCTTTACTTTGCCTACTACATATTTCATATAATGACTTACTCGTAAATAGTTATCTTAAAGACAGCGAAAGTAATCAGGTATTGAATAAATATTAAAATTACTCATCCTGTAAAATAAAATAATACTCACTTATGTAACATTGTATTCACAATGATGCAAAAAACAACAAATAGTAGGTATTGCACAGATTTGTAATTTTAATTTTGACTATTTAACGTTACAAAAATATACAAAAACAAAGTTTTATTGCACAAATAGTTTATTATTTATGCAATAAGTTAAGTTTTAACTTATTAATTAAAGTGAATAAAATAGAGCACGCTTAAGGGGGTATTTATCCCAGAACGCAAAAAATATAGGTACAATTTTGCTTACATTTTTTTTTTGCTAGTTTTTGTACACCATGTAAAATAAGTGGGTAAATGGATTTTATTTACAATCATATGTATATGTAATGTTTATATTTCTGACTGTCAGAAGAAAAACAAATACATATCGGACCTTTTTATATTTTTTTCTACCACAAATTCGCAAAAGTAATATAAAACTCAAGTTTCTACACTAGAATACCCCCCTTAAATGGAGCATTCCTTGTTTAGGAGGGTATCAGAGTTATTCTTAAAAGAGTGATTCGATTTTCGGGGTTTTAGGATCAAATTCTGTTAACTTTTTTCACTGTTATTCGAGAAATATTTCGATATTTTAAATGAAATATTCTTTTCAATATTTCAATATGATAACTGACCGCACAATATTAAACTCATGTGTATGTCTGTTTGGCTAGATAGATAAGGAATAATACTATTCGTACTACATTCATCTCACATACATACAGGTACATATACACCGGGGCGAAATAGAACCGGTGTAAAATGATACACCAGCGAACACGGTACTCCAGAGCGAAATTGAACACTGGAGTGAAGGTCCCCGGACAAGGTGTAACAGTTATAGCAAAATGGTACACCAAAGGGAAAAGTTATAAGGCTAAATAAAATACTGGGATAAAATGATACATCGATACTGTATTATGAAACACCAACAAAAAAATTGCAAACTGCTGCAAACTGAAACTCTTTTGCTGTTATTTTTATGGTGACCTATCTCTATCATGATTACCTTCTTGGAACTACACTTGAGGCCAAATGGCATATGGGATAATATAATACAGCGGGATGAAATGTGGCATTAAGGCAAAATACTTAGTACAAGAAAACAAGTACAGGGCGAAATTGAATCTAAATACTTAATATTTCTGCAAAATGAGACTATTTTGGAAATAGATCTGACAAACACCATCTCTCAGGGCCAAAATGGTAGGTATAATACAATGGAAAAAAAATGGTACAAGGATTTGATTATTCTATATAATATTTTGCCGCTATGTACTGGTGTACCATATTATCCAAATAGACCAGTTTGACCTGGGAGTATCATTCTGTGCCATGGACCATTGTGCTGCACGTGAATCACCCTGCTCCGGGGTATCAGTTTACTCCACTACTATTTTATTCCTGAAAACAGTTTTCACTGGTGCCTATACCATTTTACCACGATGTAAGGTAGTAGGAGGTAATTAGATACCTATACTTTTTCCTAATTCGGTATATTTTACATCATCACGCATAACTGCTTGAAATAATGTTTATATAAAAATATTACAAAAATTTACCTCATCTTTTTGTAGATTGTGCTCTAAATATATGAACTTGGTTGGTTTAAAAAGAATAATAATGACATGTGTTCCCATTTACCCCGAAAGTTTTTGTGTAAGAAACGTAACGTTTCTGTTTGAGATCAAACAGAAACGTAACGTTTCTGTTTGAGATCAAAGAGGACGAACTTTGATATTATTTACATAGAGTTGAACTTGGTTTATTACAGTTGGAATCATGACGTTCTATGTAAATCATGATGAAGGTGCAAGTGAAATTTTCAAAATCTATAGAATATAAACTCTTTGGTTTTATAACATTTATATGTTTTGGTAATAAATCGCAATTCTGCAAAGGAAAACTGAAATGTACCTGATCATTAACATACTATCAAAAATTGTTTTCTTATTTATTCAGTTAGTCTTTTTCTACTTCTACTAAAATTCAGTACATTATTGTTATATAACTTTAAGCAGTTTTCTTCCACTACCGGAAACAGTTAGTAGTATTTTTTACCTTTAATTCTGATTGCTAGTATTGCTGTTACTAGGTATACCATGATGGTCAGACCAATTGTGGTAGGTTCTTCGGTGTGGAATTATGTCAATAACTGCAACTCTTATATCATCCAGACAATGGTTTTTTCAGGGCGTTTTTTATATAGTTCCTCAGCATATCATTAAAATAACGAATATTGGGGATAAAAAGTTTACATTTTCCCCCAGCACACCGTTTTTTGGGGTAAATGGGAACATCAACTTAAGTATGTGTTTCAAAATTTTGAGAGGTTAATAGCCAACTATAATTTGTTGGCACCAAGATGATCAAGGAACATTTAATACTTTATGAATTAAATGGATGTTCAGCTGCTTACCGTTAGGTCACAATTCGCGAATTTATTTCATATGTTATATTTTGGACCTTCTGTATCGCCAAGAAAGAGTGGTGTCGTCAGTTATCACTTACGAGATGGCCCTAGTGCTCGCAATACCAATCCACTTTCTAAATAAAAAAAGGGGGGGGAATATAGAAAAAGCAATGTTCCCCTTTGCCCGTGTTCTCCTTTCTCCTGATTAACTTAAGTCATTTTTAACACCATATATCGTTACACGTTGGTGTATAATTAGGTACGCGAGAGTGAATACAGTGCTTATTTATCTAGCAAACAGGTGTACACATAGCCGATGAACTTAGGTAACATTGTGTGGCTAATGATTGAGCACGTACGGAAATATATCCCGAAAAGAGTGCAAAATGTGATAAAAACTTAACCTACTTTTAACCCCTTCAGTCACGAAAATCGAATGTCACTTCAACTACGAGTAGAAACTTTTTCGTTATTGTAACAGAATAAGCTATAATTTAATGCACCGTGTGTGTCTGAATGTGTGGACCGCCAATAAGGTCATATTTTGCCCCCTTTTGCGGTCACTCTTTCTCGACACAAAATTCGAAATTACCTCCAAATATTCCGCTCCGGTTGCGATAGGCGGCGACTGCGCCTGCACCTGATACGAGTAAGTGCAGTTCATTCCGGCGTGCGCCTCGTTGCGTTGCACCTCGGCGACGAATTAAGCGAGCGCCATCTCCGTGCCTCCTCGCGCCGTGTCCGTATCACTGGTATAATTCAATAAGGCAACCGCTAATTTCTCGTCGCAAAGTGCCGGTTATTCGGTAAGGTAATTGCCGCGGCTCGCATTCGCGGTAATTACAGACGCCGTAATGGGCGCGATGCGGACGCGATGGACCGGAACCGCGGACGCGCGACGGACTGCTGTGTGCCGAGCAGCGCCGCCGTGCCGGCGTGGGGCCAGGCCGGTGCGTGGCGCGGCATGAACGCCCCCGCGCGGCGCCCGAGCTGGAGCCCCATTGGAGCTCCGCGCGGCGACCGCCCCCCGCGGAATGCGCGGCCCCCACGGCCACCGTCCGCGGCGGGAGGGAGCTTCCTCGGGATCGAGTAGGTACCATTTTTTCGAAATCAATGAAGACCTCATGAGAATTTTGTACAAATTTTGTACATTTTTGTACAACCAAGACTGATTTTTGTACACCGACTGAATTCGAAATACAAAAATAATACTCAAACTTGAGGCCTTTGTACCGTTTCACCAAAAAACCAATTTCTGACCATGTCTTCAACGGACCAGAATTCTGAGGTTCCTCTCCCTAAGGATGAATCATAACCAAAGACAGGGTCATTTTTGTGCATAGGGATTTCAAAACAATTTTTTTTGTACATAAAAACAGGTGTAAAGTTTGGCTTGGCTTTCCAGTTCTTTTCGGACCATTTAAATGCATCGCTTCGTGCTAACGTGAGTAATACCGACAATGTGTTTGACCCACTCTAGGAGTCGGAACACCTGCTGTTTTTAGAAACAGGTCCGGCTCGGAATCGTTTCCGAAATACATATAATTTCATAGAACCTCAATATATGCAGAGATATTTAACAGATAAAGCCCCATCATATATTGTGTATCATATTTTCGTCCGCGGCGGAGGGAGCTTCCTCGGGATCGAGTAGGTACCATTTTTTTCGAAATCAATGAAGACCACATGAGAATTTTGTACAAATTTTGTACATTTTTGTACAACCAAGACTCATTTTTGTACACCGACTGAATTCGAAATACAAAAATAGTACTCAAACTTGAGGCCTTTGTACCGTTTCACCAAAAACCAATTTCTGACCATGTCTTCAACGGACCAGAATTCTGAGGTTCCTCTCCCTAAGGATGAATCATAACCAAAGACATGGTCATTTTTGTGCATAGGGATTTCAAAACAATTTTTTTTGTACATAAAAACAGGTGTAAAGTTTATCACACTTGGCTTTCCAGTTCTTTTCGGACCATTTAAATACATCGCTTCGTGCTAACGTGAGTAATACCGACAATGTGTTTGACCCACTCTAGGAGTCGGAACACCTGCTGTTTTTAGAAACAGGTCCGGCTCGGAATCGTTTCCGAAATACATATCATTTCATAGAACCTCAATATATGCAGAGATATTTAACAGATAAGGCCCATCATGTATTGTGGTCATATTGCGTGAAATGATTTTGAGCAAATGAATCCATTCGAGCCAACGCTTGAAATGAACTATTGTGTGACGTCATACGTCACGCATGGTTACGTCAGACTACTAAGACCTTCTACGTTTAAAAGTACTCTACATACCAGTTTATAGATCTGAAAGCTCCTACGAGTAGATACAAGTAAATATTTTAGTTGTCTATCTAATTTTACGTGTATTGAATGTTACATCTTCTAGTATTTCTTCGACTTTAGCTATTTCTATATATTTGAACTTTTAATAAAAATATGTAGTTTTCAGACAACTTATCTTGCAGAGTAATGCAAACAATGCGGTTCATTGTCTCATGAGTAGAATTTGGTCCTCATAACGGCGAATTGCATTTATCTTTTGCACGTTGAATGTGATTGGTCTAAATCATTTCAAAACTGAGATGACGTAAACTTCTGGTGACTGTTTTATCTTTTTACTATGCTAAGTATATACTTATTTTGCATTTTTGAAATGTTGTCAACTCTAAATAACCTACATATAATTGTCAAAACAAGGAGAGCAAAATTCTTTTAGTTACGAATAATTTTAAAAGTTAGATAGATTACAGACGAAATCCGCTTTAGCGAGGGAGGCCAACTAAACTATATTTATGTTTTGTGAAATATGGTCACGTGTAAAATATCGTCTTTTGCAATTCGCATTTATGAGGACTAAGTTTTAAATACCTCTTGAAAGTACATTACTATTTGCATATTAAAGTGCATTTAACTAACTCAAAACATTTGACAAATTCGGGGGAGCCTGTGACGAGTACACAGCAACGAGTATACACAGTGCAAGTAACGTCAACCGATTAATTAACGCAAACCGATTAATTAACTAGGCGATAAGCCTGTGAAATGGTACCTACATATATGCCTTAAATGGGACTAAAAATACCGGGCCTGTACTCGGGGCCTAAGTATCTATCTCCTCTGCCCAACGATGAGTGGTTCCCTAAGCCCACCCTGTACTGCTAGTTCTGCACAAGACTGATCATGTCTTTAATCATGACTCACTGGAAAACTAACTCTCTGTTTTATGTAGAATCTTGTAAAAAAGTCTGAATAGGTCCACAAGATTGAAAATCATTTTTTTGAAATCAAACAAAGAGCACATGAGAATTTTCGTACAAAATAGTTTTGTATGACGAAGAATGATTTTTGTACACCCTATTTAACTGGCCGAAATCTAAATAAAAAATGGTAGGTATTCTAACTTGAGGCCTCTGTACAATTTCACCAAAAAGCAATTTTAACGATACCAGTGAAGAGATCGAATTTTATACATTTTTGTACACCCTCTTAAAAATGAAAAAATCAGTTCAAATCCGGAAAGTGTTCTACAACGCAGTGTCGGCATTATACAACTCTGTGAGAATTAAAGTATAAAGCGTATTTTTAAACGCGTTGTAAATTATGTACTTCTGTATTTCTTGCCCATGCCTACTTATGCCACTGATCGTGCCTATTAACGCGCACTGGGACTATCCCGTGCGGATTTTCGAGAAACCTGTATGCAGTTTAGCCATACGGTGCAGCGACGATTCCGTAGTATTTTATGTTCTCTATAACTCGATGCGAGCGGATGGACTGTAGAACGCCGAGTGTACAATAATTTTATCTGGCCTGAGTGACTAACTAATAAACGTGTATACTTTTAGTAGTAACAAGTGCATTGTCCTCTGTAGATGTTAAATATAAGCGTCATCCTATATCCATGTGAACTACATATTTTGAATTTGCACCTTTAACTTCAGTAAATGTGGAACGATCGTTTTCCTTCTAAAACCATATGTACAGGCCAAATCGCTCACGTTTAACAAGAAGAAATGCAGAAAGAAGGTTGTGGCAACTTACGCCTATCACTGAAGATAGTCGGTGTTTCTGAATGGCACAAGCGATATGTATGTATGTATATTATTACCACATTTTTACTCCTGTTTTTTTTGGTCTCTCATATATCCTTCCGTCAATGACATGGCGGATTACGAGTCCGACCCTGCATTGTAGCACACTTTCCGAAACCTAGTCATCAAGTAGGGCGATTTTTGTACAACCAAACATTTGTGTGCACCTTATTTAACTGGCCAAAATCGAATTCAAACAAAAATTCACCAAAAGCCAATTTATCTGTACCAGTAAAATGATTTGTACAATAGAACCGAATTTTGTACAATGTGTAAAGCAGCGGCATATGACGGCTTTGTCGAATTTTAAATCGCGAGAAATTTAAAGATTCCGCCAATTTTAGTGCTCCATTTGAGTGATTTACCTGCTGAGTAATGCTGCTATTTGAGTACACTAATCACCAATAAACGTTTTAAAAGTGTTCGAATTGCCTATTGGTAGATATGTATCTACATATACTCGAGTGACACTCAAGCAGTTAAATAAATTCGGAATATACTTTTATACCAAACTAGACTTATTACACACTTAATAGATCGTTTGTCTACATAATTAATATAAACATAAGTGAGACTAGTATTTTTAAAATTGATATTGTTGAATTTTTAATTTATAATATAATCATTTTACTGAACGAGCAGAACATAACTAAAAATACACTAACATTATTGTAACCAAATTTCTCGATATCAACCTATGAATTAACATATGAATCTTTCAGTTTTCAAAAATTGTGAAGTTAGAGTAACAGTTTTGAAATTTGATATTTTCATTTTTGGGAAGGTGTATAAAATGTGTGTGTGTATGTGTGTACAAAAATGTTCAAAATTCAGTGTTTTTACTGGTACAGTTGAAATTTGTTTTTTGGTAAAACTCTACAGAGGCCACAAGTTTGAGTACCATTTTTGTATTTTCATGTTGACCGCTTAATTAGGGTGTACAAAAATCATTGTGGATTATAAGTAAACACATATATGAATCTTTCTGATTTTTTCATTTTTGAGGGGGTGTAAAAAATGTTTGTTTGGGTGTACAAAAATGTACAAAATTTCAATATCTTTACTGGCAGAGCTAAAATTGTTTTTTTGGTGAAATTCGGGTCGCAAGTTTGAGTACCTACCATTTTTTATTTCGATTTCGGTCGGTTAAATAGGGTGTACAAAAATCATTCGTGGTTGTAGAAAAATATACAAAATTTGTATAAAAATTCTCATATACTCTTTATTTGATTTCGAAAAAAATGGTACTAAATCTTCTGGGACCTGGCATCTGGGTTGTTGAACCGATTGTCTTCAGTATTTTCTAAGTTAGACTGCAATTTTTTTTCACCAACATTTTCACTAACTGTCAAGGTTAGGGGTTCTACCCCAAAACAGTTTGTGTAGGACCAGTAGGTGTACAACCAGTAAACCGACTCGCATTTTGGCGCCAAACTGAATTTTCAGACCTTGTCATTTGTCTTCCTGAATCTCAGTAGTTATGTAGGTTTCCAGAATATGAGCACGTAGATTTACGAAAAACCAAACAGTTTTTTGTCGAAACCCCCCTTTTGTAAGCAAAAAGTCAGTGTTTGGTATGCCGAAAAAACATTTGGCCCAAATTTTTTAACGGAACTTCGACTACTGAACGATATACAGTCGAAAAAAATACTTTAAGGAACACGGTGCTAGAAAACTCATGGCGGGTGAAACAATGATATCTGACAGAATATTTCCCATAATAGCTTGGTAAGCCTAAATTCCGAACATGAGTTTCCTCCAAGATCGTCTGACATAACCCCATGTGGTTTCATTTTGTGTCCGTATTTAAAGAACACAATTTTCCAAGTTCCTATTAATAACCTTGATCGACTACAAGAAAGAATGTTGAGAAAAATGTACGAGGTTAACACTACTCCTCATCTCCTAGGAAAAGTTTTCGGTTTTGTTCGAAAAAGATGTCAGAAATATATAGAACTCCGTGGGTATTATATTCAACAATTTTTGTAATAAAATGTTTACTTTGAAATGTTTTTTCAATCAAAATGCCTATCCGTTTGCTTATTTCACATTTCAATTCACCAATATTAAAAACAAAAAATAAAAAATGTTGAAGTTGCCTAGGATTTTAATCTGCCATCTAATTCAAAGGCAAAAACTTAACCAACACCAAAATGGTCTATAAGCTCGAGTTGTCAAAAATTTGTTTATAAGTTAATTTACCATATTGGAAACAAATTGACGATGGTATACTTAGTTTATTTTTTTCACGGTCAACTTGAAGTCAAATTTATTGCTCATTGAATGCTCACATTAATTAAAACCACTTATTTTCATCATTGTGTTTATCTATCTTATTAAGCTTGAGGCTGGAAATGTACACCCTATAGGCTTTGGTACATAATCATGATAATTTACTACTTCTTCGGAAGGACCCATAGATTACGTCTCCGAAGACGACGGTCTCAATTTTGTACCTGCCTCTGTACCAACGCATTTCAGATTTGTTTATTGTGTAATGCAGGCTGTTTTTATAGAGAGACTTCAAAACAACTTCTAATTAAAACAGAGGACTAGTTGTCTAATGAGTCATAATTCACCTTTAAGGACAGGAAACCCAGAATTCTGGTTCGTTAAACATGTGATCATCGCTTTGGTGATATGTCCAGAAGAAGTGTTGTGGAGTAAAGAGCTATTTTATAGAGGAGATGCTTGGGCTAGCTAATATGAGATTATTATAGGTACACTTATAGGTTTTATTACAAGTTCTACTAGTAGATTGTCTTGCCTTCAGCAAAACCATTATTTGCTAGAAAAACAAAGAATACAAAAAATTACACATTGGCTTGTGTTCTTTTTAAATGCTGTGTGGAATTTATAAAAAAGTTTATACTGGTTGATTTTTCTTTTTGAATTAGTACAACAAATATAAATTTTGTACTACGGTCCTGGAGTTATGAAATTTTCCAATGTGCAACCATTATAAATGTGTGTCAAAAAAATAAATAACCGCCGCAGTAATTCAAAAGTTATAAGTCAAATTTTAAAACAAATTCACCTCTCTATGTGTATCTTCGTAGATATTGATCAAGATAATTTTAATGCTCTTTCAATAGGTATTTAAATATATAGGTGCTCCATTCTATCATCACATTATGTACAGCTAGTTCATCATTAATGAAAATCTCCATGCGATGCCATTAGATCGAGTTTAAAAAAAAAATCGAAAAATAATACCTAATTAACTCGGGTACAGAATTCTACCGAATAAAAAAGAAAAGAGAAAATCAAACAGTCGTGTGTAACCAAATCAGACACGAAGACTATAAGACGACTTCACGACTCGACTTATCCGAAGATATCGCAAAATTACAGTTCTAGAAGTACCAAGAACGCCTCCGCCATACCCAAATAACATGGTTTACTCGTCGCTACCGAGGGACAGCGCGATCCGCGCGGAGTCTACACCCAGGTGTTTGTCTCTCACACGTGCTGGGAGCCCGTGATCCTCCCAGTTCCGTTCCGGGGATCGGATTACCGGGACACTCCTCCTGGACGTCTCGTAGTCCTCATTCAGACGCTGCACAATCGCGCGGATCTTCCTTTTGTGCGATCCATTCAGCCGCGCAACCCTACCGGGGGGTGCCAAAGAAATTCCTTGAAAGAACCCTCGATTGCCTATGGGAGTGACAGCTTTGGAATTAGAAACCCATTTTCCGCTCTATTTTTATTTTTTTATACGACTACAGACTTGTAACTCTTTTCTGTTATGGTAATGATGAAAATGGTGTCTAGGTAAGTGAAACAGATAGGAGAAAGTAGGATACTATAATATTAACGAGGAAAGATTTTTTTAATACTTATAGGTACCTACTAGTCTTACTGCAATGATTTCTCAGCTCTCAACATACCTACTTATGTATATGCTGCCTATATTTTTTCAGCTTTCCTTAGGTAATTTATGTATTACAAATTATAATAAGTAAGACTAAAATTTAAAAGTAGCAAAAAAAAGGCAGCAATTTTTCAGTATACATAAAAAAGTGTTCTTTAGGGTCCACTAGCAATTATAACATGCACGAATGTAACTATTTTGTAAATGAATTGTTCTAGAAATATGAAAACTAGCTAAGAAGTCATAGAAATGTTGAATATAAAGGCTCTTCTATTTGAAAGAAATCTCCTGTAACCATTTTAATCAAATCTACAAAGTGCTTTAAATATGTCACGTTATCCAACTTTAATTTTTCAATTACCTTGTATATTTTTGCGTTTTTGGATTCATTATGAATTTCTAAAGTCTAACCATTGTGTGTGAAAAGCAACAACAAACATCGAAAAGCGTTGTTGTCGTATTACATTTTTAAATGTCTATAGGCTAAGAATACCTTGTGGAATATTTCAGGTACCTAAATATGTACGCTACTCATAGTTATTCTAATAAAAAAGGAAATGTTAGAACTGATTATTAGAGTTCGTGCGAGCGCGGAGTGTAACAGGACCGTCAGTTAACGCATGAAAATATTAATATGTTTACATACATTATGTAGCAGCATAGTACTATTTTTACCAAATAGTACGGTTAAGCAAGGATAAAATACCTATATTAATTTAAAACGGCGACGTTTATCTCTTAATATTAACTTGTCTATGGAAAAGGACCGTTCAACGTCTACTGTTGACAATGGACAGTATGAGAAATTTTGAGGCACGAACTATATAATACTATATTTTCTGGTAACTCCTGATATGTACCAACTAAAACTTTACATATGTTTTCCAAAATGAAATATCCTGGATTTTTTTTAACACGCTTTGCATGTCACTACATTGTTGTAAACCCGATCGACATATGCAAGTCTTAACGTACTTTCATGAGGAATTTTTCGGTCCATATATTTTTCTAAAAATGTACGTAACTTGCGGTTCTCTAGATTGTTTAATGGAATATTGTTTGCAACAAAGGCTTCTGTAAGTTCATAAAAAAAATACGGAGTCATCGGCGCTGGACGAGGCATGGCTTTTCAGATGTCTTGTTACTTTAGTTTTATCTGAAGAATTTACAATGCGTTCACACACAGTACAAAATAGGTCATTTCCTTGAATACGTATGTCCCCAAAAAACCCTCGGGATCACTGTCAAGCCACGTTTGAAATACTTCCCGTCTATTTCTTTTCACCTTTGGCATGGTATCTCACTTTATTCACTTCACCCTCAACTAATAACTATTAGTATTTATAAAGTTATTTAAACACACGGCGAATACGTAAAAACGAAACGTATCAACGCGATGCAATACCGGCGACTGTTTGTTACAGCGTGTCATATATAACTAAAATTGCTAGCGCAGTTTTTGTAATGCAAGTCAGCTGTGAGCTGTGAAGGCCAACGAGTCAAGGGCAGGACATGCACAGTGTCGGCCCTGTGACATTCGCGCTTGGTAATAAGTAATAATATTTAATAATGTACTATGATGCAACATAATTTCTGTGAACATATTAACATTTTCATTCGTAAACTGACTACGGTCCTGTTACACTCTGCGCTCGCACAAACTCTACTGATTATATAACATTGCGGATCGACGTGCGTAAGACATAATATGAAATTACCAGAAACATATCTTGAAGGACGACGCGACGCCGAGACACATAGGAAATGTGGATCTGCAAGCGAAACTACAGAAAAGAGTAAGCATATCTCGGCAAGCACAATCAACTTGCGAATATGGCTCACCAACAACTGGCACTCAAGCATGGCCTTTTAACGGCGGCTCCGCCATACTACGAATATACTCCTATCAAATCAATCAATATACTCCTATCAAGAAATCAGGAGTAGCAGTGATGTCCTGGAATATTTTAGTTATTACCGAACAGTGGACTTCAACCGACCAGATATTGTGCTGATAAAGAAGGAACAACGAAGATGGATCATCGTGGACATCGCAATGCCACTTACCCACAACTTTCAGAAGACAGAACGAGAGAAGATCACGAAATACAAAAACCTAGCAATCGAGCTGAAGCGCCTTTGAAGACTGGATAATATGGAGACATATGCCCTAATGGCGGAGGGAGTGATGACTAGATTCTTCAAGGTTCTTCAAGAACTTCGCGAGATTTGGACTGTCTTATAACATCATTAGAAATGGTCAGAAAGGAGACTTATTACAAACTTATCATAGTGTAAGAAAGGCTTTAGGACAATATTTCTCCCCTCACATTGATGTAATCAACCTATCACTGTCTGTAACAGGAATGGGTGAATGTTTCCCAGAGTTTACGCTGAGAAGTGTGACTATAAAGTCGGCGAAATAATAATAATACCCGCCTTATAATTACTCCGAAGAGTAACTTCAGAGGTCCTATCAAGGATCTGTGCGGGGGAAGGAATGGCTATTATCGTCATTTGTCATGGCGCTCTCGGAACGACTTAAACTTACTGTGGTAACGCATTTTCTTTACAGTCATGAGGAACCTCAGAAAACTCAGGACATTACCAAATCTAGGGCAAGTTAAAGAAAGCAAAAAAACGCATATAAATATAACGAAATGGAAACTGGGGAATTCTTAGTAAAAGTTCGCTCTCATTTACTAAATTTTTTTCAACATATGGAGAATGTATTCCAGAAAGTTCCAAAATCGAAAGTTTCGGTAACAAGTGGCCGCGTTTATTGCTAAAACGAGTGAGCTTAATAAATAGCCGTTTAATTACGAATTCATCGAGGTATAAAACACCTCAACAAATCACACAATATACACGGAGCGTCTAGCCCCGCTAAGTTAAAAATAATTGTTACAAATGAGCATAAAACACGTTTAGGAACCGACTGCTTTTAATAAGCACCTTCGCCAATATAGCCTCCTGATGATGCATCGATCAGATAAGAAGTATAATTATAACATCGCTGGAGGGCGCTCGAGGAACGTATCCATCTTTCGCAAATACTGATAAACAATATAAATTAGAGGAATCCGTGTGAACTCGGGTTTAGGGTTAAATTTATGATGTATGGTGGTAGGCCCGAGCCACGATGGTGCATGCCTTGTGATTTGCGAGTCAAACGTCAGAAAGATATATGTAGCAGCCGGCTAGGTCTCAGGTTTGGGTCCGTGGCAGTCCACCTATCCGTCAAGCGGCTAAATTACAGCCCGGGATAGCCCCGAGGTGGCTTCTACCGGATAGTTGCGTCCTGTGATAACGTGGTTATTACCGGAGTGATTAGCGGAAAAGCTGAAATTCTCCCTCCTTATCTGATTTATGGCAGTGTTACCGTGTAAAATTTAAAGGGAAATATTAAGACATTAAGATTGGCTTGCTTGCTTAAAAATTGACGCTCCTTGAAAAAAGCTCAGAGCTAGAGAGTACCTAGTACTTTACACTTCGCTTTACTTTACTGGAAATTAAATTAGCAATTAGTACTGAATTGTATTGAATTGGTTATCAATTACTTTTTTATCAAGTAAAATTGTAACAAACTGAATTTTTTAAGAAACTACGCTTAATAAATACTAATTGATATAAAGCGGCAACAATAGAAATGAGCTCCGGACACAATTTCTGGTTTTGTATATTGCGCATTCTAGGGCAAAGCTACTTTTGATGAACTTGATTAAATACCAGGAGTGGCGTTTTCAATAATCGAACTGCTGTCATAACACTTTTTATCCGTTACCAGTTACAGTAGCAACTTTTTCGACTTCAATGTATTCCGCTTGGCGATCTCTACACCGCTCCATACTACTTTTCCATTGTTGAAAGCAGTGCTTGAAGTCCGCTTCTGTCAGCTGGTTCAGAACCTCCGTCGCTTTTGCTTTAACCGCTTCCACACTTTCGAATATTGTCCCCTTCAGCGCCGATTTTCCCTTGGTAAATAAAAAAAGTCACAAGGGGCAAGGTCGGGTGAGTATGGTGAATGTTCCAACACAGTAATGCCGTATTTTGCAAAAAACGCCTTCACAGACAAAGCAGAATGGGCCGGTGCATTGTCTTAGTGAATCTTTCATGATTTGGTCTTCCACAAATCGGGTCCTCGTCTTCCCACACTCTCACGAAGGGCCGTCAGATCTTCGCGGATTAATTTACCAATGTTTTCAATGTTTTCGTCTGTTTTTGACGTAGAGGGCAGTCCGGGACGCGGATCATCTTCGGTCGTTTCACGTCCCTCTTTAAACCGTTTAAACCATTCAAACACTTATGTTCGGGATAAACATTAATTCCCGTACACTTCTTTCAACATTGCATAAGCTTCTGTAAAAGTTTTCTCCAGTTTAATTAGGAACTTGGGATTAACCCGTTGCTCCATCTGAACACTTAACATTTTTTCGACGCATCACTGGTGCGTAGACTAATTCAAACGACTGCTACAGTCAAACTGAGCGACCCACTGGATTGTCCAGCGAGCTCAGGCTGGAGAAAGTATCACCAGACATAGTTCTGTTCAAACTTGTCTCGACACACTCGCAGCGCGCTGGTAGCAGCATCAGTTCGGTTATTTAATAGCCACACCTCGTATAGTATTTGAACACCATGCTTCATTGCTAACGTGACTGATTAAGAAGTTCCAACGTCAAAAATTAATAGACGGTAAATTGTGCAAACTATTGCAACAGGAATACCTACCTTATTGCAACCAAAATAACCTGAGGACGCATCATGACTACGTAATTTAATTACAAAGTACTTATTTAGATAACTGGTAATTACCTGATCTTGGCAATTTTTTGCGAGTTTTGCATTTAAATTGCTTACATATTGCTTTATTGTTAGGGAAAAAACGGATTTTTAAATAAATTGGTTTGTAAGGAAAATCTGTATACAATCTTGGTTTATTTTTAAGTTTCCAAATTTTTACTGTGAAATATACTCATTTACTGTAAAGCCTAATAATATATCTAGTCGATATAAGTCTATAAAAGGCTGTAAATTAATGTGAAAATACTCGTTGATTTTATATAAAACTGTATGATTTGATTTGATCGACAATCGTATTCATTCATATCGTATCCGGATCATATTGTGAAATCATTCGCATTTAGATTTGCATTCCATTTCGTGGTGGTAGGGTTAATCTAACATAAAAAAAAGTTAAAATATATTATCGAGAGAGTTATGGGTGAAGAGCATTCCATATAAACTCTATTTCGCGTTATTCCTTTTGCCACTTCATTTCGTACGAGGGCTTGGCTCCACCTCCTTCGAAATTGGGCACATATCCGATCTTATGACACCGCCATGGCTCACTCTAATGTTTATACTGTAATCTGCTTTTTATTGCTTTTTTTTTCGTTATTTCGGCCGAGCCAGAAGAGATGGGACTAGACGATGCGGCCTTATCTCTCCACCGGGCCCCCGCACACAGAAATTTACTGGCCATAATTATAGGGTTGCGATATTTAATTACAGATGGGGGTCCGGGCGGTATATCTCTTCTTCTCTTGGGTCACTACGCGTCGTCCTCGGAGGTGCACGCGGAGGGCTCGCGGTCAGTGGCGGCCCGTCAGGTCTTTGCCAGGGCGTCCCATGAGGAACAGAAATAACAAATGTTCAAAAAAAATTTACCTCAAATTGGCCGTGGAAAAAACGTATGTATGTATTAGCCAAACTTTCAATAAAACTGACGTACGAGGTGTGGTTATTAAATAACCGAACTGCTGTCATAACACTTTTTATTCGTTACCAATTACAGTAGCAACTTTTGTCGGCTTCAATGTACTCCCCTTGGTGATCTCTACACCGCTCCATACGACTTTTCCATTGTTGAAGGCACTGGTTTAAGTCCGCTTCTGTCAGCTGGTTCAGAACCTCCGTCTCTTTTGTTGTAACCACGATTAAAAAAAAAACAATCCATCACAAGTAATCACCGTGCCTGACAAGCCTGTTCATGCCTGTTCATGCATGCCAAATTTTCATTTTTTATTCCTTTTGCTCGGGAGTGAGGAGTTTTGACACCATTTTTGCGCAAACTTTGCTCATGTTGAACGATTCATGCAAAATCTGGCGTACACATTCTTTGTCGATTCCTGTTATTTCAGCAAGCCCTCGTATGCTTAGACGGCGATCTTCGCCAACTAATTTACCAATTTTTTCAATGTGTTCATCCGTTTTTGACGTTGAGGGCCGTCCGGGACGCGGATCGTCTTCGGTCGTTATGTTCCTCTTTATATGTCCCTCTTTAATCATTCAAAAACTTGTGTGCGGGATAAACAATCATTTCCGTAGACTTATTTGAAAATTGCACACGCTTCTATAAATGTTTTCCCCAGTTTAACAAGAAATTTGAGATTAACCCGTTGCTCCATCTGAACACTTAACATTTTCCGACGCGTCACTGGTGCGTAGACTAATTTAAACGAATGCTACAGTCAAACTGAGCGAGCCACTAGCTTGTCTAGCGAGCTCAGGGTGGGGAAAGTATCACCAGACACAGTTCTGTTCAAACTTGTCGCGACACATTCGCAGCGCGCTAGTAGTTCAGTTATTCAGTTATTTCAGTTCGGTTATTTAATAGCCACACCTCAAATAAACAAATTTTTGACAGCTTAAACTATATGAAATTTGGTGTAACGGTTTTAGCCTGGTGGTTTTGGCTTTTGAATCTGATGGCTAGGATTTAAATCCCAGCAATGGGTTAATTGAAAAACAAAATTTGATAAAAACAGGCATTTTCGTTGAAAATTAATTTCAAAACCGACATATTATTACAAAAACTGTTGAAATTGGCCCCCATGTTGTTCTTTCTTTCACGCTTAGAATATAATAGGGTTACTTAATCTCATTCATTTTTTTCCACAATTCTGTCTTGAAGTCGATCAAGGCCTGGCATGGATAATTGTATCAATTAAGTATGGCCACAAAAAGAAATCAATGGTAGTACGTCATATGATCTTGGAGGAAAGGGGGATCTTGATGAAAGTAAATTGTATAAATTTCGTCATTATCCAACTGATACACCAAAGGCATAAAGGTGGGTATCCATTTGTGTCAAATGCCCCGTAGCATAACACCGAATGTTACGTTACAGCTAATGGAGGCGACTTATGCGTTTATTCGACTAGTTTGTGCCGACAAGTCGAGGCCTGGGTGGAGTCGCCGCCATAACGTTGCCTGTTGTGTTGGACGTTGTAGGTTTACATAGGAATCACCTGTAGCCAAAATATAAACGCAACGCAGTGTTATTGTAAATATATCTTGCACTTACTCTATTGCTTTACGAAATTTTGTCTTTCCTAGAGGTAGATGGCCCAATTTTTATTGAACATATATTTACTCAAAATCACTTGGGTGCATTGTGGTTTCTGTGGGGCATTTGATACAAATTGATATCCACCTTAATAATTTCCTCCCTATATTGTTTGGCAGTCAGAGTTTCATTGAGTCAATTATTCTAACTAATAGCACACCAAACACCAACTTCTTCGCATGAAGAAGTTCATTTGCATATGAAGCTCTTGTGCATGTGAAGTTCTGGTTTCCCAGAACTCTATATTCTCATTCTGGGAATTCACAAAACCATCGAGATCAAACCATGTTTTGTCTTGTTGTCACCAAGATTATTTAAAGACCACTAATAAAACTTTGCTCTGCAAGAGTAATCGATTTAAAGTACAACGACAGGGAAACAAATGTATGCATTTTATTACAGTCACACACAGTTACAACAGTATGGCAGGTATTTCCATAAATTTATACACATTTTTTTCCTCCGTTGTATTGTAGGAATGCGTCTACAATATGCCTTCCATTCCTCACTCACTGTTTCCCTAAACAGACAAATAAGGTGGCGAAGAGAACACGTATTGTAGTCAGTATTCACAACCACATCAACAAACTGTTCTTAAAATTCCAAGTAAGTCTTCGAGAGAATCCTTCAATTATCAAGAAAGTCCTTCAATTTCAACGTCATCAACGTTGATCTAGTAAAAAGACGTATTTCTATTATCTTAAATTTATAACCTTATTTAATTGTCAAAATTATCACCTTATGTGACAGCCATTATTTATTTTACAATTGTGACAGTCACGTTTAAAAGCTTCGACATGACCACCGCTATTTCTATCGCTCTCGTTCATAGCCAGATTTGATGACGTTTTTTTTATGTCTCTTTACTTGTAAAAAGACGAAACTATGTATTACGTCAATATGAAATCCTAACATGACTAAGGTTTCAAATTCTAGAGGAGGAAAAAAAAGCCATTAATAAGATTATGGAGTTTTGTGAAAACGGACAAGTTAGATACGGACAAGTTTGAAAACAGCACAACTACAATAGACTTTTACAAGGTTGCCTTGACGTTTAGGACAACCGGGAAGCTCTTGATGACAGTTTAAATATAATTTGTCTGATCTTTTCTACAAAGTTCATTTATTAACATACAACGTGCGCACCAATAACATTTAATATCTTATTACTTCAGATATCCAATCTTAAATATAATAAATTTGTCCTGTTACCGAAACATGCTCACACTTAAAAACCCTGATGGAAAATGTTGCAGTTATGCCAGCGTTTCTATAACATCAAAAATACTTAGCAAAATTGTAGTTTTAGCTTAGAAAATTCTTAGATTCTTAAATGTACTTTGATATATAATAGTACTTTGGCGGGAACGTAAGGAAATTCGTTCAGAAGAGCAATACACTTCGGTCATCAAAGTCTTAAATAAAAGTACAATACACGCAGAACAGCTTTGCCGACGAAATGCGCACAGCAAATGTAGTACAAGGTCTGCTTGTAGGTCCATGCTTATCATAGCAAAAAATATGATGAAAATCAAATGTGCAAATTGCGAAAGAACCAAGTTATATACTATATTATGTTGTCTTATGTGTATAGTGAGATTGACCTAGAAGAATAACCTAAAAGTTACACATCTTCATAATGTGTAACAACAAATTGTGGAGAATATATCTATGTATATGTTATAGAACCAGATGCAACTTTTGAAGCTTTTTAGATGCTACCACGTTCGTATTCGTTTTCACTCTTATAATAGTGGACTGTGATATTTGGTACGCCCAAATTCGCACAACTAAACTGAGCAATTACAATATTGGCAGGCAATATAATTGTAAGATGTAGGACAATATATTTAAGATATGATACTGATGATATTGTAGTTTATTTATAGCTCCTGAATATTCATTTGTACGTAGCTATTGCTGAAGTAACGGAAAGGTAGAAATTAATTAAGGATTTATAGGGTGTAGTATACCTACTGTGGTCTTATTATCAACCCAGCTATTCTTGTTTGTTCCCAGTTATTCCGAGATATATTTCTCGGAAATGGTCGTACTAACGGTTATAATGGGTTATAGCGGATTATAGTGGGTTATACCCACTATAAAGAGATATCCACAACAAATAATAAAAGACTGTACTTCCTGAAGCGTTTACAGCTACAGCTACAAAAGAAATGAGCAGAATTTCAGTCTTTGTCTACTGCCACCAAGGGCAAAGCTACTATTGCTGCACTGTCCTCTAATTTATATATTGAATATTAGTTTCAAAAAGTTGTTCATTGGTATAAACTCCAAAAAGGAATATTTTTAATTCAGAGAAACTGTGTTCCCTTTATATACATAATAAAGTATCCTGACAGTATATTTGAAGGATATTTGGCGCCTCCTGTATAATAAAAAATAAATACGACAAAACCGCCACTGCTCTCGCCACCCGATATACGCTCGCTATGGTCCGTGTGAACTTTTTTTTCGCTTAAATTAATCTTCTGAACGGCGGACCGTAATGGAAATTTAAATTGTTCTAAAAAGTTTAATCAGAATCCCGAAACAAAAGGTAAGAAAAAAAGGACGCCTCTAACATAATAATTATATGCGGGAGAAAGTATTGTGATGGAACATTCGGTATCTAGATTGCTTCATCTTTCTCTTATGGCGCATAAACAGTTGATAATCGGCGTTATCGGAGCGGATCTTATATTTATACCGGAGAATTAGGCAATTTCCCAGCGTGAAACAGAAATAATTTTGAGGTAATCTGTTACGGAACCGATTATGTGAAAAAAATTTTATCAGGGAGACTTGCTTGATACATAATATCTATATTACAGGGATGTTTAAGTAGCTGGTCTCTTTAATTTAGGTATTTTTCCTATTCCACTAATTTTTTTAATCAAATTAATTTTTTAGTGCCATAGATTATTTCTAAAAGTTAGCTATATTGTACTATATGTAGTATAAATTAACAACCTGGTGAAGATTTAGTACAATGTATTTAAATAAAGTAGAAGAGCTGTTGCTGCAAGAATAGGTGGCCTGATAATACAGCACCCTATAAATCCTTAATTATTTTCTACATTTCCGCTACTTCAGAAATAACTCCGTACAAATATTTTATGAACTAAATAAACTATAAGCATATCTATCCTATCTTAAATATATTTTCCTCCTTCTTAGTTATATTGCCTGCCAATTATGTAATCGTTCAGTTGTGCGAATTTGGGCATACCAAATATCACACTCCACAGTTATAAGAGTGAAAACGAATATGAACGTGGTATTACGAGTAGCAACTAAAAAGCCTTCAAACGTTTCATCTGGCTCTGTAACATGCATATCAAAATGCTCTTCTCCACAATGTGTTCTTACACAAAAAGTGTAACATCTAGGTCATTATTTTAAGTCAATCTTACAATAAGACCATATAATATAGTATATTTGGTTCTTTCATTTCGCAATTTGCACATTTACGATTTTATTTCACTTTTATCATATTTTTTGCTGATAAGCTGTGACACTTTATTTTTTATCCTACTTACAAAAAATATATATATATATATATATATTATGTACACTTTACATATATATATTACACGTATATACAGGCGGGACGATCTCAAACCTCCTAGGACTATAGCTGGCTGCCGCTAGCTTCAGTGAAGACGGGCGGGGTTACTATGTCAACCAAAAAAAAAAAAAAAATATATTAGGGCGCCACGTGGTTTAAGCCATCCAAGTATTAGATATAAAAAAAACCTATAAATAAGTTAGTCTCAATAAACCACGAAAGAGAAGGAGGTATGATCTTATTACTTTTGTTGCTCCACATATATATATATTATAAACAAAAAAATTAAGTGTACAAAATACCACTACATAGACCACTATATATTTTTCACATTAAGTGTACATACCAACAACAAAAATATGTACACTTAAACAGGAGTAGGAAAAAAAAATAGTAAACATATAAATCATAGATACTGCGATATAGCTATATCTGGCGTACACCTTGTCTATTTTAGTTTTTAGGATTCTTAAATCGAGCACACAGTAAATCATAAAAACAACTTTCAAGGTTCTTCAATGTACATATAAGCCACAAAAAGAAATAAACAGAACTAGCAAATACAGGAAAAACTTGCGTGACTTCTGGCTGGGTGGAACCGTAGGGGCGTCCTACGGATCCTATGAATCCCCAACCAGTGGGTGCGATTTTCTGTATACCAAAACCAAAACCAAAAAGAAAATCACAATTGGACAACTTGGAAAATAATCCTACGATAGCTGATTGCAACCAAAAATCACGTCAATTTCCAGCCGTCGCGTTTCCATCTACGTCTCACGAACTCTGTCCAAGATTTCTTTCGTTAACCAAAAAAAAAAAAAACTTTTATCGTCAAACAGGAGTTAGGGGAGGACCCCCCCCCCCCCCCCCCCCCCCCCCTTCCCTTCGGGGCCGGGGGCCCCCCCCCCCCCCCTTTTTTTCCCCCCCCCCCCCCCCCCCCCCCCCCCTTTTTTTTCTTTTTTTTTCCCCTCTTCTCCCTTTTTTTTTCTCCCCCCCCCTCCCCCCCCCCTTCCCCCCCCCCCCCCCCCCCCCCCCCCCCCCCCCCCCCCCCCCCCCCCCCCCCCCCCCCCCCCCGCCCCCCCCCGGGGGGGGGCCCGCCCCCCCCCCCCCCCCCCCCCCCCCCCCCCCCCCGCGCCCCCCCCCCCCCCCCACCCCCCCCCCCCCCCCCCCCCCCCCCCCCCCCCCCCCCCCCCCCCCCCTTTTTTTCCCCCCCCCCCCCCCCCTTTTTTTTTTTTTCCCCCCCCTTTTCCCCCCCCCCCCCCCCCCCCCCCCCCCCCCCCCCCCCCCCCCCCCCCCCCCCCTTTCTTTCCTTCCCCTTTTAAAAAAAAAACCTTTTATCGTCAACGAGGAGTTTGTTTGAATTTTTCACACCAGATGTCATTCTTATCTTAGAAAGAGTGAAAACTAAGACAAAAAATACGAAATTTAACTTACCAACGATATAAAATCAAAATTTTTATATTCAATATAAATTCAAAATATATTCAATATTTTTATATAAAAACATATATTTCGGAATTTCCTTCTCCACATATCAACACACTGTAGAAATCCATTTGACCAGACCCCAACTTTGGCCATTCGCACATAAAGGTTCCTATACGTTCCTCGTAGGAGTAATAAATATATCACCTCTATAATGCGATGTCCTAATTAAAAACCTATATACACTCAGCGCAAAAGTGAACCGTTACAAAGCACGAACCTACAAGCAGACCTGACATGCATACTGTATGGTGACATAACACCTACATTATTGTTTTCCAAAACAAGGATTCTAAGTTTGAGCGAAAATAATATATAATATTTCTCTCTGCTAAAGTGTAAGTGTAAGCTAAATGTATGAACCTGTCAAATCCGACGAATGCTGAATGTATATGTCATCTCAACGACATATTAAGGGCAAATGTTGAAAATACTTTATTTAATGGTGCAAAAAAGACAAGAGTATGAGTAAAAACAACCTAAGAACCAGATGGAATAGTAATAGGCAACCCTGGTATTATCCCTTTCATCAATTACCTTTTAACATTGCGTGTACTGAGGAATCCTATTTTCAACTTGCATTTCCTCAATTCAGGGATGGATATATTTTTTTACTTCCAAATCCATGTAGTGGAGTGGTGAACCTTTTTGTGTACACGATAACTCGAGAACGTTTTGAGATATCAATTTGAAATTTGGAACACTTATGTACTATTGTACTATGACGAGGTATGGAGCTGATTGGATTTTGAGCTTACTCAGTTGAGGGGTTAGAGGGTTAAATGGGTGTAATACACTTTTTCCTTGACTATTGGTAATTCACAAACGATGCAACGCATTCACTGCAAATTTGAGGCACATGTACAACATAAGAGGGTCTACAAATATAAAAGTTTTTAACTTAAGAGATTCAAGGCCTTGAAGTATTAAAACTAGTTTTATCTAATAAAGTTTTTTAAAATTAATTTTTGTAGTTACAGAGTGAACAGGACTCTAAAAAAAATTCTCACTCTTCTTCAACCTGCCCCCCCACCCCCAGGGGATACGGTGGTAACTAAAACAAAATGTAAGGTAATTCACACACCACATTATTTATCACAAATTTGTGAAAATTATTACAAATTTGTGATAATGAAAGTTTAAGCCGTATTTCTTTAGCCTTATAAATTATATACGCATGTATTTTGTACTCCTGCATACCTACGCCACTGACCGAGCCTGCCCATGTGCCAGGACTTGCGTCTACGCAGTAGTCCACCGATCCAGTGCAGGCGCGCTGGATAGTTAAATGATATTTAATAATAATTAATAATAATAAATATTGAAAGGAGTGAAGTTCCCTTTAGGAGTTCATGGAAAATGGATTAGGATATTACATTTGGTATACAAACAGTAACTAATAACAAAACAAATGGTTAAATAAAGTTTTATCCACTTTTTAAAAGTTTCGTTTATTTGTTTTACTTTTCCATGTTACGTTGGTAGTGTGATTGCCAGTGAAAAGGTTTTTTTAGGAATGGAAACCTTATTCCTTTTTTATCCTTTAATGTCAACCAGTTAATTTTTTTAAATATTCAGGTTTGGTCTTAATTTTAACAAAACAAATGTATAAATCTCCTTTCAATTCAATTTGAAATTATAAATAAGGGTTTGTCCAATTGGCACGGTTCTTACTGTTTCTGTTTTTCTTGAAGAAGGTGTTGTTATGAAGTGTTCATAGAATTTGTATTATCTATTTGTTTAAATGAGTTTGTTAATGTAATATGAATTTCGGTTCCGTTTACTAACCTCTTTTTTTCAATTTTATTTTCAATTTATATTGAAAAGTGTCCCAAATTTATATTTATTTTATTTGCATTTTAAAGTTGTGGTCAATATGAGTTTTAATTTTTATAAAGTCAGTAGAGTGGAAGAGTGGAGGAGGAATGTGTAGAAGTGATTCGTTGGTAATTAAATTGCCATGTAGTGAAATTTTCGGTTCTGTAAAAAATTTAAACAGTGGTCCCGTTCTTGGAAGTTTACTATTTACTTTTTGATACCTGTATTGAAGATCCGTATAACTCTAGTAAATTGTTTTCTAGGAAAGGTAGCTTTGAAAAAATTTTTTCAAATACAGTATTAGTATTAAACATTAATATCCAAAGAATGAAAGCTTTCGTCATTCTATAAAGTTAGAGACACAACCCGTATTATAATAGCTCTCAAAATGTATCTCTACGTTAGATATAAAGTAGTAGTACTAAAGCTCTTACGACGGATGATAGGAGGGATTTGAATTCTCAGTAACATTTGAAAAAGCTGTTCTAGCAGTTAGGATTTTAAGAGGAAAGGAAGTAGCTTATAGGGCGAGTTTTATGTAACTAGGATCTTAATTTTGGGGATAGGCTTAATACAGGATATTTCACAGCGGTAAGCGGTAAGACGGGATTTCCTAACCCTAGTTATGACCTATATTACATATATTATAAAAGTCATATAGGTCATAAAGCTTATACAGATCATAAAAGTTATAAAGTTCGTATGAATCAAAAAGGTCTAGCAGGTCATAAAGTGTACATTGGTGATAAAAGCCACATTGGTCATGAAGGTCATATTGGTTAAAAGGTCATATTGGTCATAAAGACCAAATTGGTCATTAATATCATATTGGTCATAAAGATCAAATTGGTCATAAAGGTCGTATTGGTCATAAATCATATTGGTTATAAAGGTCATATTGATTACAAAGTTCATAAAGGTCATATAACGTCATATGACCTAGATTATGATGAGTCTCACTACGTGACTATAAATGAAATAGTCATACAGGTCATAAAGTTCATATAGTTCGTAAAGACTATGAAGGTCATAAAGGTCATAAAGACTATACCCTAATTTAACACTGTCAAAAATACAATCTTGTGGTTTTAGTGATGTAATCTGATTAAATATGGAAAAAATTTGATATGGAAGTAGTGATTCCTTAGGCACACACACTACATCATAATAATACCCATAAGCAGATAAACTGTCAGCCTAACCAGGAGTCGATTTTATAAGTTTAAAACAAAATTGCGCAAAGTTACTAATAATTTTTATCAAACACGCAACCCCCCCCCAATGCGAATGGGGAAAATAAAATATAGAATAGTTGAAACTAATAAAAATGTTCTTTTTTATTAATTTAAAATGATTGCCTTCTGAAATATTTAAATTGTTCTTTGTGCATATAATATTTTTGAATTAGAGAGAAAAAGTAGCGGAAAATAACATTTCTTTGACTTAGGCAATTATTTATAATAGATCTATTATTGTAATAGATATATTATTACTTACATTTCACGGTTTAATAAAATTTTAAATGAATTTAAACCGACCTGTATTGAATAAAGGGTTCGAATACACATTCAAATTTAATAAATCAGCCATACGCAACTCTTCATTATTCATAACAATTATTTATTTATCTAACTTGTAGACCGTTTTACATGCAAATTGCCCACTCATATTTCATACTTTGAAATGCGGCGACAAATTGTTATATTGGAGAAAAAATGACCTGATAAATTATTTATGAATTTTAGAGACCTGTACCATATATAAATCAACTGACATTTAGATGGAATAAATACATACATATACTTTAAATATTATTGCGGTTGCTGGTAACAGATGTTTGAATAGCAAAATCATGATCATATAATGAGACGTATCATAGACAGTGGTGGGATAAAGGAATAGTAATTGTCAATAATAGTAATTATATTTACTATTATATGTTTTGCCTATACTCTTAAATCTTGTTGCACTCTGAAAACAATACTTTACTTTAATGCAAAGATTTTTAATAGTTAAAGGCAACTGACTTTTAGTTACAGAAAAATTAATATTTGTATTTTAACTCCACAGTAATAACTTCTTTACTTTATTTGGTATAGGTACAACAAATTACTTTTAATATATGAAGGCATTATTCCAAAAACCAAACAAGTCCATAAAAGGTAATTTTCAGAAACTGAAAAAAACAGTAGTACTTCTTTTTTTAGCCCGTAGAAAAAATTCGTAATTTTTATAGGGTTAGGTACCACTAATATCTTCTCATATACATAATGAAAAAAAAGTATAAACACCACATTCTGAGAAAAAAAAAATTACTGGACTTGTCTGGTTTTTGCAGGAGTAATTAGTACCGTTCTAAATTTTAGTTTTTATTGTTGTACTGTCAATGAAATGTTACAAAACGTTATTATTAGTTACTACAAAAAGTAAGTTCTATATCTAACATGTTACTACAAAAAAATGTTCCCAATGTAACAGTCGTTTAGCTCTCTTCACAGCCATCAGCATTGTCATCATTATCTATCTCAATATTTCCTTCTTCAGACACGCTAATATCCATCTTAATTGATAATTAACGTCAGTAAAAATTGTACGTACTCTCTGGACAGCCGTCCACATACTAATTTGTTACATGTTTAGTGAATAGGGTACATGTTTAGTGAATTGGGCAAAATGTATAACGCGCATATCTAGAAAAAAAACGGGACATATCTGGTTTTTGCCGGAAACGGGGGACCTGTCTTATTTTTGTAGAATCGCACATATTTCTCCGTGTTGTATCGTCGGATGTGTCTGGTTCTTGGAGAAATAAATTATACCACTAAATAGCAACTGTCTTCAAGTAGATAAGGTGCCGGCAACTTGAAAACTGGATATTTTGGACTGGTTTTTGGAATAATGCCTTCATATGTACTTAATAAAAATGTCATATTTTAAGGTATACGGTTTGTGTAAAGCCAACATCGGCCGGTTGTGAAAAAGGACAAATGCTACACTTCTCATTCTAAAGCCTAGCACAGGTGGTATGAGGGCCGGTCTTATTCCCTCACTACCTTCTATGCGTGTGCGGTTGTTTCTTATCTGTCGTCTCACTTCTGTTTCTCCTTTTCATAACTGGCCGATGTCGGCTTTACACACACGGTATAATTTAAAGAAACAACTATTTTTTTCTGGAGATTCTCCGATACCATATATGAATGTATGTATATATGTTAATGTCACCAAATTGTCAGCATGAAGAGTCGATTATTGATTTTGACCTTCTCCTGATGATGAAATGAGTCCTGAGATGACTCACGAGATTCGCTCTGTTGAAGTACTAGTTGATAGTAACAGTCTATGTCTGACTGAGTCTATGTCACTGCTCGTACTAGTTTTCGCTCGTATGGAATATGCGCCATTCCATAATTTAGAACTGAATGTTTGTCAAACAAAACTGCTTGTCCAAATTACCGTAACATTTTGTATATTAGCGTCATTTGTGTTCTATTCGGGCTTTTCAATTGATTTTAATAATAAGTTGCTGCGCTACAGCATAAAGGGTTCTCCGTTCACACCACAAAAACCAACCCCATGTCGAAATTTGAATTCACAAGATTCTGACAACAATTCAAAGATCTACAGGAGGAGCAGAGAAGGCGCTCGCAGGTAAAAAACCCTATTCTGGCATACAATAAAATCTCTTCAACAAGTCGTGAGCATTTAGTCGCTGTCCCATTCCTTCAATCTTTTTCGAGCCACCGTGAGCCACCCCTCTGCCTTAGGTTTTGCATGCTGTAACCTATGTTGGGGCGATTCCATTGATAAGTCCATCAAATAAGTTGACCTGATGCCACAACTCGCTTCAAGCATCCTACCAGGCCAGCCCGACACCAATCTCCCACGCACTACCTTTTGTTCTACATCCGTTGAATGCAGCGTGGCAGCGTGGACTGCGATTTTGTCTCGAATTGATGCCATGGCATCACTTGAAGGCGCTCGAAATTGACTGGACTCACTCAACGACCGATTGAGCGTCAAAAGTGGAGTTCTAACTATAACCCACCCTTTGTAAATTTGGAGGGGTGCCTAAGTTGTCAATGTTCAAAAAACCGCAACTCTCTAGCCCGAAATGATTCCTATTTAAATAGTCTTACGCAAATTTTGACGAGCAGTTTATTTTAATCAGTAATTATATGTACGTCAAATTTTTTTAAAAAATAAATGCAACTCATATTCCAGAAGTAATTTGAAACGATTGCTACTCTTAAAAAAATCGATTTATATTTAAAAACTGAGAGTTGACAACTCGTGATTTTACATTGAGAAATTAATTGTTATTATGTAATTTAAAATTTAAAATTTATAAACTTCAGACAGTATTCCTACATACAACATGCGGTACCATTGATTGTACCAGTGAAGTACAATATATGAGGGGATAAAAGTGAAATTACATGTTGTTATTCATTTGTCAAGTTGTGAATTTCTTAACACAGTCGTGAGTTGAAAGGAGAGAACGGTCAATGCAATTTAGCTCCATTATTTTTTTTTCAAAATTGAAGTACTTAACCTCACGAATATGTGAAATGTATTTATTTTCTAAATTGACATAATGCAACTCTTAAAAGGGGTTACATTCACTGACCCGTCATGTCAGTCACATCCATTCAGTTAAAAATATGCGTTGAAAAACTAGGTAAGTACCAAATTCTTTCGTTTTTTACATTTCACCGCTACAAGACACGAAGTAATTTAAATTTTTTGGCCGTCTTCAAACATCGTTGTCTCTTTTTTCTTGAAATTTATGCCGAAATGTTAGACAGAGCTATAGAACCTCTTATAATTCATGAGGTGGAAAATCAAAGAGACTCCAATGGAAATCTTGCTCTAGATTAACATTTGCTGCACTTGCAACAGGATGGAGCACCTCCTCATTATGTACGCCCAGTGGGTGGATAATCATTATCCGGAGCAGTGGATTGGTAGGAGAGGACCCATTGAACGGCCACCTAGGTCACAAGATCTGACACCTCTCGATTTCTTCCAATGGGGTCACTTGAAATCAGTTGTATTCAAAACTCAACCAGATTCAATTGAACAACTGCAGCAAAGAATTGTACAAGAATGTAGGGCAATTTTATCTGAAACTCTTCAACACGTCCGCGAACAGTTTGAATATCAGCTGTACTTGTGCTTAGAAAACAATGGAACCCATTTTAAACAATTAATAAAGTAATTATAAAGGCAAGAATTTGAGTATTTCATTATCATACTTTTAAAAGTTGCATTATTTCAATTTAGAAATTAAATACATTCCACACATTCATGAGGTTAACTCCTAACAATTTTGACTAAAAAGAAATATGGGACTTATCTGGAATTGTACAAGAAACTCAAAAATGGCAAAAGAAATAGCGATTGCCATTTAAAATTTTAGGGGTAGGTGCCCTGGGGGTTAAGGGGTTGAAAGTAATACAACAACAAATGCCTCAAAAAGTTGTCCCCCTTGATATGTAAATTGACGTGTTTCGCCAAATTTTGTTTCTTTCTTTTTTTTTTTGTTTTTTTAATTTTTTTCGCCAAATTCTCCAAATTTTAATTACTTTCATATAAGTATATATTAAGTAAGTTTTACTTATTTTTGTATATTCTACTGCAACTGGTACACACATTTACACCACTATTTCTCTGTTTCATTTATAATTCTACATCTGATATTTCTTTTTAAATATGGGTGAACAAAAAATGGGTGAAAGAAAGGAACAAAAGTTTCTTACTTGATATCTGGATCAATTTGCCGTTTTTAGAATCATAATCCAATTAGTAAGAAGCAGTTGGGAAGCAATTTCTGTCAACTATATTATGAAATAATTTTACTTTCTGGTTACATATTGAATGATTACTAAACTTACCCAAGCCACTGTGACTAAAGCTCCTCCCTTGGTGAATGAAAAATTTACTTACCTGAAACAATGAAAATAAAGTTGTAATAAGTGTAATCTCTACATATAGATTGTACATATATATTATTATTTTTCTATAATTTATATTGAATACAGGATAAAATAGTTAGCAACAAATTAATAAATATTAAAAAACTAGTGAAATTGAAAGAAGGGCTTTTGGAAGATAACTATGGTTAATTTTTAACAATACACTTTTTTCAAAGATCAAGTTGAACCTGTTAAACCTGAAAAAAATCCATTTTGTCGTATAAATTCTAATTTAAAAAGGGAGCACTGAACTCTTATATGCACGTCTCTGATTCTGTAATTAAAAGGTTTATCGATGGTTACTTTCACTGTTACTGAGTAAATAGAAAAGAAAAGCCAAGAAGATATCAAAGTTTATATTGAAAACTAAGCGTTTAAGTTTTTACAAAAGTTAAAAAAACGATATATCAAGCGAATAAATAGAAAAATGAAAATAAACCAAGATAAAAAAAAATTATTTATAATTTTGAGTGTTTGTTCTACATCCGGCTCTGGTATTATTGACATAATGTAATATTGATAATCAATATAGAGCTAATTTACTAGAGCCCGTAGGTTCATAATATATTCCAGGACCGGTCTTAACGCGACTGGAACATTGTTATAACAAGTCATAAAAAAATCATCAAATTTGGCTATGACAAGGAAGATGGAAATAGTGGTTATGTCGAAGTTGTAAAATTTTGGGGAAATAACGGTTGCAAATTGTAAAATAAATCATATAATATAACCAGCACTGACAATTAATTAAGGTTGTACATTTAAGATTAAGAATAGAAATACATCTTTTTGCTAGGCCAACTTTGATGAGTTTTTTTTTTATTATTTTTAGTACAATCCTAGTTCAATCAAATGACGCCCTCGTATTCCGGAATATAACCCGTCTGTCGTGTTGTGCGCCACACTCTAACCAAGTTACGGTCGAGTCACAAACGTGAACGTAACTTACACTTATTGTTAGTACTAGTTAACCTGCGCTGGACGATGCATAATTTGCATGCAATTGATGCAATGATGCAATGATGCACGATACAGCGTCCGTCGCATGTTACGGTGGAACGATGGATATACAATTTTGCGGAACTGACCATTAATGGCAATGAACTTCGACTTTTACGAAACAATTTAACTTGGATTTATTCAAAATGATGGTAGCGTGTAATATTAAATCACAGAAGTTACAGGACATAATATAGCTATCGTAGTGGTTGGGGGGACTGGATGAGGCAAATGCCGTGGAGGGCATTTGATAGCTTCAAGTACATGTACCAATTTAATCCACATTACATATTTGCCACACGAGCTCTACCGAATTGCCGAAACTGTTTCCTAATGTTTCTGATAACTAATATAGAGCCTTATAGTAAATGTGAAACAAGTATTTGTGAAATCAACATCCAGAAATAAAAAGTTTTCGGACATTCTACCAAGGATACCACTATCAGCGTAGCCTATTATGACTGATTGGGGCGCATGGGTACTGCCAGCTATTTTAAGTGATAGACGCCCGAGCTTAACTCCTGAACATATCGAACAGTTATTGATAAATAATTTATGGACACTCGAGTGGCAGTACTGACACATTATAGCGTCGGTTACCGTGTGTTTGCTAGTTCTGTGTCTTGTGATTATCACTGCTAGTGATATCCTCCCTGGGAAAGAACACATCTATTATAAACCTCCGAGCTCTACTGATGACTCTTCTCATAAAAATCTATTTTCTGAAACGCCTAGGTTTTATACCGTTTCGAAGATTTGAATAAATATATGTGATACATCTGAAATTAATTATCTTTCAATAAATAGTACTAACTATGTATTTACGATCAATCAAACACGCTAAACAATTTCACCTATCGTTTACTTCCTAGCCTTTTGTGGGCACTAATTAGATGATCCTTAATTAAAACCTCCGATTCGCGGTAATTTCAAAGCAATTTTTTTTCACGGCCGCTATCAATCGATGATACGTCCGCTATCCGGGGTTATTTTCTAAATTAAATAGTTATTAGCACGATTTGAAATTATATACGCGGTAGAAGTGTGTCTCGCAATTAATTTACGTATGTCGATCACGTCCCGCAACTGGTTTGCGAATTCATTAATGCCGTGAAATCAAAGTGTACACGTCGGCCAAGATTGGATGTCTTCCATAAGGAGAAGCAGTGCGATTTTTCTTCACCACACCCAGGCCCGGCGCAAGGCACGAAACAACAAAGCAGATGGTTCAGGGCGGCACTTTCCCAGGACCGGCATTTCTTAGGCTAGCTTGTTGGTATATAAAAATAATAATTTTCCCTTTCCCTAACGCTTTCATTTTCCCTGACTAAATTGAGGCAAAAGTGGAAGCATATCTGTTATTGCTATGATTGCTTTTGTGGTAGTTTCAGAACTGTGAAGCTTTTCTTGTGCATATGTTTCCAGTTTTTCTCAAATCAGTTTACTGAATTTTTGAAACAATCAGAAAAAAATAAGTAACGTAAACGTGGATGCACATAGCACACCAGATGCTACTAAATATTTGACCAGTGTCCTGATGCATGTTGACATGGAAATCATTGCACCAATTAAAATCAGTAGTAATGGCGGCTGGTCGAATTTGAATTTCCCTGGAGGAAACTACATTATATTATTAATATATAATAGGGGTGATTATTAGGCCTAAGTAGAAGGCTAGAGTACCGAAAAAACTTCAAAAAACATCTGCAAATAATAAAAAAAATCATTCTTCGCCAGAAGATCTTGGAAACTTTTTTTATATAATCATCAATTATGAAATATTTTTATATAATTTGTTATTCGAAATTTCGATATAAAAAGATTAACTAGTTTAAATTTAAACCCCCATCTATTTGTTTTTGAGATTTGCAATAGCTGTATCTGTAATTCAAATGAAAATTTTGCAAATGAAAAGTACAAGAATAAAAAGTTTTTTATATGGAAGTTTTTTTGTGAAAAAACTATTTCGCAAACATTTTACAAGACGTTTCCAGGATCTTCTGGTTGGGCACAAATGTTATTTATTTATATTTTTTAAGTTCCATTTGCTACCTTGTACTTAGGTCTAGTAATCACCCCTAAATGAGTTTGTGAGTCCCATGCTCCCTTATGAAAATATGTTTTAAATTTTGATTTCCACCATGCGCCACTGATCAGTAGACTACTGTGGCCAGCATTAAACAAAGTCACTTGTTGTGCTTATATTGTGGTCGTTCTATGGTACTTTGGATTCATATTTTTTGGACACGAAGCTTTGTGGCAAACACTATTTTACGCAACACAATATTTCGTATTACCGATATATTAGAAAGCAGATAAAACAATAGTGATGATAAAACACGAGTTTAAAAAAAGTACCATTATTTCAAACCATCAACAGTTTTGAGGCCTGCACGAGTAAGTAAAAATGTAAACGACTAGTAATAATCCAACCATAACACGTATAACCAACAACCTAAGACAGCGATACGAGTATGTAATCGCGTGAACACAAAGCATCGCAGGCATCGTATGATGCTACTTTATATGATTAGGGTCCAAACCGAAGTATATTTTTGAGGACTCTTCTTTAATAAATTTGAAAATATTATTTTTGTTAACATACTTATTTTTCATATTAATCTCCTAACAAACCTAACAGTTCTTCGGTGACAATATTTTTATCTATTCTAAACATGTTTATTTCTTCATAATTTTCAATATAATATAATAGTATTTTTTTACCAAGAATGACAATACATATTCATTCACTATATTTTGCTGTTTACAAAGTGTTATGTATTGTATAAAAAAAAAAAACCACTAATTAAACTTGTGCGTGGTGATTTTGTTTATTTAGATACACACGCAAATAATAAGAATATTTAAATCGAACTGTTAGAGTAATCTAATCGTAAATTAATTTCAACATTTTATAATATATTGATACAATTATTTTTATATTTAAATTGCTACCTACTAAGTATAATTCTAAAAATTAAAAAAATTCAAAAAAAATATAATATATATCTATATAGCATAATATATAATATATACTTCAATATTTTTCCTTTTTATTAAACACACCTCGGATGATGTTGGTTTATTTATATTTATATCTTAAATAATAACAATGCCGATTATTGATCATAACAATGCCACGATTATGATTAATACTTGTCATATGCGTGCACGGTTATACGATTCCAAATATCGTTGTAATTGTCAATTGAGTATTTATACCTATAGTCGCCCGATTCCATAGTTACTCATATAGGTCTCTTTAAACATACCTTACAATATTGAAGACATGTGGCAGAATGTCTTTATTCTTATCATTAGTCGCAATTTATTCTAGTTACCAAATAGAATGCAATAGTTTCTTCTCCATTTGGGCAATGGCTCATAACGACATCCTGCCTAGATAATTCATAGCAAATGAAACATGATAAAGTTTTCGTCCACATTAAATACATATGCATGACAGGTTTCACGTGTACTAGAGGACGATACCTCTTAAGTGACAACACCGTATTTTTTTCTTCTGATGCAATGCTGGAGATGCTTTCGTTTATACAGGAACATAAATATTTGGAGGCGCCAAAAAATAAATCTTATTTAAGGGCGTCGTGTGCCCTCGAGCCGGCCCTGGCCACACCTATACCCATATGAAATTAAAACTGGATACTCACGCAACTCGTGATTTTTTTCCTGATGATGATGCCTAATGCAATTAAAGCTGTTTCATACTGACGGGTTGCGTTTTCTTCTTTTTTAAGTCCGGAATGTATGATTGCACTTTATAATTGATCGAATACGACGGCAAAAATTGTTTAAATAATTACGGAGTACATGAGGCAGGAATGAAATGATTTGACGAGGGCTGTGACAAAAGTGAATTGGTTTTACTCTATCTCTGAATTAATCCCACATTGTATCTGACTCCAAGAGCGGACATGATTACAAGAAAAACATAATCTTGTAAACTATTGATTACAGTTACTTCGTTAAAAATTTATTTCTGGTTACTAATAACCTGCTTTTAAAAGTTATAATAATCCGTTCATAGTGAATGTTCTAATCATGGTAAAATAAAAAAAAAAAAGAAATTAAAAATATGATATTAAAAAAATTTTATTGAAAATTACTTTGAAAAAAAGAAAAAGAATGAAAAAAAAAAAGATTGAGGGATATGGACGACCCAAAAAAAGAAAAGAAAAAAAACATGGAAATATCAAATTACCTAAATCCAATACTTATTATAAATATTAAATAATTAAATTATCGTAAAAGAAGAATGTCAAAAAAAGAAATTATGCATTAACATTATTTTTAAAAATAATATATATAAAAATATTAATTGTCAAAAATAATAATATTTATAGAATAAAAATTAAAATTAATTAAAAAATAATTAAATAAAATTTTGGTTTTCATAAAGAAAAAAACAATAACATTTAGTAAAAATGTCCCTCAAATAACTCAAATGTTTAAGGAGCATTGAGGAATTTTGGTCTCATTTAAGCAGAAAGGTATATGATGGGGGTTGGAAAGCCCAAAATGAGGAGCAGTTAAGACGCAGAATCTTTCAGAAAAGTCGATTTTGCTACCGTCCAAAGACTGTTAGGCAATATAAGAACCAAATTACGTGTCATAAAGAAGGATGAGCCTTTATCCGATATATAAATGTTATGTTTAGTTGAATTAAGACTGTATAAGAATAATGTTGAAATGTAAAAAGGCTGAGTAGGCTGGAGCCTAGGGCGGTAGATTTTAGGGGCGGCAAATTATTTGGACCAAAAATTTTTGTCTTACAGAAATACTTAAGAGCAACATATGGTAATTCGTCTGAACGCTAAACTCCAATAATGCGAGTGCAGCAACGCTCGGTCGGGTTGCGTTTCAGATGGGTGACCGTATCTGCTCTGTCAAAGTTTGTCGGACAGAGGCATCTAGTAGGTGGTGCCAGAGGTGACAATCTGAGCCATCTGACCGAGCCTCTGTCAGTGGGTTCGAGTCCCGCCTAATAGCCTTGGCAACTCTATTAGGACATGGGTGTTACAGTGTGAGTGTACCGGGGGTTAAGTGGAAGAGCGCCGACTGGCGTTTCCAATAGCGTTTCAATATTACAATTTAAATTTAGTAATATTTACTCATTTTTTTTTTAATTACTATAATTTTTTTCTCCATGTACCTAAATGTTACTAGGTCCACTCACACAATTCAATAAATTATAATAATTACAGCATAAATGTAATTAATATGATTGCGAACTAGGGTATCGAATTTCAGAGGTAAATTTGTAAATCCGCCAATGAAAATAATAAATAAAAAAAATTGACTTTTACTTTTTTCCGAAAACTTTTGAGACGTACGCCATACGAAACTATTGAAAAGCAATCAAATACTTCAAATGTTGCAATTCGATCCGAACCATTACATATAAACATGTGCCCTAGTGATGGTGATATAATGGAAGTGGACCCATATTGTTAATATATTACATGTTTATTTTAAATAACATAGTAATCGCATAATAATATACCACTTATAGCAATGTCATGTCATTCTGTATCTTATATTTACTCTGACCACACCTGAACTGAAATGTATTAGTAATTGAGAGGCCATTCGAAAAATGGGAAACTAATAAAGTTTCCAATTTCATCAGACATGAAAAACGATCATTTATAATATAATTATCGGGTCGTTATAACGAACCGATTTTATCTGCCGTTTTCCCTCTTTATGAACCAACTTTTATTTATATATACATCATGGCGTAACCCCTAATGGTGTTGTTATATGCTTAACAAGCACGCACAATTCTACCCCATATGAGATAAAACGAGATAAGGGTAGAACTACCCCTAAAATTCCAGTAAAAAGAAAATGCCATCGAATGTAAATTATTCAAAATCGTATGAATTCTAATGCGCTCCAGGACTACATGTTAATAAAATATAGGAGCCTGTAGATGGTGAAAAAAAATAAAAAAATAGCAGACACTAGTCTTTGAATCCCATCTGGAAAATCTTGACAATTTCATAAAAATATTTGATTCTACAAAATTCGAATGTTCAGTTTCAGGGGTATTTTATATTATATTTCACACAAAATAGTCTTATCACCAGACATCGGATAAACGTGGTTTTAACCTTGAACCGCTCTTAAGAATGGATTATAACATGTGGACATAAACGAGTTATTTTAACCATGTATACCCATATATACTAAAAATTGTCACCAATAAAACATAAGGTTTACATCCAATGAACAGATATTTATGTTTACTTGACAGTCGTTCAAGGTTAAAATCACGTTTATCCGAAGTCTGCTTATGACTTCACCAATTTATTTTGAGTCCATTCCTTCCTGTGACAAAAATTGTTTTAATGTCTATTTCATTCCCTTGGAAGTAAAAACTTGGACATAAAATTTTACTGTCAGTATATTCTTCATTGTACGTACTTAAAATATGATATGAAGCTAATTCAATATATTACAGGTAACAATACTGAGGCACTAACACTGACACTGGCACCGATTTTGGTTCTAGTATTGCAAACACCAAAGCAGATAATACAGCCAACTTTGATGCACATGTCATTATTAGTGCCAGTTCATGTCCTTGTATATACCACTAATTATCGAATTACTGTTGACGTTGCTATCTAATATTCATAAACAACAGACCTAAGGCCACCGTCACCACCGCTAGGACATCCAAATTGATAGTTCAGTGCAAGTACCCGAGATAGAGCCAATACAAATGCCAATGGAAACATCAATTAAATTATTATCATTACCAAAATAAATGCCAGTCATTCTCAGTGCCAATAAGGGCAGTGTCAATGCAAATACAGGTGGTTGTACTTATGCGAGAGCAAGTGGAAATGCAACGCAGTACATACGCCCGTTCTAATACTGAATCAGTGAGCGTTAGTTAACGAAAATTATTGTTGCTAAAGTAATTATTAACCACACACTTCAGTACTACTTCCATTATTTTATTTTACATTAGTTATTTTCTTTATACAGGGTGTTTGGCTACTCGTGTTACAAACTTTGAGATCGCACAGGAAATTTGACACTAAACAAAAAAGGCCCTCTTCAATATGGTCACCGTTTTTGAGATATTTCGATTTTTCAAATTTTTCAAAATTCTACGATTACGATTCTACTTATGGACGAAAAACGTTTAGAAGATCGTTATATCGAACGCTACAATAAATTAGAGAGTACCGTTGGATTTTACGTTAAATTTGCTATGAGAAACAACCTCGCTTGATCCCAGAAAAAATTAAACTCGAGGCAGTATCATCTGAATTTTGAAACATTTCAAAATTACAAAATTTTGTAAAAGTATAATGTTGTATTTGAGATACAAGTTCCAAACCTAAATGGTCATTTTGACATTCCGTTTTGCCACAGTTTTGCTACTTTTGTAAATTTCGAAATTTTTGGAAATTCGAATGATACTGCCTTGAGTTGAATTTTTTTTCTGGGATCAAGCGAGGTTGTTTCTCGTTTAACGTATAAATTTCTTGTAGAGTTCGATATAACGATGTTCTCATAACGATGTTTTTGGTCCATATGTCATAAAATTTTGAAAATTTGAAAATCGAAATATCTCAAAAACTGTTGAGGACCTTTTTTGTTCAGCGTCAAATTTCCTGTACGATCTCAAAGTTTGTAACATGAGTAGCCAAACACCCTGTATACGTTAGAACTAAATTTAAATTTTCAAAAGCGAACTAATGGTTATACTGGTATTATTTGAATAGATTAATGACATTTCACCGTTTTTCCCAGTTTTAACTAATTTTACATGTACCACTAAAATATAGTAGGTATCCAATTATCACAATAATCGAGAACTCATTATTTGCATGTTTCAAATACGAGACTATCGTTTTTATTTTAATTGGATGCTAATAACTGCACGTAATACCTTGAACTTTCATACAATAAGTGATTAAATGATAAAAAAAGTTTACGGTGGTAATTTGCCTTTCGTGACTCCTTTATGATAAAAAAATAAAGTATTTTTCGACGACCCAGAGTAACGTAAGGCAAAAACCACTTATTTGAAATAAAACTTATACAAACATAAATATTCGAAAATAAGACGTATAAACTACTGTCGAATATAGGAATATACCTAAATACTTTCGGATAAACCCCTTATAAGACAATCGACTAATGATCATAAACTCATTATCTCTTTGGACAAGCGTACAGTTGAATTTGAACATAACTCAACTATTTCACTGCCCTTATATAAAGAGTCATTCAAAATAAAGTCCCAAAGTTGGCCAGGCAAAAAAAGACGTATTTCTATTCTTAATCTTAAGTTTATAACTTTATTTACTTGTCAAGGTTGTCTCATTATGTGACAGCCATTATTTATTTTACAATTGTTTACAATTGTGACCACAATGTCAAAAATTTGACAACATCGCTTCGAGCTTCGACATAACCGCTTTCCATCTCTCTCATTCATATCCAGGTTTGATGACTTTTTTGGATGGCTATTTTCTTTTGATCTTCATTTATACATGCCTATATGTATATTCTGACTTCTGATCGTTTCTGTTTGTAGTTAGATATAACCAACCCTATGTCTAATTATAATTATTTAAATGGACTAGGTACGTACATGAATAAAATTCCAAATTTGTTTTATCAACTGATATAACTACTTACATTCAGAGTTGTGATAAAGAAGACTAGAACTAAGGAGACAGAGTTGCGGATTTTCGCTGTATAACGCGAGGGGCTCGAATATGGTCACCTTCAGAGGCGCTGTAAGCAGTGTCGTTCCACGGTATATATACCGTGGTGTCGTTCTGTACTAATCTGTGTGCGTTAGAGTCCGTGTAAATGTCCGTGGTGCGAATATTGGTGGTATGCGAATGGTGATTTATCGAAACCATTCATTAAAAGTATCAAGGTTTACAGAAGCTTGTGATTTTTGAAAATTTGAACTTAAGCTAATAGGCCTATGACGAACTTCTATCTAAAACCTATCATTTGTTGGCATTTTAGAAAATACATTATGCGTTTGTTACAAGATGCGTTTATTATTGCTAAATTATCTACAGGGTGTTTAAAATTTTTACATGTTTAGCACAACTTGAAACAATCAAACATCAATTTTCTTAAATACAATGCCCCATATCTTACTTTACACTTTGATGTAGAATTAAAGGCTACGTCGATCTGTTTTACCATTCTCTATACTTATCTTTAATAGTTTTTTAGTTATTAGGTTTCTTTTTTTAAATTTGCATATAAGTTACGTAAACTCGTTTGCTTTTTCAACAGCATGTCATGGAAATGACAGCCAGTGTCACTGCTACTGTTACTGTTTTTTTTTTTCGAGTAGTAGTGTTTATTTGTGTTCTTCAATATGGAAATTCAAGAATATTCAAATACAAATATTTTGAACTTATTTTAAATTCACGGGGGTGTCACAAGGTTATTTGTAGAATTTGTGTAGGGTAGACCGGGGCACGTTTACGCATGGGGCACGTTTACGCAGTGCACTTTTTCCGAAACGAGTTATAACTGGCGCGCCACCAGTCATGACAGATTGATGCTGCTCCCCAGCGGGTATTCTCACAAGTTTTGAGCATCAGTCGAGCTTCGGTCTAGCATGCGGAAAGGATAACCTGTTTTCTGTCAAGCTGAGTAAATTTTGTGTTGAACTTATTGAAACTTATTGTGAACTCGTAATACTTAGTTAAGGATAAACAAATATATGAACAATAGCAGAATTCTATCCTTTTTTGAGAACTGTATTTATATGAACAGAAATGTTATTAATTTTCGTTGCACGTTAAAAATAAATCCAAACATGGCGATGGGGCACGTTTACGCATTGACATCGGGGCACCTTTACGCACGTTCTTTTCAAGCTATTTGGTTTTGCAAATCATCATTTAATGTTTAATTGAGTAACAGATTCGTCTCTTATAGCTTACAATCATATAGTTCTGTATTCATGTCTGTTCAGCTTTAATTTTATAGACTATCCAGCCTGTAATGAATTTTGTTTATTTTACAGATGGTAAGACATTATGTTCAAAAAACAGAACCAAGTTAGATGTCTGTTTAGATGTTAGATATTTGATTAAATATTTATTTCACTTACTCCTTGGTATCACTTATAATATGCGTAAACGTGCCCCACTTGATACGTAAACTTGCCCCATTCTCGGGGCAAGTTTACGCAACAGACTTGGACCTAAACAATTTTTTTTACGGTTAAAAACACAAATGGGGCAACAACTAAATACACAAATTTTGACTTTATTAACTGCTTTATAAAACCACAATGTCTAAAATTTCCTAAGTTAAAACACAAAAATTAGAAAATTCATTGAAAAAAATCCGCGTAAACGTGCCCCGGTCTACCCTATTCAATAACAGGTATCGTCATTTACCACCGATGAACAAACCCGTTTAAACGGAACGAACTTTTTACAGTTTGGAAGAGTGGCACTGATATGATACCTAGGATCTGGAAAGTGTGCTACAACGCAGGGTCGGCACTATACAACTCTGTGGTTATTAAAGTATAAACCGTATTTTTTAAGCACCTTATATATGTACGCATCTATTTCTTGCCAGTGCGAATGCCACTGACCGTGCCTGGTAACGCTTGATTCTCCAGTGACGGGTTCGAGGAAAGGCTATAGGCAATTTATCCATATAACGTAGCGAGCGTTCCATTATCGTTTAGTATTGTAAATTAGCACGACGGGAATTAGAAGTCCATTTTCGAGGTCGGACCGGCGTGAGATCACAGGACCGTAGTGGCCACCTAACTGGAACATTACAATAATTAATGATTCGTTATCAAAAAATGCTTTCAAAAATTTAAATTATCAAAAGTTACGTGAATTAGTGCCCTGTCGCATCTTCATTTTCTAATGTGTTTACATAGAATTTCCTAAATTCTATTACGGTATGAGATGGACTTCAGTTGGTGTCTTAATATTATAGACACAAAAGGGGCACTCTTGTCACTCAGTCGTGACACTTGCTTTGCCCGGAAACTAGTCCTATGTCACGACTTTTATTTATTTTCCTAGCTCTATTCTCAGGGCGTACTGTACCCCAGATTAGTGGATAATAAATGGTATTAAATTGTTGGTAACAAAGAGCAAAAGACACAATAGATATTCTCGTTCTTTGGGGTTAGGAAAACTAAAACACAGCGTTTCAAATAATATACAGATCGCAGTTTTAATAATATACAGATACAGTGGTGACAGTGGGTGTAATTCGGTCTTAACACCGATACGAAATACTCCAAAACTAAATATGTAACCTACTAAAAAAGGAAACCACAAAATATACCAGAATAGTCTCCGCAGGTAGCTACCGTTGGTTTACATTTACGTACTAAAATATATATAGGTGTTAAAGGGCCATAAAAGTAATAAATTGCAATAACTATAGTAGACTGCGATGTAAAATATCAATATTATAAAATATTATAACGTGGAATAAATTTCAGTCGGAATGACACACTCACGTGACTGGAACAGTTATTGTAATAAAAAGAGGAAAAAGGTATCTCCGTAGTTCGGGTTCAATCCTCTGCAAGGGGACGTACAACAAGTCTTGCACTGGATTCCTACTTTGGGGACGTAGGACTCAACCCCTGTCTTCGAAGGTTCGAGCCAAGTACTCGAACTTGGCACAACAGATCCACACTATGGAGCTTGTCAACTCAGAACCCTTACCAAGGAACCTGTACTCAGGAACCCATACCACAGACCCGTACCAAGGACCTATACTGCTAGCAAGGACCTGCACCAAGGACCTGTACCAAGGACCTGTACCAAGGACCCTAAAGAGAAAGTTGTTGTACACAACGAAGGCACTCTTAAGTGGCCAGAACTTCCTGGGCGGCCTCTTCTCAGAAAGGGGGGGGGGGGGGGGGAACCTGCTAGCACGGAACAATAGCGCCCTCACGCGGAACTAATAAGCTATTAAATATCAGCAATTAGTGAAAGCCAGATACTCTACAGTAGTGCAAACTAAACACGTAACAGGTATCCACCGAATTGAGTCTTAAAAAATTGTTCAATTAACTTTTTCGATATGGCCGCCCATACGTCAACTTTTTGAGAATACCTAGGTACAGAGGCGTCTCTTTAAAGGAATGTGGATTTTCAGAACTCCACATTCTCATTTGTCGTTGAATTAACATAATCAGAAACGAAATAAATTTAACATACTTACCTACAAACCACTCTGAAAATTGCATTCGCTGTACCTGGTCGTTTGGTAATAATTCTTGGACTGAGCTTAGACGATAAGCGTGCATATGCAGATTGTACTGCAGGATCTTTATGATACATTTACTTGCTGGCTTAAACTCCTAGTAGGGGTTTGTGGATGTTGATTAACAATTTGCCTCACTTCTTCAAGTTTTTATGCAGCGCGAACTTTTTTAGGTCTCCCTGCCTTCTTTTCTATTTACACTTCGTATGTCTCTAAACAAAGCCACAGATCTAGACACAAGTTGGCGAAACTAGTTGATTTATTTTACTGTGTGCGGAAATTCTATTTGAAAAAAAAAAAATTAACTAACAAGTAGATTTCTAATATGTCATTAGAACTTGATAATTCTAACAGCAATAATTCAAGACATGGAAGATCGATTTCACGGCATAATTTGAGGACTTTTTTACCTTGAGCTGTATTCAAAATTAAAAGCAAAACAGAGCCGGATTGAAAATAAAACACAAGCACACTCCGAAGACTATTGATTTCATTTGACAAAAGTTAATGCCTGTAATTTGAACATTACTTAATTTATGTTTATTCGCCGGAGTAGGCAGTAACTCCGCGGTCTCTGTAATTTTATTAATGAATCCCGGAGAATTCCAGTCATTTGCAAGGCCTGCAATTATACATCGCCGAAGAAGAAAGGATATCGAAGACATGCAACTTTATGATGCATGAAGTCTGCCTGGCGATGTCTACGAATCTCCGAGGATCCTTATGTTATGCCGAAGTACATACGAATACAGAGTGATTTTTTGTGCGTATATGGTCTACAGAATCGGTGTTTCATAAGAAACACTAAAATGTAATATGTGGTATTGTATCCGCCCTTTTGTACCTCTTTTGTATCTCTTTTAACCATTTGGTCCACCTGAGGTTATGCTGTTGCTATTGAACACCAATGCTATGCTAGGTGTTCAATTTATTATGTTAAATTTTGCTAACCTCAAATAGAGATAATTTGAAAGTAACACCCCATATTTATTATTAAATTTTCAATCTATTAATTTAATTTAGTTAAGCTGGTTTATTTAAATTTTATTAACTAAAAATAAGCAGTATTATTTCATTAAGAAAACAATGAATAGTAGCTAAAAAAATTTACAGTTTTCTATTTAGTTCATGGCTAATTTTATAGTAACTTTTAAGAAAAATCCTTAACACCCGAATAAAATATCTCTGATTTTTTTTTATTTTTTACCCCATAATGTCTATATCTATGGGACACAACTTCAAATATGACAACACAATTCATGACTGTATACGACAAAGTTTTTTCTTTTTTTTTTTTTTTTTTTTTTTTTTTTTAAAATTTTTTTTTTTTTTTTTTTTTTTTTTTTTTTTTTTTTTTTTCTTTGGGGGGTTCTTGGTCTTGGGGGGGGGGGGGGGGGGGGGCGGGGGGTGTTGGTTTTTTTTTTTTGTTTTGTTTGGTTTGTTTTTTTTTTTTTTTGGGTTTTTTTTTTTTTTTTTTTTTTTTTTTTTTTTTTGAGTTTTTTTTTTTTACTTGTTGAGTGACCTTTTTTAGTAATTGTTTATTTTCTTCGCTGAGAAGTGTGTTTTTACTGTTTTTGATTGTGAAACGTTTCAAAATGAATTCGGTGTTGGACTTTTTATTGACTAATAAAGATATTACATACGAGATCTGAACGGAAATTAAACGGTTAGGAAGGCCGATACCCGATTTGATTATTTCCAAAACAGACGTAGGAAAATCGCGAAATTATTCACTGAATTTTAATAGTAGTGTCTACGACAGATTTAAGTGGTTATGTGTCCTAAAACAAACAAACTGTTTTGTTTTATTTGTTTAGTGATGGGTGGCAACCGAAGTGCATGGACTCAAGAAGGGGTGAGTGATTTAAAACATTTAAATGCACGAGCTAAGAAACATGATAGCTACAATGAAAAACATTTACATAACATCTTAGATTTTAGTGTGTTGGGAAGGTAGACATAAGGCAACAGCTTGATAGTGCTTATCGTGAAAATATAAGACGTCACAATGAAAATGTGGATAAAAACAGACATATTTTAAACCAAATAATTGATTGTATTAAGTTTTGTGAAACAAATCCGGGACTTTAATGAAAAGGTGATTAACATTTTTGTGAACAATAAGGATAGGCGAGCTGATTTCCTATACAAATAACGGTAAGATACCTATATCAAATTTTTTTCACGTGTTGCCACCCATTATTTTAATATATTTAAGCCCTCAATATTCGTGCCTAATAATTATTTAAAAAAGCTACCAAAGCCCAAAAATTATTCTTGTGAAAGTCTATATTTTTGTAAAAAAGATTTTTCATTGAAATTCTAAGTGTCCGTAAAACGCATGACCTTGAAAATTTTAAAAATTTTCGCCTGCTGCGCCATTGGTAGATAATAAGTAATCCTACTGACACACCCTGTTCCCAGCCATGTAACACACCCACGAGCCGCCACTGGTAGAAAGTGAAGCTTTTATTTTCTTATGCCATGCCAAAAATGATAAGGGAAACATACTACTAAAAAAAGGTGTGACAGTTATTCCAGACCCTAACATCTGCCAATCGTTTGATGAAGTTTTTAACTTAAAATTGTGTTTTTTCCTTTGCAAAAAATTATAGGGTGTTGGTGGTAGTTGACGCACAGAAGTATATGAACACACTGTAGATACAAAGACATTAAAAAAAAGTGGTAAAAAATATGCAAATAACCTCACATATGACTTTCCTGTATATTTTATAAACCAAAGATTCTATAGACTGAATAATACGCATTAAAAACTCACTCTATGTATTGCATCCGAGGAGCGCAATCATTTAAAATTAGATAATTAAGAGTTTAATTCTAAAGGCTTAACAGTTTTGTTTGTTCTGGCAAATGTAGCCACACTTCAAACTAGTATTAATATTATCCTTTATCCTACTGTCCTCCATCTATTAAATATTAGACAACTTGCTCATACACGGTAGAAATTATTTTAGAATCTACATTTTTCGTCATTGCGAATTTTTACTGGTTTGTTGCATAATGCATGATGCAAAAAAACATGAAAAAAGCATTGTTTAAAAGTAGAAAACTAAATTTAGAGATGGAAGGCGATGGAAGAAAACTAGACATTTTCGACGAACAATTAACATTGCACTACACTTTCGATTTATATTTATATAATAACAACATAAGTATATTTTCGATTACGTTGACGTCATCAGAAGATAACTAAAACTGTTCCAATCCCTTGGTGTCTATTAGGATGGTGGGCGAAATCAGAAGTAGGCTAAAGAAGTACTTGCTAGATTATGTCATATTTATGTGTAGACGATAGACAAGTATTATATTGTTACTTAGAGTTATCCCTTTCCTCTTATAGATAAGAAATATTGAGAAATAAAATATTACTGGGGCAGATTATTGTATAATATATTATAATTCATTAATTTCATATTTCCAAATCCACCTAAAAAAGTTGTGTTCCTATATCAATATTTCAACCCATATTAAAGAACGTACATAGCGATAAATCAAAATAAACCCCAATTTTTCCATTAAAGCGTTACTCACATTATTAGTTTCGTTAAATTTTCGCTTAATTGACGAAAATCCCCAAGGCAAACTTCATGAAATTATAACGCATTATTGGATACAGCCGAACGTTGGTAACTAAGTAATGAATGCATAATGCAGTTGTAATCTTGCATCCCACTCATGAGCGCAGCCAATAATTTGGCTATGAAATAGGGGTTTTCGTTGATCTGTTTCAGCAACTTTCAATAATATATACCAGGCCTAGTTTTGACCATATTATTTAAATAAGCGATTACTTAAAATATTTATTAAATAAATAGTAGTTATACAAATTTTTAATTATAGTCAGATCTATTATACTTTTTTACTGCAAGAAACGTTTATCATATTTACCAAACAATATGCATAAAAAAATATATTGGGAAAACCTAGCAGACTATTGTGTATGGACTTAAGGAAATACCAGGACATGGATGGCCACCAGGGATAACAAATTGACAAATTTACGAAGGCTACGATTTTCAATCAATATATTAGTCAGATGTTACTGTTATTGTCCTCAGAAATTTGTAAGAACTTAAAAATTCCATATGACAACCTAGCAAACCATACAATAGTAATACATAATATATACCATCAGAAAGGAAACATTTAAATCCTATTCAATAGTAATATGAATATGAAAAATAAATCTTAACTATTATGCTTGTATACAGGGTGAATCACATTTAACGTCAAAACAGGAAATACTGATGTGATTTGACCGACGTTTGAAATTAAATAGGGTTTTTTCATTTGGCATTTTTCACATGAACGCTTCTTTCTGATGTACGGGGTGTTGAAAATGTATGTAAAGATATTTTCCGAACCAACAAGAGATACCTTTTTTTAACTAAAACCTTTTAAAAATTAAAAAAGGAAACAATCTGATACATATTTTCCTACGACCAAATGTATGCGCAGATACCGAAATTTTTTTCATATCTGACATTTTTTGTTTGTAACTAAAAAGTACATGTGAATTTGAAGTGAAATTTGATTCCATAAGTGGTGGACAATTTGTTTTATAAATTTGTTAAATTGATTACCCATAGCCCACCATAGGTTACTGAACGACAGCCATATTACGTCAGATCAAAGCACACCATACCGGCATATTATGTACAAAATTTAGTTCAAATATCTCAGTTCAGAAAATAATTATCTCTAACACTATTTTATAAACAAACACATAATGAATGTCAGAAGAAACATACATCGTAATGAATGTCATTCCAACACACTTTTGACCAAACAACAGTTTAGGCTCATATTAGCCTGTATATCAAGAACTTTAGTGTGGTTACTATGGTTACATCTGACAAATATGACAAAAAGATTGAGAGCTGAGTTTTACTCCTGGTTTGCATTTGACTTTTATGAGTCCAGACCAGTTTTCTATATGATTTCTAAAATCTTGTTAAAGAAAGGACAATGTTAAAAATAGCCGATTTTTGGCTACTCGGGGGGAACGCATGTAGCCCAGAAAAAATGATTGATTGCTGTCAAAAAACATGAAATATGTATAACCCCTGAATTCTTCAAATGGTTGGGGAAATGTCAACTTCACCCCTAAAACTGTAAAAACCACCCCAAAACCGCTAAAAATAGATAATTTTCGGTTTTGTTCAGATATTTGTTTTAATTTTTTAGGGGTGACAAGAGACAATTTTTCCAGTCAGATTGATGTAATTAATACTTCTTTTACTATTTTTTGAGTCAGTTTTAATCATTTTACCTGGGTAAAAAAGATATGAGCTATAGCAGTTACAAGTTTTTTTTTTATTATACTTTCCCAAATGTGATATATTAAGAGAGTAATTTCATATATTTTGACCATATTCAATCATTTTTCAGGGATCCAAGCGTTCCCCAAAATACAACCGAGATCAGCAATTTTTAGGAACCGGAAATAAGACATTTGGGGGTAGTTTTTATATTTTTTTAGGGTGAAAGCGACATTTTCTCATCGATTTGATATTTTGAAGATGTTATTATTTTTAAACCATCCCCAACTGTTATTTATGGGATATATGAGTTATCTGTTTATATGATTTTTTACAGTTTTAGGGGTGAAGTTGACATTTCCCCAGACATTTGAAGTATTCAGATGTCATATTTCATGTTTTTTGACAGCAATCAATATTTTTTTCTGGGCTACATGCGTTCCCCCTGAGCAGCCAAAAATCGGCTATTTTTAACATTGTCCTTTGTCAATATTTCCCTTGGTATGTATATTTACATTTTAACCCATTATTTCCATTCCAACCTTGTAATAATTCTTATTTATATTTTCTTAGGTCCCTTAATTTCGTTCAAAATAAATATAAATTAATTACTGAAACAATTTGACTCTAACTAAGGGAAGGTATTAAAAAAACGGCTCTTTATGTGCGTGTGGATTTTTCACTAATACAGAATTCTACGCCGCTGGTGCTTGAGAACATTAAATGAGGGTGGATGGGAACTCCCTTGAATATTTGGCTTACCCTAACATGGTTTAATCAAACGTAACAGATTTACTGTAATAAAGGAATCCATTAAGGGTATTTGAGAATTATTTGCTTGTTTGAAGTACAGTATATAAAACCATCTACTCTTATATTTTATTTTACACCATGTACTGGAGTAGAGGCATATATATTTTTTTAATTTATTATATCCTGAATACAATAATTATGTTTTTATGTAAATTATACCATAGCTTTCACCAACTTCAGGCTTCCAAAATTTTTTTCTTTCTCCGCTTGCATTTTTTTTAACATTTCATCATCTATGTATGTAGTGTATTTAAGTCCAACCATAGTATATCATTTATTAATATAAGTAGAGATAATATTTAAAAAAAAAAACATAAAACACTTCTATTTAGTCATTTCTTTTTATAATGAAAAAAATGTTTGATTATTTAAAATGAGTTATCTTACGTTTTTGTTATTATTAAAGGCTAGGTAATAACTTTTTATTTTTGCGTAAATATGTTTCCTCAAAAAATGGTTTGAGAATACATGCAATATGCGTTTCCCTTTTCAGAAAATCCTCGAGAGTATACGGTGTGTAATGTAGGATTAGTGACCTGTTTCCATATAACTATATAGTTATAGTTGGAAAGCTCAAATGTAATTTAATTACAACTTAAATTATATAATTAAGTATAATATTATGTAATTAAAGTTAAACTATATAATTTTATGAACATTTTGTTATCCCAAAATTAAAATAAACAAAATTTTTTGAAACAAAAATATTTAGTAACAAATAAAAAAGGTCTCCTTATATTTGTTTCTAGATTATGAAAAAATATACTGCAAATATTCCATACGTAAGGGGTTACTGAAAACCCAGGGAGGCCCAGTTTTTTAACGAAAATTTTTTCGCAAACTTTGCTGACGGTTTTTACAACTATAAATCCTTTCTGTAAGAGGTGTATAGTCAAAATCACCATAAAATTGAAGTGGGTCCCATGCGTCGTTTTCAAGATATGGCTAACTGAAATATCACGCACCGCCACTGGTCAGACCGGAAGGTATTTGAAAAAAAGAATATATGAACATAAAAATTATGTTAGTGCTAACAATTTGCAAAAGAAAAAGGTAAACGAGACAGCACTGGTGGCAGATACCAAAATAGGACATCATTTTTCGTTTGACAAAACCAAAATTATTGGACAACGAAACAATTACAAAAAACGATTGTTACATGAAATGATTGTTATTAAAAAGAGTGATTCAGTCAACAAACGAACTGACATTGACAATTTGAATACGGCATAGGTATTTCAATTGAATATATTAAATTCTTTTTTTTTTTTTTTTTAGGGAACACCCCTAGCAGAACCCCCCCCTAAAAAAAAAAAAATATTTATATGAAAAATAAAAAAAAAAATGTTACATACATACGCTTTTAATGTAAATTTTATTAATGATACCCTAGTATAAAAGTATTTTAGCAATTTTTACAATTTTTAGTGTCTTTCTTTCAAAGAAGTTAGATATTTTTATTTATTTCTTATGTTTGTATGTGTATTTTTTAAGCTAATTAGAATTGTACGGGTAGATTTATGTTATATTAATTGTTTTATCAATGTTTCATTCATATTTATTTTTACAAACGACAACAAAAAGCTTATTCAATTGTAAGTATGAAATATGAAACATGTAATCCTGATTCCTTATTTTAATCTGTGTTTGGTATTACGTTTTTTTTTATTATCTAAATTGCCTGTTTGTCATATTTTAGAGTCCTGAGGATGCAAATAAATTTTGCGAAACGTCGACTAAGTGAAAATTAGTTTTTTTTGAAACATTTGACCTCATTCACACTAATTAACTATATAGTTATACCCAGTGTGTACCCAGTATACCGTTTGAGGACATCACCGCCTAAATAGGTCTAAAGTGTTTTGAAACACCCTCCATATTTACATACTTTTTAGTCGAATAAAGCTAAAATAAAGACAAATTTAACCAGTGCAAATGTTTTATTTTTTGTTTCCTTGTATCTATCTGTTGCTCCTTACATCAGTAGAGTGATATTAAAAAATTGCTTTCAATATTTCCAACCACTACAAAGTACAGGGTTACTATAAAGGAATCGTCGGGTTTTAAAAATATTTTTTTACAAAATATTACAGGTCTAATATGAAATGAGACAATCACAAATGATCGATGTGATCTCCTCGCGTCAACTGACACACGTCTAAACGGTAGTCGAGTTCGGCTCACACGCTGTAATGTGTCCTGAACAGCAATTGTGTAGATTGCTGCTACAGCAGATACAGTTTATGTGTGGCGATACCATCGCAGAATGCTCTGATGACCTAGCGGTTCTCTATCGTACTGCCTTCTTGTTCTGTACATATTACATTGTAACCAATAATCTCCGAAAAACTCCTCGCATACTCGAAAACACAATCTTGCTTTCTGCTGCACAGTAACAATCTTGTAAATTGTGTTCGTGCTGCCACCTGAACTATTACAACGAAAGTTTTCGGAAGTTGACATGTTGAATATTTCCTCTTTTATCATGTCCCATTTAATATCAGGAGGTGTGTAAACTAAGTAATGAAACTGATTTTTTTATATATATTTATTCGAATAGAATTACAATTCAGTATTGGTCTCCTAAAATAACTTTCTTGGGAAGCCACACAGTACTGGAGACAGTTCTTCCATCCCTCGTAGCAGTACTGGAATTTATATTCTGGAATAGCTGGTTGGTTACAGCCGTTTGAATATTTTCTATGATCCCAAAATGACATCCTTTGAGGTGATTTTTTTAATCTCGGGAAGAGAAAAAAGTCACCAGGACTCATGTGAGGCGAATGAGGAGGCAGAGGAGCCACAGGAATGTCTTTACTTGCTAAAAACTCGTTTACTGAAATGGCCGTGTGACAAGGCGCATTGTCGTGATGCAATATCCAGTTGTTCTTGATGTTTCGTCTCACACGCATGAAGTTTTTCAAGAACCTCTCTGTAAAAGTGTTGATTTACTGTTTGGCCTGGAGGCACAAACTCTTTGTGGATAATTCCCTGGCTATCAAAAAAAAGCAAATCAGCATACATTTGATCTTCGACTTGCTCATGCTTGGAGAGCTTGAAGTGTGCCATTCCATGCTTTGGCGCTTGGTTTCCGAGTCGTACTCAAACACCCCTTATCTCCATTAGTGACACGTTCCATAAAATGAATAATTTTCAATCAACCCCAAAAAGTCAAGACCCCTTTCTCTCCTATCTTCTTTTGTTCCTGCGAAATGTTTTTTGGAACCATTTTTGCGCAGATTTTTCTCATCCCCAATTTGTTAGTCAAAATCTGATGAGCAGTGGTGTGAATCAAATGTTTTCCTATATTCTTGCTTCTCGCACAAGATCCCGTATTCTGTCGACATTTTCATCGGTTCTTGAAGAAGGCCTTTCGCTGCGTGGTTCATCTTCAATCGACTCTCTTCGTTCGGAAAATGTCTTAAGGGGGGATCCTGCTTTAGGAGGCTCAATAAATCGTTTTTTTTTATTGCTTAAATATATTCCTAATGTATCTAAGAATATGTATCTAAAGTTATAGAGGCTAATTTACAATATTTTTATAGATACAGCACTAAACTGTGCAGTGTGGTGTGTCGAGCCGGTATACGGGCGCTCGGGCAGTTGGAGATTGGAGCGCGTGCTCCTTCTCGCGATCGAATAACTCCGAACTATACCGTGTGTGTAAAGCCGACATCGGCCTGTTATAAAAGGATAAACAGAAGTGAGACGACAAGTAAGAAGCAACCGCAGACGCATCGAAGGGAGTGAGGAAATAAGACCGGTCCTCTCAACGGTAAACTTTAAAGCGCGAGTTTTTAAAACTTTTATCGAGTTTTTGTTTTTATGATTTCTCTAAACTGGCGGGTGAGATCGCAAGAAAACTAGACATTCAATTAAAACAAACCAAGGCTTGTTAGCTTCAGTTTTGCATTGTCTTCTATTTGAACCAAAAAAGATTGTACGAAAAAAAAAATTTAACAATTTTTTAAGTAAGTTGAAATGATTTTTTGTTTTGTTTTAAAAGCACTTTTTTTCAAACGTGAGAGATTTTAAATTTCACATTTTTTTGGGTTTTTTCTTAATTCATCTAGAAGAAAAATACATGAAAATAACAATTTTCTTTGTTTTTTTTTGTGTCAGACGAAAATTACGAGCTCCATCTTTCCCGCCGATTGGAGACTGCAATTACAAGGTGTTGCACAAATGTGCAAAAAAATCGGCTGCGTTTGAATATTTTTCTCTCGAAATTTTTTTTAATGTTCAAATATGCAATAAAATAATCTGAAAAGTTCGTTAGACTTGCTTATTTTTTTCTGTCCTAAAAAAATTCCCACAAAACCGCTTTTTTTAGGCCTCCTAAAGCAGGATACCCCGCTTAAACCACCGAAATGTTGTGCTCTTGAAAAAGCACTGTTTTCGTAGGCGTGTTGAAGTTTTGCAAAAGTATCCGTTATTTTCGTGTCCAAGTTTGAAGCAAAAACCTGATAACACACCGTTGCTCAAAATTAATGTCACTCATTTTTAAAACGCACTAGAAAAAGACAATTTACGAAAACAGTCACAAAGAACAAACGAATGACTCTAACGAGTTCAAACTTGTACTGAAGGTGCAGTACATGTTAACATATTGCCCTTCTAAGTCCCCGCCCCCGCAGTGTTGCCAGATCGGACGTTACGTTGCCAGTCTCATTACTTAATTTACACACCTCGTATACCTGTAACACTTAATGTTAAATACATATTTTTAAAACAGTAAAATCATTCTTTTGTAGTACTCCTTTATAAAAAATAAAATTGTTATGCAGTTGAATGCAAATTCTTCATTCAAATCACTCATTTTGATTCTTAACTGTTATAATTAGGTACTTCCTTATATAATTCTAATGCGGGTAAGCTACTTGTAGAAGAATCCGACAATGTTATGCAAACTTTGTTAACTTTCATTATTATCTATTTTCATGCCTCTGGTTGTGTATATAATTCAATTATAATTATAACGTCTATTATATTACTTTGCTTACAGTTTACCATAATGTTTCCTGCGTGACTATTTTTTAATCAGATGTGTAGTCTGCATCCCCAATTATGCTGTCATCTAAATTAAAATACTTCAGTTTACCTAACACGAAATTAATCTCACACTACAATGCGGTATGTACGATGAATCGCAGTTATTTCTCGCTGTAAAAGAAATGTTTATTCGTGGAACGATGCCAGTGTTTTGATTTTTTTCGTTATTGCAAAACACAATTATTTCATTAATAATGGTTTTTCAATTTCTATTAAGATAACTCCGCATTACCACCTATGCATAACAGTGTAGCAATGAGTAGTTTGATGATGCAGTAATATACCATAATCACAAATTAAGACAAATTTGTGATGGATCTACAGATGCATCTACAGATCCATTAAGTGAGTGCAAAGAGTATTTTAATTATACCTGTATTACATCAGTAGATGTCGAATGGTCGTTCTCAAAATATAAGCCTATATTTTCACCACAGACTCTCGGAGACAACTAGAGAAACTTATCTGATGCTACAAAGTTTTTACAATCTTTTCCAGTTCCATCTTTTCCACTTCAATGGACGAACGTCTGCTAGTGACATGATCCATGCGTTCGCAGTGCGTTAGATATGTATTTGCTCGATGACTCAGTTACGTCCACAATTCGAAATATACTTCTTATAGTAGACATATTAACTGTGTGATAAAGAGAGCTAGGTTGAAGTACACACAAGTGATAGTAGTTTCACACTATCTACTTATGGTCATGTCACAATCATAACTAAAGCTGGTAGAAACGGAACGCACCAAATAGTATTGCATACCGCCAAGGTAGTACCAGTTACATGGGACTTCTGCAATTAAATCAATCGCGCAACTGCTTTCTCGTCCTCGGTAAATTGAGGCAACCTCCATCTAATGCTAACCGTGGCCACTTGGTTTCAACCAGTGCCATGAAGACGTAATACACAGACACACAATCATCATATGCTACGCGATTTGCCTCTGTGTCGTATTTATGAAATGTATTGAATGAGGCAATATTTTTTAACTTACTGATTCGTCGATACAATTCCTTTAATTAATGTCTGCCATTAACGCTACTAAAATCTTTATACATTCTTAATGAACAAGTAGAATTTGGTTGAACCAATGTACAGGTATTTCATATACGGACCAATTTTGACATATCTATTGTATACAGTAAGAGTTACCATACTGCGTACATAAGTGGACATTAAATACATATTAAATGGTACATTTTTATGTCAATGTTAAGCGAATTTAGTTACGTACAACCCAGCCCCCCTTCTTAGCGGGAATCTAGACGTTGCCAGATCTAACAGTAACTCTGCATAAAAAAGTCTTTATAAAAACCCTATATTTATAAAAATTACAGAATTGATGTACAATCAATTAATATAAGCCAATTCCATTTTCAGACTGTGTTGCGTATAATAAAATTTACTGTTATCTTTTTTCAATTTAACTGTTATGAAACAATTTTAAACAGTGAATATTACTTTAAACATCTGAGCTGTGAAACAATTTTAAAATGTCTAATAGGAATATTCTGTTGATGCGACAACAGCGAAACAAGACAGAAAGTACGAACAGTCAAACATCCGCCAAGTCGAAGCAGAGTCGGACTCAGGACAGTGCACAGAAAATACATCATAATATAATAGTGAATATTCGAATAAACGTACTAGTAAAAGGTCCCAGTGGTCTGACGTATCCTTGTGTGACATAATATGTCGTCATACAATAGTACATTTCAAGAATGAACTCTAATGTCCACTCTAATGGATTAATTCGCTCAAAATGCATTCACCGCGCAACACGAGATACAATACATGCTGGGGCCTTATCTGTTTAAAAGTATTCTGTGTATTTCGAGGTTCTATGAAATGATATGTATTTCGATTGTATGAAACGATTCCGAGCCGGACCTGCTTCTAAAAACCGCAGGTGTTCCGACACCTACAGTAAAAATGATAATTCAAATTTCAACCCAAACAGCTCCATCGACAAACCGGATGCCTGCCATACGCCTACGCTAGCGATCGAATCGCGATTTGTTACCACTTCATGTTTAGGCGATGGTGAAGTCTACTCAACAAAGAAATTAATTTACCAATGTTATGTACGCATTAGGGTGACGCGTACTGTATAGTAAGATGTGCATGTTTCTATAAAAAATTATTGCACGACTGTTTGGTGCAGTATACTCTTGAAGTTCAATGGGAAAGTTGTTCCTCGATATGTTATTTTTAACTTTTCGTAATAATTTGTACGTCCAAAAGTAACATGCGTAACATTGCTGTTTGTTCTTAACAATAATAATAATAATATATGTTTATTCCATAAATATACTCAGCTGAAGAAGAAGGTTGCAGAGAAGTAGCAAATTAGTACCACACTTTCGAAAAGTCGAATCAATTTTCATCGCTTATAACAAAAGTTGCTCCGCTATGTGTACACAAAGTAAGTTAGTAATAAATTTCAAGGTCATGCACATGTCTTTTTAGTGATTTCTGGTGGCTTTGTTTTGAATTAAAACTCTTTATTATGTTGTCACATTTTTATTCGCTTTATATTTCACATATTTGCAGTTTTAGTTAAAACTAACGTTGTCAAATGGATAGTCAAATCACTTCAAATGCTACAAGCAAGGTCTACTATCGCAAGCAATTTTTAAACAGATTCATTTGAATTCATACTTAACTAATTTTTGAATGCTACTAATAACAAAAAGTTATTTTTTTTTAATCCAAAAATTTAAAAAGTCAATAAGTTTATTAGCCTGTCAAAAACATAAAAGTAATTATCACCCATGACAACCCCAATATTTTGTTGGTATCTGCTTGGATCTTAAATACCGGGTGACTGGTACCGCGATATATTCCTTTGAAGAGGTGTTAGTAGAGACAATTTGCAGTCGACTGAACCACAATATGCATAATCCACTTGTTGATATTTTCGAGGTATTTTAATTTTTGTGTTATAGTCCATTTCTTAGAAATGGACTACAGACTACTTTTACTACTAATTGTGAAATAAAAAAAAATGAGAATTTTTTTTTTTTTTTTGCCTCTACCGTTAATACACATAGTAGTTCATGTTATGTAACAAATAGTATGTTAAATAGTTTGCATGACAACAATACAGCAGCTAAAACCTGCAACGGTTGTTAGAAACCATTTGTAAGTTGTTAAATCCAATTGTAGATTCACCAGAATTTATTTCAAAAATTTGTGAATACATTAACGGTACAAATTTATTTTAAAATATTCTCTGCTTGATCACCTTTCGAATAAGGTGTATACCTTATTTTGAAGAAATTTCCTGTTACTTCAGGAATAATAAAAAATTAATAGGTGCAGGACACAACTTAGTCCTCATAAAAAATTGGAAAAATAAATAAAAGTCCAATATTTATTTTACATTTTATTTGATCCAGTTTATAAGAGATTCGAAGTGACCACCTCTACTTCTTGTGCAAATACGAGGCCGTTTCTTATTCCTGTTCTAGTAATTCTGTTGGAAAAAATATTTCGTAGAATTATTGCTGCTTCTTGTATCCTATGTATTAATTGTTCCCGAGTTGTAATCTCAGTGGCATACACGACTTCTTTCATGTGCCCTCACACTTAAAAATCCAGAGGGGTGAGGGGGGCCTAGCAGGCCATGGTATAGGCCCTCCTCTCCCAATCCACCTGTTAGAGAACCATTGATCTAATACTTCTCTTATTGACCGATAATAATGCAGGACATTCATGTTGTTACATAACATGAACTACTATGTGTATTAACGGTAGAGGCAAAAAATAATTTAAAAAAAAAAAAACCATTTTTTATTTTATAATTAGTAATAAAAGGTAGTCCATTTCTAAGAAAACACAAAAATTAAAATATCTCGAAAACTATCAACAAGTGGATTATGCATATTGGGTTCAATCGACTGCAAATTGTCTCTACTATCACCTCTTCAAAAGGAATATGTCGCGGTACGAGGCACCCGGTATACATAGCCATCCAAAAAAAAAAAACCATCAAAGTTGGCCGAGAAAAAGAGGTATTTATGTTCTTAATCGAATTTACAACCTTATTTACTTGTCAATACTGTCATATCATATGACAGCCATTGTCTATTTTAGAAATTGTGACAGTCCCTTGTCAAAAGTTTGATATAACCGAAAAGCTTAGACATGACCGCTATTTTCAATCTCACTCGTTCATAGCCAGAGCTGATGACTTTTTTTTATGTCTATATTACATGTAGAAATTGATGTAATCTATGATGTAAAACCGCTACTGACATGGAAATGAATTTTAGGTCCTATTTAATTTTTAACAAGAAATATATTTTTACATTAGCTATAATTTGTTGCATAAAGTGTGTAGAAAATTTTCTTTATATTTGTGGAATAAAGCACGATGTTTGAAAATCACCGCAGAAAATTAGTTACCAACTGAGAGAACACGGAGTTTCAAAACGTTCCTATGCTTTGTATGAAAAAAAAAAGAGAAAATTTAGACATTTTTCTGAAAGCTGCTTTAATAACGCACCGTTTAATTTCATTAGATGCCCGGCACAAAAGTCGCGATTCCAAAGAGAACATACAAAAAAAGTGCCGAAATCTCCATAACAATGCCGCTTGCCGTTCTGCAGGGTATATTTTTGATAAATGCGCACTTATAATGGAATCGATTACAAAGAGTTATTGTTGTATTTGACAGTAAGTATTCGTCGGAGACCGGCACTCGCTTCGCAGACACTTTAAAGCTCGACGAAAGGGGTGTTTTAAAATAGAAGTCAAGGGGAAGGATATCGCTTGCTGTTGTCACCACGCTGTTAATGGTGATTGATCGAATCGCCGGAATTAGTACACAAGCCTCTGTGATGCACAATGAACCGTTGGTGGGCAACAGTCGGAATTCAGAAGGGAGTTATCCTTTGCCAAATTAGACGGATTAAAATTGACATAGTTACTCTCTGGTTTGAATAAAATGTAGGAAATGCATATGTAGGAATTATTACAAAAATTAAAAAAACAAGCTCCCTCAAGATTGAGTACCATTTTTCGAAATCAAACACAGACCACATGAGAATTTTTACATTTTTTGTACAATCAAGAATGATTTTTGTACACCCTATTTAACCGGCCGAAATCGAAATACAAAAATGGTATTGTATTTTAAATGGTCATTTTAATTTTGGGAAACAAAATGTTCCTATAAAATTAAAATTAAAATGGCCATAACAATTTGAAAAAAAAATATTTTGTAACAAATCGAAAAACCTCTCCTTATATTTGTTTCTAGATTATTAAAAAAAATTTACTGCAAATATTCCACAGAGCGTTACTGAGATCCCAGGTAGTGCTCCAGGTTTTTTGAAATTTTTTTCGCAAACTTTGTTGACGGTTTTTTCACTATAAATCCTTTCTGTAAGAGGTGTATAGTCATCACCTAAAAAGTGAAGTGGGTCCCATGCGTCGTTTTCAAGATATGGCTAACTGAAATATCACCAACCGCCACTGGTATATTGAATATTAATATACATGGAGAAATAAACATGTCTAGAAAATCCAATTAGATAATAATATTGTAATCGAGGAACTGTTAGATTAGTTAGGATATTCATCTGTAAAATAAGTAAATTTGTCAACAGAATATTATTTTCCAATTTATTAAAGAAGAATTTCCAAAAAATATTTCAGTCTGGACCCTTTGAACTTTTTGGTTATCTGAGATACGATTACTAATGTAATGATGTCTTCACGATTACATACTCGCATCGCTCTCTTAGATACTGATCGTCTCAGGTTGGTGATCATTAATTGATTAAATTTTTATTCACTCGTGCAGTCCTCTACAACCTACCTAATATTCACAGTTTTTGACTTTTTGTTTATTAAATGTATGATAATAGCTTCCAGATGGCTTAATCCCTTTAATAATTTAATGCATTCACACAAAGAGTTTTGTTCTATGATCAGTATTCGATTGTTTCTTCATATTGGTCCTATAAATTTTATCAGAAATCGACTTCTGGTCAAGAACTCAGCAATTTGATTGCCCTTCATTCCAGAATGACCAGATACCCAGACTAATGTCAATTTATTAATTATGTCTGCCTGGGTTAGAGCAGTTTTAATGTGAAACAATAGGACGACTTCAACAATAGAAAGTATTTTTTAATGATACCAACTTCATTATGTGAATATGAATATTATACAATATCAAAAAAATTTTAATTTTTAACTGCAATGTTAATAGCATTAAGCTATAAGTTCTTCATAATTAGTTTTAGTTTCTGTTGTAGGTATTAAGAAAATTTATATTTCTATAATGTTATGTTTTACATAGGCTATTATATAATTTACTGTATGTTGTACTTTAAATAAATTAATTAAATAAATATAATGGAGACTAAATATTCAAAACGCAGCCTTGGCATATTTGGAAGCTATTGTATCAAATTTTCAATGTGTTTTTCAAATTGGTCGCCAGATTTTCAGTAAAGAATGTACGCGTTCTTTTTTGCACAGTGCCGCTGACGTTAATGGAATGCCGTGCGGGCTTAGATACCAGATAAGAGGAAAAATATAGCGAATAATAAAAAGCATTTTATGTACAGATAAAATGCCGCACTTTTACACTAACTTGATAACGTTTTGTTACGCGTGAGCTTTTTTCCATGATACATGATTTTATAAGTTTCGTGTCCATTAGACGATAAACATTATGGTTGGTTAATTATAATAATAAAAGTTAGAAATAACTTTTATAAAAGGCGTTCATTAGACCATCATATTTTGCCTGTTATCGTCACTTGGAACATAAAAACGTGCTTGTGTTTACTAAAGAATTGTATGTTCATATGATAGTATTGAAGATTTACAGTGTGAAACTCTCTAGACGGTCAGCTTTGGAAAAACCACACTCTTTTGCAGATTGTGTTGTAAAGCACTTATCTGGCGTATGTACACATACGAGTAGAAACGGAATTTATCTCATTACATGCTCACCTACACATATTTCAATTAAACACTTTCCTGTGTTTAATAGAAAGTTATTAAGTTATAATAGTCTTCCAGTGTTTAAGCAACAAAAAAATCCCACTTAATAACTAAGTCTGGGAATTCTGTGCAAAAAAAAATAAAGTGCAGTGGATTTTGAAATGGGGGATGAAAATATTTCATCGTTCCAAAATAAAAATCATTTTGCAGATAGGCCGCGATATTTTGTGGAATCAGCTTTTTACTAGAATTTTTTGGAAATTTCCTTCGAAGTTAAATTGAGCTGAGAGTTTAAGCTGAGTTGTTTCAAAAACTAAATGTGGGAAAGCATTTTGTAAAGCCGAGTTATACCTAGGCTATAATATACATAGATATTTGATTATATTTCTCGAGGAAAATTTTAATGGAAAACGTTATCTAATAATGTTAACAATAGTCATTGGCTCTAGTAATTGAACTTACAAAAAAAATCCAATTCATGTTTTGTGGATATATGTAATTTTCCATTTTTCATAATCTAGTGTTTCATTTCATTACACCCGACTGGTTCAACGATTTATTTATTAAACGCAACCAGTGGATCAGTGGACTATCGAGGATTAATAGAGTGGCCTGCAAGATCTCCGGACTTAACATTCTCTGTGTTTTTTTTCTTTTTTTTTATGGACTTATAAAAATAAATAAAAGGTTAATGTTGCACAATCTAGCAACTTGCAATAAGATGAGAGGAATGGGGAAACGTTCGATTTGACTATTAAATTTGTTGTTATTAACTGTTCTTTCCCCATAAAATTGTTTTTAAATTTCAAGATTTATTTGCTTTTTTATTTCTGGAACTAGGTATGAAAGTAGGTATAGTGTAATCGGCGGAAGAACGGATCTTTTAGATAGGCATTAAATCAATACCTACTCCGTTTTTTTTTTAATATTTTCCGTAATAAAGCATATCACAGTCTTTTCAACGTATTCGTATTTTCTTACATGTAAAAATTGTCTTTATACAACTAGTACTTTTGGGTCGAATTTGAAGATAAATGGATAAAAAATTATTTTAAAATGATTGAAGATAAAATTGAAATTAATTCTAAATTAATGCCGCCGTGTTTTCTACGTTATGACATCGATAGTTTAGATACTATCGAGTAAACTATCGGTAATAGTAACGATAGTCGAAAATGTTAAATATTTTTTTCGTATCTTAAAACAAAGAAAAACATGAGGTACATGGATTAAGTCAAGATTACCAAAAGAAGAAGGTACCTGTCGAAATGTCTTTATTATTTTTATGAATACCAAAAAATATACAAAAATTTTGAAACGAAAGTTGGTTGACTAGGTGTCGACGAACTCTAGTTACAAAAGAACAAGACAACTGTTGCAGAATTTTAGTTTTGTAATTTCTGAGTATTACTTTCAACTATGTGGAGCTGTATTGGAAAATTCTCAAACTATAATCGATAGTGGCTTCAAAATTATTGATAGGCTATGAATTGTTTCGTATATCGGTAATATCTATAGTCTCGATACTTTTCGATTCAACTATCGGCAGTATGGATAGTGATGTCAATAGTTTCTCACCCCTATTACTCATTTATCCATCAGTCTGATTTTAAACGCTGATGTAGGTATTCAATCAACGCTTTAAACTATTTACTGTGATAACTTAACGTTTGCGTTTAGCTAGACAATGCAGTCCAGGGACCGTCCGTGTTTTGCACCATAACAACGAAATACAATACATCCAAACAATAAAGAAACGAAAACAATACAATCAATCAGAGCTGCAACCTCCTGGGCAGAGGAGGCATCATCGCCAAGGAAGAGAGTGAGTTCCATTCTCTACGACTATACGGAGATAAAACACGCGATCCGCAAATCGAGGGGGAGCATTTTTTAATAAACCAAAATACAATGGACCTTGATAGCGCTAGGAAAACGAAAGAGGCGTAGGCGTGTCTGTATTGGTGGGTTTGTGATAGCATAGAAGTGCGATGCGATCGGATCCATTGGTCAACAAGTACTTCAGGTTCTTTTCGTTCTTTTTTTTTTGGAAAATAGTTTTGCATTTGCTTCATGTTCGCTATTTTTAAACACTTTCTAAACGCATCTATGAGGCAGCGTGTTCGTTGTAGTTAAAATTTAGAGAAAATCAACGGTCTAATTTTATCCTGCACTAGTAGATATTGCATTTAATAAATCTATATCTAAAACACATATGCATACTGATAAAACTTTGTTCTCAACTTAAATGGAGTGACAGAATTGAAGCTCTATATACCTACTCTTTCCTGTAATGAATATGAGATTTTTCACTTATTATATTTTACGTGCAGAATCTATTTGAAGTAAAATTCCTAGTTCAGATCAATAAATTTATCACCGAACTGACAGAGTTAACTAGAAACAGGCATATAAAGATGAAATAAATTATATTTTAGTAAATTGGACCCTAGTACCTAAAAAAAGTAATAAAAACATTATTGAATGGAATTGAGTATTCCCACAGAAAAATAACGAACACGGCAATCCTTTAAAATACAAAGCTCGTCTTATTGCTACAGGATTTAGTCAAAATATCTAGTAGATAACAAAGAAGCCTCAAAGCTGTTGGTATACCGACAAACGTGCATAGTGGTGTGGCCAGAAGTGGCCTGTGAAATGAGGTCATGAGTACGTTGTTGGTCTCAAAGAACTACTTCTACATACTACACTCCTATCACAGTAATAACTCAACAAATTAAAGGAGACACCAGAATGAAATTTATTGAATTATGACATAAAGGAAGCACCTAGAGAGCTTTTAAAGTACATCATCAAACAAGTGGCAATAATATATCTGGCAATGACCACGACTAATCTTCGTTCTGTAACAGGCAGTCTCATCGGACATTGTCTACTAAGAAAACACCAGCACAACTTGGAGCTAAATGATACGTCCCTTTTGTAGAGGCGGTCAGCAAGAAGAGGAGATCCTGTGACATGTATGCGACTGCTCCGCCTTCTCATCAACAAAAAAACTGGGTTGACCATCCTTGGCCAACATAAGAGAGATCTCCTTAAGTAACGTCCTCACTTTTTTAAAACATTAGGATAGCTGACAGCCAATTGGGCCAATTGGGCCTATGTTCAACACTTATCCCCAATTGGTCGTTTGAAGGCTACCCTTCCACGCTTCCAGAATTCAGACGAAGCGAAGCGAAGATGAAGCGAAGATGAAGCGAAGATGAAGCGAAGACGAAGTGAAGATGAAAGAAGCTTTCTCACCTTTCACCGCGAATTTCAAGTTTTAGATTCATTATAGCACTTGCAAATTAATTTGGTTTATTGGTCCATCGTGTGGATGTAGAAACTGCTTTCTTAAATGGTACTTTCAAAGAAGAGATATGCATACTTGAAGTGGTTTAAGGTAAAAATGGTCCAGTCTGTAAGCCTAATAAAACATTATATGCTTAAATCAATGTATGCTTATAACATTATATGCTTATAAAAGTAATAAACCGATTGTCATGAAATTCTCGAAAGTGGGGGTGGTCGAACATACGCGTTGCCGATGGCGTAAATTTCAAGACGTCACATCACAATACGTTACAGAACCCACTATCCAATAAGATTATCGCTAACCAATCCGTAATTTTAAGGCTACGAACAAGGAAAATGTGAAACAATAACCACATAACATCACTCATTGATTTAGCCCGCTGTCACATTTAAATTTGAGTTAGAGACAGTCCCTCATAAATGAAGTTGAAACATAATTTAAAAAAAGTAAATAGAGACGGTTTACAGGAATCATGTTAGTTAAAAAGATGTAAATGTAGATATTAATTTTACCGCACTATATAGAGTGCATCATAAGTTAACATAAGGATAATGTTCATTTGACTTTGTATTATTATTTAGTATTACATTTGGTAATACTAAATAATAACACTGTGACCTCTTCATAAAAAGATAACACAAGTAGGTCACACTAGGAAATCAAAGATGTAAAAGTGTATGGAGAAAATATGGCGAGGCAAATGCCATATATAAATACACCGACTATAAATTCCACCATTAAATATGGTGGTGTATCAATTTTTGTGTGGGGTTATTTTGGGGCTACAGGAATTGGTAATTCGGTATTGATAAATCCCAAATTTACTAGGCAGCATTACGTCGACTGTAGAAAATAATTTTTACCCATGTCCATTAACTGGAACTTTGGGATTCGTTTATTTTTAAGCAGGATAACGATCCCAAATACGCTATGTATGTTCATGGGGGTGAAATAAAAAGGAATTTTTAAATCACTTTCAATCCCCCATTTTGTCAATTTACAGTTTTGTGTACCTCCATCGGTCTCAATAAATTCTCAATTAATTAATTTTGGGGTGAACTTCAATTAGCCCATTACACAGTATCACTATGTCAGTAATATTTGTATCTAATAAAACGTTAAGCATTCGAACTTTGGCGCTACAACAATGGAATCAAAAGAAGTAACAGACTAGACTAGAAACTGTCCTTGAAGTTCTTAAGGAAACAGGGCTAATGGAATGACTAGCCTGTGGGGGTACAATAAGCAACGGCTTAAGTGCACAGAGCTCGCACCTACCTCATACGTAATTGTAACTGTAATCTAATAAAGCACTACCAAAATTACGAAGTTCTTCTATGAACGAATCTAAGACACAGATTTTAGACAACCTTTTCAGGAAAATCACATCACGCTTCGACGAGGTACGTACACACGGATAATATCGAACCCTGTCAGTGAATCAAGTCAACGCATCCTAACAGAAGAGCGTACATGTTAATTTCGGCTTTAAAGTGTGTGCGACCGTTTTCCTCAGCATTATAATTTTCTGTAAACTCGTCGACGCAACTTGTAAATAATAAACAAATCAATTTACCAACAAAGCCGGCCAAAAGAATCTGAAATCCCTGATTACACCTAATAAAAGCAGTAATAACAATAATCAATAGGGATTTATATGCAATTTGTAACTGTTTATATCAAAAAATGATTAGCGGGAATGATGGATGGATTGACGGCATCGGCAATAAGAGAAGCCAACTTGATCACAGTAATTTAACCGTCACCTTGCTGATGTCCTCACCGGCCGTTCGGTACTCAATATTTATGAGTTTTCGCAGAGAGAAGGCGGATGGGCAAAGATGGCCGGTGTGTGTGTGCCTGTGTGGACAGTGGCTTGCGCAAAACGTGTTTGGAGCAGAACTATGCCATTAACACAGATACACATAGTCAAACCTCAGATTCTAAACGTGATTTAAACATTTGTGATTTAACATAATTTGCCTTAATTCAAAAAATGTCCTCAATTAAAAAAAGTTATGTGGCCGCAAATACAAAAAATCCCATGGATTTAGATCTGGAATAGGTAGTCCAATCAATTGGGTTCTAAAACTATCAGATATAAATCCATGTAATTTCTGTATTTAGAGCTACCTAAAGTCTTAAAGTTTATAGATATCGTAATCAGGTTTGGGTGAAAATTCAAGACGCTTAAAATTAAATCAGAAATAATCATGGAATTTTTGCAATAATGAGGCGATCTTACAGAAAAGATATTTTTGTCAGATCAGTACTCGTTTCAAGTAATTAGGTTTTATTTTTTTGTACAGTCTTTTCATATCCTGATTTTCAAATGGACTAACCTATATACATATATTTAATTTTTGGGGAATAATACAAAACAATAATTTACTGTTAACAGAAAAATCTAAATAAACGAGTTTTTTATCAACAAAAATAACAGAACTAATTTCATCCGGATACATATGTAGGTAGTTAAATGTATTATTCTCTATAGAGATAACGTCATTTCTGTTAATTGATAATAAGCGTCTTGAATTCTCGTCCAAAGCTGATAACATGTTTCTGTTGGAACAGCATAAACTAACGATTTTAAGTGGCCGCAAATACAGAAATCACATGGATTTAAAAATAATACCTACTTGCTTGAAGCAAGTACCGTCTGACAGAAACTGTCATTGCTGCTATTTTTTATTTATCAAAGCCAGTTTTATAATTCAGCAATCAAACGGGATTTTATGCAAGAAACACAGATAATTTAAGTCAATTTTTCTCAAAAATAGTGCATCGTGTTTCAAACAAGAACCATTATTGTTACAAAATCCTTTAAAGTTTTCAAATATGACTTAAAAGAAGTTAAAAATTAAGATCAATAAAATAATGACTTAAAATGTGTGTCTTCTGATCACCAGATGGAAATTTCATTAAACGTGTTTTGGAAACAGTGGCTAAAAGTATAGAAATAGTAGTAACACGTGCATTGTCCTCTGTTCAGGTAAAAAATAACAATGTACTGATGCTAGTGACAACAAACAACTGTTAGTGATGCAAATAACTGTGCGAAATTCGTGAAAATAATGTGCCTGGTGTATCGTCTTCTGTCCGTGTGAATTATTTTGAATTTGCACCTTTAACTTCAGTAGATGTTATTTTCCCTGTACAATCATATATACAGGCCAAATCGCTCACGTTTAACGAGAAGAAATGCAGAAAGACTACTGGTCGTGGCAATGTACGCTCAAGTAATGAGGACAGGCGGTGTTTTTGAATGACACAAGCAATAAGTATGTACATACATTATTAACACATTTTTACTCCCGTCTTTTTGACCCCTCATATGCCATCTTCCGTCAATAACATGATGGATTTCGAATCCGACCCTGCGTTATAAACTTTCCGAACCCTACTCATCATATATCTTAATAGTGATCGTAAAGTGGTTCTTATTTTCACTATCTGATTGATGAGAACACTGTAAATTTTGACGTTAGCGTCATACAAACACCTGCTTCGGTAGCCGCCACCACTTTCTTTGTATGAATTTTCCTCAGCTGATTAATTGTCTTTATCATGCTTTCAAAAATCTAGATTTCCATCAGTAAACATGTAGATACGTTTTATTTTTGGCTTCTACAAATATATGTTTCTCAGTAAAGTTTCATATTCTACAATTTATCTAAAAATCTTATCTCAGCTCTCATGCCCAGCTAACATTTGCAACAGTTTTTGACAAAATTGTGATATTGGTAAGAAACATATCATAAATCTAGTGTACAATAATATACAAGAAAGTAAAAAAAAATTCGGTTCCAACAAAACTTTTTTTGTTGGGACCAAAGAGGATGCATCATATAATGTTCAGTAGCGATTATGATTTATTAAACGAATGTATATTTAAGCTGGAAAACGTGATTTGTCGACGGAAACTCCACCACTACACTGACACAATAATTTGTATAGCGGTTAATGTAATTCATAGAAAGGTCATACTGTCCGCCAGATAGTTCATGGCCAATTAATAGCCATTAAATTGCCTGAAGATTAATGATCTAGAAACGCTTTGGTCGATGCTATCGATTGTTTTTGTTTCATGGCAACTATCTTCACGACTTCTGTTATTACAGCACTCGGCTTGATATTTCATTAAACCGATTATTATTAGATAATGCCCGAATGCCAATCTGCGTACTGGAATACGGTATGTCCTTTAAAGGTAATTTGCGGCCAAAGATCAATAACAGTACAAAATTCCAGATGTCAGGTCGGCATAACACCCGCAATCATATGCCAATCAGGTGCAATGTACTGCGTACAGGTGAATAATTCGAAAATCTGCATGTATGCTTACCGTTAGTTAGGAATTAATAAGGTAGACAGGTAGGTATAATCTATGAATATTATGAAAAAAATGTTTGGTTACGAACGTATTATTTGTACTAACCAGTGGCGGCTGGTGGAATTTAAAATTAACATACAGAGAGAATAAAAAGTAAGGAAAGGTGTTTGTATTTCTTGAAATATTTATTATCTAAAAAAAAATGCTTCAATTACATTTTTCGGGAGTTTTTTTTGCCATAGATTGACGACTTTTCTTTGAAAAAAAAAACAACATCAAACCAAATATGCGAAAATTCAAAAAAAGTGTACCCCACCAGATGAAAGTACAAGTTTTTATTTCTCTACTTTTTGCAAGTTTTTTCTTAAAGCAATGTAGCTATCATAAATTAAACAAACAAAAGTACAGGGTGTCCCACCGCGATGTGCCTATACTGATATCTCAATATTTTCGATAAAGCTAATTCATATATTACAAAAAATATTTAGCCACATTTGGGACTCTGGGAATCTAGGACAATTTGCTTATTTTAAATGGAACACCCTATATATTATTGCATTTTTGGATTCTACGCGAAAATCAACACTAGATACATGATAACATTCTCCATCTATGTCCAATAGATTCGAAACTTACAATTTTGGACTGAACATGACAGTTAAAAACCTTAAAATAATCATAAATAATTAATCATTAATATTGTAAGGTGTTTCTGTAAATTCCTAGAATATTCTGTGTTTTAATAAAACTCCTTGTCCGTCACTCGTATTATCCAAAATCCATGCTTTTGAAAGTTAGCTTTAGAAAGTAGAAATCATTAAGTGTAACAGTAGTATGAATAAGGACAATGGTCCGATACCCACCAGTCCACTGTTTAATCTGATAAACAAAGACAGTTACGGTTCAGTGAACCGTGGCAACAAATTTAGGATAAATAGTGCAAGTGTGTAGGCTCGAATTGAGTTTTAATCTTCTCCTGAAGATGCCAACTTGGTTGGCGAAACGCGCGTCGAGAAAAGTATAGTAGTTCGGTGTTTCGTATAACGTTTCACTTCAAAATTCATGGCTGGGGCATATTGATAATGCTTTAGCGTTTCGTCGGAGGCACCATTTGTCTTAATATCATAGATATTTCACAATTTTTTTTATATACAGGGTTCCGTTTTATTATGACGCACTTAATTTGTTGAGAGAATATTTTAAAGGTTCGCGAATTTTATGGATTTTTATTTTATTTTATGAGTGCTGCAAGCATATAATATTTTCTGTGTAGATATGTGTTATATTTATATTTGTATAGATATATACGATAATATTTTCCAAAAAAAAATTACTTTCACATTGTTTTATTAATGTAAGGAAATTTTTGCTAAAACCTTTACCTCTTTGAAATTCTCACTCACTATTACTAAAAAAGTTCTGTCAGTCTGTTTACATCTCGTTTTCTGTTGCACTGAAATCTTATTTTACAATGAAAACGCGTTAATTGTACGTCATATCATATAAAGCACCAAGAGTAGTAAAACATATTTACAGAAGACATATCAACGTGACATGGGAAATATCAAAGAAGACATACGCAATAAATTTCTTTGGCTGACAGTGGACGAAACAGCATATTTTTGTGGTCGTAAATGTTCTGATACAAATTTTAGGTGTTTCAGATATTTCGCCCCCGATATTGATAGGTAAGAAACGGGTTTTGTAAACAATGGCTAAAAGTATATAAATAGTAACACGTGCATTGTCCTCTGTAGATGTAAAAAATAATAATCTACTGACTAATATCCAACTGTTAGTGATACAAACAACTGTGCCATATTCGTGAAAATAATGTGCGTGATGGTGTGTCGATTTTGAATTTGCACCTTTAACTTCAGTAAATGTAGATCATTTTACCACCATATGTACAGGCCAAATTTCTCAGGTTTAACGGGAAGAAATGATGAAAGACTACTGGTTGTGGCAACGTCCGCTCAAGCAACGAAGACAGGCGGTGTTTCTGAATAACACAAGCGATATATATGTACTCTATTTCCATTCTAAATTGAAAATAAGTAGAAAAAAGCAAGGTTGTCAGATATATTTTCTAAAATTGCTAAGCTCACTATACAAGGTATACTTCATACTTCAGTAAACTGTTAGTTCGTGACGTTCTTAGAAAGCAAGTTTTGAAATATTAGCATTAAAATAAAGCGTTTAAAATTGCTGGAAAAAATAATTATAAATCAAAACAACTTTATGTATGTTACTATACTTAAGAAAATTTTGAAGAGCCGGCAACGCGATGCCGCGAATGCACCAGCAAATGCCGACCATTATACTATAGGATTGCTTTATATGTAATACATCCAAATACTTATTCGGTCCACTGTGCCATAATTTTTACGACGTCGTTAAAATGATTTACGACTTTAGAAATTCTACGTGTTTAAGGCGCCAGTGACGTGTATTTCAGCTAGGTTTATTAACACAGACAATTGTTTGAGATTGTCTGGCTAAATGAGCATTATTTACAGCAAATTATATTACAGATATTAAGAGTTTTGTATGCAGGCTAATTTTAATCTCCTATATTGATTTGAATGAAAAAAACTATTTCACAATTTTCGAATTTATAAAAAGATATATGCACGCCCATGGAATCATAAAGTTGCACCGCTTTTTTTGTTCCCCAGGCGTATTTATCTTTTCAATTAAAATTAGAAGGACATTATTGTCTTTTTTGGTCTCTTATATGTCCTTCCGTCAATGACGTGACGGATTATGAGTCCGACCCTGCGTTGTAGCACACTTTCCGGACCCTAGTAGTTAGGTATAAAGAAAATGTTGGTTTATATGAGAAACAAACTCGTCGAAAGGTATTTATCGTTGCCTCCCTCAACCACACAGTCGATATTACCGTTAATTTCCGCCTAGCCTACCCAAAAGTCACATGTTAGGAAGCAATAACTCCACGGATCTATCAATACTAATTAAATCCCCTAACGTTAAATTTAGGACGCGGTATACATCATCGTAAACGGAGCGGCGTCGAACGCTGCCCCGAGCATCACTCGTCACGTGACCCGCGATATCCCGCACAAAAATACACATGTTATGACACGTGTTTGTCAGAATTAATGAACTTGACACAAAAAGCGGTGGCTCTAATAAAAGAGCGTGTTTGTGCGTCCGAGAGGTGACACCGGTTACACCCCCGCTCGCGTGTTACCATGGACACCAGAGGGCGTGGCGCGCACACCTGGTTGTCACTCGGCGGACTGTCATTTTTCAAAGCCATCTAGACGCCTAACTAGCCACGTATCTGCGGAAACTAAGCCGTTACATATTTGGTTATTTTTTATTCATCAATCATGTCGTATTTTTAGTCTTTTTATCGGACAGGAAGCGGGGATAGTAATTTGTGACGCTTAATGGTATGATCATTTGACCAAATTTTATCTTTCACATGTCTCGTGTTTGAGCATTTTTTTGTTGTTACTTCAAACCTATAGGTAAATAATATCCATTTAAAATCCAGTTCGTTTATTAGCAACAGTTATAAATCATTAGATATGTATGTAAAGAAAGGATTTTTATAATTCGAAATATAAACGGTTGGAATTTTGCTGCAGAAATGTCAGTTCTGTCTACAGTGTTTTATAGTAGGTACCAATGCTAAGTCGTTAATGCTAACCACTTGTATTTATTGAAAAGGTAGACGCAAATTGACCAGGAAAGTTCCTGGGAATATTTGTAGGAGTTTTCGCCAGGTAGCAGAAATGGTAGTAGAAATGGAACAGAGACTCAATGTTTTGGACTTCAGATAAGACGCAGGTTGAAAGATATAAAGTTGCCATGAATAATAAGAAGTAGGTAATATAGATCGTATTTATTTGTCAATGGAGATCGTATACATCAATGGATATGGTATTTTTTATATACCAAATCTCAGATTTACACAGAGTGGCTCGTCTAAAGTAATAAGTTTATATACGTATATTTATATCGTTATCTTGAAATAATCGCGTCAACTAACAGAAATAAAACAGCGGGATGGTCTAAATGCGGTCAAAACATTTCGAATGGGACTGAGGTGCGCTGCAAATGGTGCAGCTTCGACGTGTAGCTTGTGCAGCTATCATAAGCCTCATATTAAACGTGTCTCGTTGACCAATGTATTCGTTGTTTTCGGGACGACGCGCTGGGTTGGGGGGCCAGGGGGGGCCCCCAGCCAAAAATATATCAGGGAGCAATGTCGTCATTTTTGATTGCTAAATAACAAATGAAAATATATTAAATATTAATTAGATTATACTATCCGGATTTTGTACGAATTATGATAAATGTGTTCTGCAGTTCTGCAACACCTATGCACCATCAGCCGCAGATAGTACACAAGGTATACGCAATAAACATGTCTGTTGACAGCCAATAATCTCTTGTCTGCGTATATTTAGACAAGTCTGTTCTTCCCACGCTCAAGCTATTTAAACAAAGCGTCATCATCGCCGAAAGAAATACAGCACTTCGGAAATTCCCCGTTGCTTTTAACACAACTTCTGACAAAAAAATAGTCGACGGGAATCATAATTATTGAAATCGATGCGATAAATCTCAAATACACGACAAAAAACATCCGTAAACCAACATAATAAATAAAGACTTTTTGATGGGCCATGCTCAATTTATTCGATATATTATGTTTAATTGAGCGTGAGACAAGATTTATATTTGCCATCCCCAACATCTAGATGGCTGCGGTAACCGAGCGCGTTATAAAATGCCGATAAAAATACATCCACAAAGAGAGCAGCACGGTGCTTCTAAATATTTACGAGACAGTGGAAGTGTGAATAATTCAGCTGCGATTGTCGGAACGTTCACTATAAAATATCGCTACGGTTTCTTTTCCCATTAACGCTGATTTCAATTTATGGCGTTTTAATTGCATCATCTGTTCTTACTGCGGTTAAACGTTGTAGTTCTCCGAACAGACTCGAACTGCTGTGTAATCTTAGATTTTATAGAAGACGAAGACACTTCAACTAAAAATTATTAAAATGAGTCATTCGCATGATCGGAGGTAAAAAAGGCAGTCAAGGTCAGAGTATAGCGATTATTTGGAAGGACTGCCCTCTAGTGTAACCAAATGGAACTCGACGTATTCCGGTCGGCCTGACAAAATTAGTACCTAACCGATATAGTTATACAGATTACTGTATATACAGTATATTATTCCATTCCAAGTGTACACAGACGCTTTTTATTGATTTTGAAATATTCATCGATATATGCATACAAAGTTAAATAAGCCTGCCCAAAATATATTGACAAATTCTAAAGTAATTCACAAAATTTAAACAAATTTCACACATATTACACAAGACCACAAAAATGTTTTTTCGTGTGCCGAAGACTAGAAGATGTTTGTTAAATGTTTTCGTGGTCACTAAAAACGTTTTCAATTTTAGATTTGTTCTATCACCTTTCATTTTTTCTTCACCTCAAAAAACACTCTTTTTGATGTTTTAAAGATATGTATAACCACGAAACTCTTGGGAAGCGTTGTTTTTATGTATCAGTTGACCAAGATTATGTATGCTGGTGGGTTAAGAGATTTCCATGAATCCATAATATTTCAGGTTCGAAGAGTTATGGATACCCCCATAAACCAAAACACTACAGTTTTTAATTTCATGAAGTAGATCTAGTGTCACCCATTCTAGACCACGTAGAGGTACTACTTCTCACAGGACTTACCTGGATACCAGGAGCACACACGCCAGGAACAAAAAAGAAACCAAAATAGAAGTACCAACACTTCTCAGCCGTGTTGACAAATGTCCAAATATTGACAAATTTCCAATGAACTTAGGTCACTTTAGCGAAGAACAAGGTGAGTTTTTCCATCAAGACCTCAATTATATGGAGAAGAGATACCAGGGTGTTTAAGATGTACATATGACAGATCTACTTCATGAAATTAAAAGGTGCTGTGCTCGGGTTTATGGGGGTGTGAGATTGGAGAGATACTGGTTCGAAGGGTTATGGATTCATTCGCACCTTTAACCCACAAGCATATAGCCTTGGTCATCCGATACATAAAATCTACGTTTCCCCCGAGTTTTGCAGTTATACTTCAACAATCTCGAAAATAGTTTTTTTTTTTTGGATTAGAAAATAAATGAGAGGTAATATAGCAAATCTAAAACTGAATTCGTTTTCCACATTACCGAAAACATCTAAGATACCAGATCTAGTCTGCTGTACATGAAGAAAAAATGTTTGTGATCCGGTGTTATCAAATAAGGAGTTACTATATTTAGCGAAAGATAGAAACAGTATATTTCTTACATCCATACCAAATAGCGCAAGTCATAATACCTGATAATATAAGAGATAAACCAAAGCCGGTCTAATTCTTATAATTACAAGATTCTATTATCAACAAGTCTTTAAAGTGAGTAGGTATCTTGATTTTTACACTCGTTGTATTATCGTTCAACTGAATCAACTCTCTAAAGTGTTATTAAAATGGCTTTTCGTTAAGTGTTTTTACAGCACTGCTTTAAAGCAATAATTATTAAAATTAAAGTTAAAATACAGTCACATGATAATTTCTTATGATAAATTTCCAGTTAATCTTTTGCTTGTAAATGATATAAATCTATAGTATTATGTCCATGCATATTGCAGAACCCTTCATTTTCGCGTGACACAAATCAAAACATGATATACTATACAGAGCATTTCTTAATAAGTGTCCAATATTTTACAAGGTTATATATTAGGTAAATTTAAGAAAGAATTCTTATAAATATGTGGTCAAAAACTTTTCCTTTCGAAGATACAAGTAGTTAAAGATTGTAATTTTTTTGGAGACACATACTCACTAGGGTTCGGAAATGTGTGTTACAGCGCAGGGCTCGGCACTATAAAACTCTATGATAATGAAAGTATAAACCGTCCCGGTGCGGGAAGGCAGGATATTCTAACGCAGTTTAACACGCTAGACGGCAAACATTTCGAACCCAAATAATCACAATAATAATTTTCTTCAAACTGATATGTCAAATTAAATCATGGCAACTGAGTAAAATTACAATTGAATAAAATTCACATTGATGTCTGAAGTCAAGGCCTAATGTATTACTTTTAGAAGATTGCAAACTGAGAGAAAGAATTTTAAGTATTTTATTAACAAAAAAATACAAATCTGAAATATAGCTAGACCTACATGGTGTATCCAATATGGGCAATGATCCGTTTTTAGACTGAAACTCCAGCGAACTGTTCTCAAGGTATTTGAACAATTTGTAAAATATAAAATATTTTTTCTTCTAACAAATAAATTTAATAATGAATTAATTTGCCAAAAAAAATGTTGAGTCACCCCAAAACATTTTTTTAACCTGAAGAGCTTTAGGTATAAATTCGATACGTGGACAAATTGAAGAGGCATATCCTACATGGATATTAATCCCAAATTGAATATCTATTGAGCCGTTCTTGAGTTGTTTGAAAATTTGTTACCGGCATTAATTCGATCAGAAATTAGGACTTTTTCCGTAAAAAAATAAACAATTAAAGGTAAAAAAATATAGATAGATATAGAAAAGATATTTCTTCTGGGCATATGTTTTGCGCACCATACTCGATTTGAACGTATTTTTGTATACAACTGTGACGTCACTCTGGAGTCACACTCTATAACTCACGGGTTTAAAAATATTTGCTTTTCGCGTACCCGCGTATAGTTCATAACGAGGTGTTTAGTTCGAAATGCGACCGATCGCTGATCTGTAGATGGCCTCACTTTGGCAATCATCGACAATTGGACTAAGGTTTAGCCAACTCACACTATTTTGGCCTGAGGAATCGGCTGTTGCACTTTGTGCCATGAATCACCCTGTATAATAAAAATATTTTCGTATAATACAAATAACAGCATTATAAATTAATCCTACATTCATAACATATACACATACATAACATATACATATACCAGTATGTACCTACATGTACATATTGCAGATAACAACTCAACTGTTCTAATTTCTATAGTCGCTAAAACAAACGGCTGATTGAGATGCAGTCTCCAATAACATTAAAAAACTAGCAAAAGCAGTGGCAGTGCGTGATATTTCAGTTAGCCATATCTTGAAAACGACGCATGGGACCCACTTCACTTTTTAGGTGATGACTATACACCTCTTACAGAAAGGATTTATAGTGAAAAAATCGTTAGCAAAGTTTGCGAAAAAAATTTCAAAAACACTGGAGCACTCCCTGGGTTCTCAGTAACGCTCTGTAGGATATATGCAGTATATTTTTTTTCATAATCTAGAAACAAATATAAGGAGACGTTTTTCGATTTGTTGCAAAATATTTTTTTTTTTTTCAAAAAGTTATGGCCATTTTAATTTTAATTTTATAGGAACATTTTGTTTCCCAAAATTAAAATGGCCATAACTTTTTGAAACAAAAATATTTTGTAACAAATCGAAAAACGTCTCCTTATATTTGTTTCTAGATTATGAAAAAAAATATACTGCAAATATATATGCATTCTAAATAAATAAATGCATTCTAAATAAATAAATATATGCATTCCACAGAGCGTTACTGAGAACCCAGGGAGTGCTTCAGTGTTTTTGAAAATTTTTTCGCAAACTTTGCTGACGGTTTTTTCACTATAAATCCTTTCTGTAAGAGATGTATAGTCATCACCTAAAAAGTGAAGTGGGTCCCATGCGTCGTTTTCAAGATATGGCTAACTGAAATATCACGCACCGCCACTGAGCAAAAGTATGGACAAGAATTTTTACAAAAAAACTGAAATTTCAAAGAACACTCACCATTCCACCAATCTAAATCTGATACGAAGTGGCAAACTATCGACGTCTCGGCATATGGCACCCCCTCCTCGACCTCACTTAACCTCCTTAATGAGACACAACCTCGTGCGTGATGCTTTATTCAAATACGCTCCTCAAGTGTATCGTTTTCTGAGAATATTATATAATTGTTTCGTACTCGCATATAGATACGCGTACATGACCCGACACCAAGAAGTATTGCATGCGAATATGTTCCCACCCGTTTAAACCATTACGCCCTCCGAAAATTGAAGGGACACAAAAAAACAACTCGAATAGTTTGCACTTCAAAATTGCGGCATTGAACTATCCCAAGGAACCGGCGTTATAGGTCAAACGACTTATGGGAAAGTGCCGAGTCAGTGGAGAGAAACAATTCCGAATGAGGTACGAGCAGGCCTATTACCCTAGGTAATTATAATTAACAGCTGACTCCGTAATTGTTCGCTGCTAATTACGAATGGCAAACTGATAATTGACATGCGTTGCGTTTGTAACCCGATTAGGTCTTGAAAAGTGGTTTTAAAAAAAGTGGGCGCTACTTATTTATTGATGGCTACATTTTGGTGAGGTATAAAGGTACACCGTAAATAGATATAGTACATGGTGTTGATAAATAATTTATACCTTTTCGTCCGATGATAAGATTAATTAAGCTTGCGAATTGGTGTAGTTCAAGATATCATCGGTGATATTCAGTCTTGAATTATCATCATTTTCACGATGGATATATTTGTTGGCAATCATGAATTCCATACACCTACCTACCTATGTGTACAGCAGACATTGGCTAATTGTGAAAAAAGACAAATGCTACACTTCTCGCTCTAACGACTAGCTCAGGTCACCACCTGGTCAGGTTTTATTCCCTCATTATCTTCAATGCGTAAGCCGTTCCTTCTTATCTGTCATCTCACTTCTAGTTGTCTTTTTTCCTAACAGTATAATAAAGCAAAGACACATTTCACTGAATTAAAAACAAGTTCATCACACCACTGTCATAGATATGTAAATTGGTCGAATTGCTTATGCATTAGTTTAAAGAATTATAAGTATAATTATATGGAAAACTTTCTTAGATTAAATTATTAACAATAATATCCTTTTATTTAGCAATTATATTGATTGCTCTTTCCATTAATTAAGTACTTAAATCAATTCTAATGAGTACAACACTTTGGTCATACCAATTTTCATTGTCGGCTCAATTTTATTGAACGAAAATAATTCCGTTCGCTATTCACCACTTGAAAACGCGCGTATCGGTTTAGTGCCTTGCCAAAAGAATGTAACTAGGATATGTTTTAAGTTTCGCTCTCTAGTCTGCATATACAAGGTGTTCCTAAAAGGTATGTCAAAAATTTAGCAGCGTATTCCCGAACCAAAGTAATGTCGATTTACCTATATACAAATATATATATCGCTGCGGAGCTACAGCCCTTCAATGTTGCCATTTAATTTAATTTTATAAAACATTTCCTTCCTGTGTAGAGATAAAAGTTTCAAATTTGACACAAACCCTCATTCTTAAGATGCAAATAAGAAGCTAGATTTTTATCGACCTCACTTAAAACTGAAGGGTTGCTAACCTGAAACTTGATTTGTTTTTGGGCCATAATTCTTAGACCATACACAATATCTTAAATGAAGTTATACTGTAATAAAGACAAAAAATTTAAAAAAAAACTTATTCTGGTCAAAATTCGAAAAGTTACCCGTTTTCGTGAACATTGCATTTAAATATACCTATCTGGCTTATTTTATGACCGTTTAGTTTTCCGACAAAATGTTTTTACGAAACACAAAATCTTATCTCCAATTCATTCATAGACGGCAAATTCCGTCATGTGTAGAGATAAAAAATAAATCGACATAATTTTGAACCTAAAACACACTGTCGAATTTATGACATCATTTTAGAATCACCCTGTATATGTGTGTGGTTCATTAATGGTATGAAAGGTATGCACGCACCTTAACCAAATAAGTTTTAATGAACTATTACTATGGGTAATGACAATAATGAAAAAGCCTAGAAAGATATAGTATGTCTATAATATTATTTCAGGCTAAAATGGCTATATCAATACTGTGCTATGGAAATAATAAGGCAGAGAACTACAGACAATTATTCATTTCCTTTTTCCGATAGTCAAACAGCGCTAAATGCAACCATCTTCATGATGCAAATTACCTTAAAATTAGTGTAGAACCATATTTAAACAATAAGGATGTATACATATTAAACAATTAGGATACCAAAAGAGTGGCCTTAGCTTGAGTACCAGGACATAAAAGCCGTAAAGGTTTTAGGTAGATAAACTAGCCAAAGACGCTTCAAACGCCCTATTAGCACCAGAAAAACTTATCATGGCAAAACCATACATACAAACGTCATATTTACTTTATAATGAATAAATGACAGAAATGACAAATTGCTAAACGAATAAATGAATAAATATAATGACAATGCAGAAGTAGTGAAATAACAGATGACAGATTGCTAAATGGTGAACCTACTTTCCAGAAAAAAGTCTGGAGAAACTGTGCATAAAAGAACGTTTGCCCAAATTGACAGGTTGTCATTATACTTAGTAAGCCTATTAACAGAATATTGCCTACTAAAGAGAGCCATAAATATAACATATCTGGAAGAATATACTTCATGTGGATTCTGTTTGGAGGACGAAGAAACCTCAGTTCATGTACCAAACCAAAGTAAAACCAAAGGCCATAAAAAAAACATATATTACCTATCTAATAAAAAGCTGTATAAAGTGCTCTAAAACAAGTAGGAGTATTACAGTAGACCTTTAGTAGGTCGTAGCAAATAGTACTACCCTCAAATACTTGTAATAATAGTCTTAAAATACAATAAGATCCGACGAAAAAATAAATCCGATCATGGCAAATCAAATATATACAGTGATATACTAACAAAAAAAACGCTGCCTAATAAAAAAAATATAGAGACATCCAAAAAAAAACTGGCTATCTAAAATCTGGCTATGAACGAGAGAGATGGAAATAGCGGTCATGTCTAAGCTTTTCGGTTATGTCAAATTTTTGACAAGTGACTGTCACAAGTTGCAAAATAAACAATGTCTATCATATGATGTGACAGTCTTGACAAGTAAATAAGGTTATAAATTCGATTAAGAATAGAAATACGCCTTTTTTTCTCGGTCAGCTTTGATGACGTTTTTTTTTTTTTGGATATCTCTATACTTCCGCGTATTTGGAATGTATATGGAACGTATATGGAAAACGAAAAATACACGAATTTTCAAAATTTGTATAAGGAGGTTTGTCAATGTGATCTCTTTGATGAGAATATTGACATCAAAAAGGGTATTTCCGGTTATGCCGGAAATTACTGTCAACTTTGCATAACAATTATTTCATTTTCAAATTATATGTGAAATTTTAGGTTGAAAATATCGAGAACCTACCAATATCGAGAAAACCGTGATCGAATTATTATGCTTATTTATTTTTTTAATAGAAACCATAGTCATATAATATGCACACTATCTCAGACAATACATACTTGATCTAGAAGACTAAAATTTCACAGGATGAATACTAAGGTTTTATAGACGATATCATAGAGGCATTCATTTTTGTACATTATACAGAGCGTTAAATACTACGCTATCAATTGTGGGAACTTCAAAACTCAATAACTCTCTTAGTTTAAATGAAACACCCTATGTTTTATAACGTCATTTGGTGTAGCTTTTTATTCCTTCCGATTTGTATTATCATTCCCGATACCTAAATCTTGGAAACGGCTTGCAAAATATTTGCGAAATATTTGTTTTCATAATCACCGAGTAAATGCAGTCTTTATAATATTTGTGATTTTCTCGAAATTTTGAGATCTGTAAAAGTTATAGTAATTTGAATTTGTATTTCATCCCAACATTTCGTCTGTGAGATTTTATAATTGTTTCTAAGTATTTTGCAAAAATTACAAGTATAAAAAAATTGTATTTACTCAGTGATTATGAAAAAAAAAATATTTCGCCGTCGTTTACAAGATTTGTCCGGAGATAGCCATTTTTGGAAACAAAATTTCGCAAGTTTTCCCTGAAGTTTGTCTGCCATTATAGCCTTCTACTTAGGTCTAGTAATAACCCCCTAAAATATGGTGTAGATCCCATGCCTCCTTACGAAAATACGAACATGTCAAATTCTCCCGGCCGCCACTGATGACTAGTTCCAAGTAATTGCGTGATTGCTGACGTGCAACGATATTTGTATTTGCTATATACAGGTATGAAAAACGGTAATTTTGAGATAGTAGATGAACGGCCGAAAGATTCGGTGTGGAAAAGAATAGACCACGCCTTGATCTGCCTATGACAGATGCAGTTAATGTTGCACAGTTTACACAGTTGCACGATATAACACGGGCATCTATACAAAATCTTTAACAGGGGGAGTTAGATATGCGCAGGAACGCTTCGTCGGATAAATATGCAGAATTTCCAACCCCTGTATAGTATTATCTCCATGAATATACATATATTGTATACTTACAGTTTTGTATTGTTTATAAAAATTGATTTGTAAAAAGAGTATGTACTAAAACTGTACATAAATTTAGTAGAAAGAGTAGTGGAGTGAGTATTTTTTGCAATTTCGTGTAAATGAATACATTTGATATTCAATGAACAGATTTGATTAAGTCAGCAGATAAAATTCGAAAATCAAGTTCACACAAATCAGTGGAACCTAAAAAAATAAAAATCTGTAGACCGGTTATATTTAACGTTGTGGATTCTAACAAAAACGATCACGCCTCCATCCCATCGAGTACGCACAAAACCCGAAAGATGAACATAAGGCACCTGAAACAACGAATGCTCTCTCCGGTAGATATCGGACACGGTGCTCATCTGCGATTTATCAATGTTCTTCGCTATGCCGCGGTTGGTCGGCGCGCAGCCAGGCAGATGGACCCGGCGTGCAGCTATTTTTTAATTGGTCTTCCTACGGTCCCGGCGTGGGAGGCCAGCCGAGGGTCGGCCTGGAAATAAAAAACGAGGAAATTTATCATACGAGGCTGGCACAGCGTGTGCTCTCAATTGGATCTGGGTGGTTGGATTATTTAGATACAAATATGTTCCATTAAAAAGATTTCACTAATATCGAAAGACTATTTTTACACAGGTACAGCGCACACGTTTCTCCAACAATGTTGGCATCATCAGGAAATATTGAAGTTGAAGCCAACTATGTATATATCCTATTTACACGACCTTTTTCAGTGGTTACCACACTGAACCATTTTGTTTATTCGTGCTATTATTATAATGTATAGACTTTTGAACGCATCTAACTGTAATGCTGATTGTTACATTTCCTATTAGTTTTCAGCCGCTAACGTCTATCATATTGTTATTATCAAAATCATATTGAGCTACACAGGATTTCTCTGTCGTACCTCACTTTAAGTGAGTTATATATTCTTTGGATTTAGTCAAAATTGATTTTTTTGTTTGCCCAATGTACCTACTTTTGGTTACAATGTTTACAACTTAATTCCCGACTTTTCGTCGTTATTTAAGGGGTAACGCCACTCTAGAATTTTGAAAAAATCGTTTTTTTTTTCTTGGCTTCAACAATTAAGGTTTCAAAAATGGTATTCACTTGGTCTTATAGTGAACAAAATTTTTGATTTTGCCGCATCGCCTCGGAGCGTGCGTTGAGCACGATGGGACGTCCAGGCGGCGGGGACGGCGATCAAAAACTTTTAAACATATCATAGATGCACAGCCTTATAAAGATTGTACTGTGAGTAAGAAGGAGTATATCGATCATGTCCAGAAGACAATGAATAAAATGAGAATTTCAGGAATTTAAATGTTCGTAAAACTTTAAGCGTTTTTCTCCAAATCACTTTTTTCACTGGGAGAAAAGATTACTCTAATACTATTGCATGGATCTTTTTGAAATCTTGACAGTAGCTTCTCAATTACATTCTCTATAGAAGTACCGTTTTTCGATTTGATGTAAAGTTTTTTTTTTATAAACAATTTAGGACATATTTGTTGGCCAAAAATCGAGTTTTTTTTTTCAGACGTAGGTACACTATTTTTACACAAAATTGATTTAAAAAAAAATCTCAGCAGGTTTTCAATGACATTCTCTATAGAAGTACTGTTTTTCGATTTGATGTAATTTTTTTTTTTATAAATAATTTAGGACATATTTTTTTGGCTAAAAATCGAGTTTTTTTTTTTCAAATGTACACCATTTTTACAAAAATTGATTTTAAAAAAATCCCTACGCACTTTTGTAGGCAATAGTATGTAGATGAAGAAAATTTTTGGTTTTCTGTTCCAGGTCTCATAGGTCCCGAGAAATAATTTCTTCCGCCAAGGCTTTTCAAAAAACACGATTTCGTAAATTGGCTCTGTCGCCGCCATTTTGTAACAAAATGATAATAAAAAAAATGTTTTTTATTCAACACATGCTAAATGAACTGTCTAAAAACAAATGATATCCCCCTTCCCATACTCCCACAATAAATGATCAAAAATAGCCCTTTTTTCCGTCGCTAGAGTGGCGCAACCCCTTAATACATCTTTTGATTACAAGTTTTTATAATTTATTTTTTATCCAAATTCAATTACACCAGTCATTATTGTTAAAGATATCTTATCTGCGGCTGATTTTAGGGTCTTAAGGTAAAGCAACAAATTTTTAATTTAGTGAGGATATCTCGTCTTCTATTGCTCCAATTCAACGACTTATTTCTACTGTACATGGTTGCCAGATATGTCTAGCACCTAGTATATTGACCGTTGAAATCCGGAATTCGTATTTTTCGACTTGAAACTGCGTTTTGGGCTGTAGCGCAAAATTCACTTTTCCGACATCTGGTACCTTTTCACAGGTTGCATCACATATTTATAAATTAAATAAATATAAAAGAAATAAAAATAAAATTAAATATATTTATAATTTAAATATATTTTGTTTCTAGTTAGCCTGGTTAACCGTTATTTAAGAGTATAGTTAAGAGTTCTTAACTATGTAATTTCTTCTCACACCTGAACACTAATTACTAAGACAAAATATTAATATCTACATGTTGAACAAAAATATATTTATAGCATGCATATTTTTGTAGTACCTACATATATACAAGACTAGCTCACTTAAAATACAGAACAGATAAATCTTTCTTGCTTTTCACAATAATCATAAATATGATACATGAGTACATTAGCAGCTTTGCATTGGAAGATAAAATTGAAAAACAAAAGTTTCGGTTCCCTGAACCGCAACTTCAGCTTGTGTAGGTATAAATAGGATAGATAATTATTGCATTACCTTTTTTTCCCTCCTGATAATGCCAACATGGTTGATGAAACGCGAGCTATGAGTGTAAATATAGTGTTTCGGTGTTGGCGAAAAAATGTGTGTTTGTTTCTATGTCGAAAGTCGCATTTCTCGTCCAACATATCTTTGCAAATTCCTAAGTAGGTACTCCTCCTTGGGAGGATTTTGTAGTTATGGAACCACGTACGTGGTGACATACGTGCATGGACATTCTCTATACGCCAATCTCTACTGCATAACACGACTCTTCATCATCCCAGCAGTAGTAAAACAAAAGCACCCCACCCCTAAGGGAAGCCTTAAAGAACTCTCTGCACTCAGTGATTAAGCGTGAGATGTATCGCATCGTATGAGTGTACCCTGAGAAAAGTGTTTGTTATCTAACATAATTTAAGCATAATATTGTATTTACATATATACTGCTTTTATTTTATATTAAATAGGTAGATATAATCACCGATTTTTGGAGACATTCGAAAAAGGAATTTTAAAATTTAATCAGTATTAAATAATCTCCTAGTTTGTCGACAGATTCCGAACATTTGATTACATTTCAAAATAACTTGTTTTCAATATTATCTTATTATTAGCACTGAATAAAGTCAATAAAAGTCTGTATTTATCCTATCATGTATTTCTTGATATAGATACACTTATATTAAATATACAAGTTGATACACGATGAAAGTGTAGCGGATATAAACTGCTCGTGAAAATTTGCGCAACACATTTTAAATTAGCGTCATTTGCGTTAAGTTCAAGTTAAAGAACTACGGTTTTTAAAGATCCGTAGCCTATAGAAGGACGCCGTCCACGAAAATATCCATCCCGGCACACAATAAGACCTTCCCAACAAGTCTTGAGCGTTTGGTCGCTGTCCCATTCCCTCTACCCTTTTCCAGACCCCTTTTAAGCTACCCCTCCGCATTTACGCTGCGTTTTGCATGGTTTGACCACTGTTGGGCGATTCTATGAATTCTAATGCCGTTGATAACTCAAGCACCCCTCCACGCCACTATGGATGGCCTTGAACGCCAAAACTAAAATTTCACCTCCAACTCACCCCCTGCAAATTTGCCGCGCTGAGGGGTTGTAAGCAGGTCCCTCAAAAAATGTTCAAGTGGGTTAATATTCCTAAAAGAGGGTTCGTTGTGTAAGTGCAACCTTCCTTTGTACCTACTTTGTACTGTGAATCGACAATCGCAAAATTCGTAATAACTCGGTACACGCGACAGGTATTTTTGCCACTTGGGCGCATATTCTCTCGACTGGGACAGCGCCTGCAAGATCCACCACCCAAAGAGCTGTTCCCTCTAATTTTAAGAGCCCAATCTGTTCCCTCTAATTTTACAAGCAGAAGCATGTTTGGGTGGTTTACCTTGCATGCGCTGACCCGGTCGAGATTTCACGCGCCCGTCACAAAAAACACTTGTCTGGCGTACCGAGCATCTCTCACGAATTTCGCGATTGTCGATTCACACAACTGCAAAGGAAGGTTGTGCTTACCGAACAAACCCTCTTTTAGAAATCTGAACTATTCAAAAAAATTTTGGAGGCGGTAAAAAAAGAGTAATGGGATGGAAAAGAGAACTTGAGCATCCTCAGGAAGGCTTTCTGAGTCACCCCATGTATCAAGACCTGTTTACAGCCTTTCAGAGTGGCAAATTTGCTGGGGCGGGTTGGAGGTGAAATTTCACTTTTGGCGTTTAATCAGCTATCCAAAGTGTCCCGCCAACTTCGAGAGCCTTCAAATAATACCAAGACATGAATTCGAGATAAAACGACATCCCAAGGCAGCCCCCAAAAGGGGCGCAACCAGGAGGGGTGGGTGGAGGGTTGGTGTAAAGAGGCCACCCTTACACCAGTGGTGCTTGAGTCAAGTGGTGAAAGCGTATTGTGACACCAGTCCAATAGTGGTCAAACTATGCAAAACGCAGTGTAAATGCAGAGAGGTGACCCATGTGGTCTGAAAAAGAGTTGAAGGGATGTGACAGTGACCAAACGCACATAACCTGCTGGGAAGGAATTAACGTAACGGGATGAGGTTTTTACCCGACAGCGTCCTTCTCAGTCCATCCTGGAGGTCTCTGAATTGCCGTCAAAATCTTGTGAATTCGAATTTCGACATGGGGTTGTTTTTTGTGGTATAGACGACGAGATCCTTAAGCCACAGCGTAGCGACATCGAGGCATTAAAACGAACCCCATAGGCTACTGAAATTTACAAACCAACAACCAACAAGTCTCTAACCCGAATAGAATGCAAATGGCGCTAATCTAAAGAGTGTTACGCTAATTTTGACCAGCAGTTCGTATAAAAAATAAATACAGAAGGAAACTACATTCCTACTACTATTTGTTCTAATTCCAGCATTCAGTCAAAATTTTGGCCTTTCATTAACTGACATGTTTGTGGTCCGATAACTACCCCTTCTTTTAATATTATTTCGCTTAATTATGTGAAAATTGTTTAATGATAAGAAACAGAGCTTAACATGATGTGGATGTAATGACATTCTTTTGATAAACTAAAAACACTTCTTCACGTTCACTTAGTGAATATAAAGATTACTACACTACTTCATGAATGGCTCCTTCCGTAATTCCTCTATATTTTATAGTCTGGTGATATAGAGTTTTGACATCAGATATCCTCAAAGGAAGTAGTCAAGGGGCGCAAGATCTGGAAATATCGGCAGCCACTTTATTGGTACTTGTGCACTACATGCCGCTCTGTGTATATACATTCATGTTTCTTAATTAATATTTTTTACAGCTCCGAAGTATTGATGTTGTTGAAAAAAAGACTATCCTCTAATTGGGAAATAATGTGTTACTTTGGAAAAACGTTTCGTCACTAATTTTAGTGTTCCAGCTTCTTTAACCTTTGAAGTCGTTTAACCTTGGGTAGCCGTTCAATTACAAAAACCCAATTTTGCTAAATTTTGACCTTGGTGGTTTCCGAAAGGACCGATTTAATTATTTTCTCTCAGTGTACAGATAAGATCCGCGTACGTGTATAGAGATGCGTGTTGGATGCGCCGATCGAGGGTGCGGCGAACTCCCCCGCGCGAAGCGACCCCGAGAGTGGGCGTGTCGAGGCGAATAAATCAGTAACCGCATCGCGAAAGTGCTCCTAAGGACCCTCCGACCCCTCTTCGCCTTATGGACTAGGCCGCCCGCTAATACACTCCCCCATCGGAAGTCGGCGCTCGTAGAGGCGCATTTATTCGGGAGATTACGAAAAGATGTCGGTGCGTATGTGCCGAGATATTTTTTGTGGAAACTCCGGTCAAAAAAATTGTCCTTTTTCTCGCAATAAATTAATTTGAATATTATTGGCTTTTAACACTTTTTTTGGTTGATTGTAAATTCGCTGTAATTTTATTCAAACAAGCAACGTTTGAAGGTCATATTTTAATTACAAAAATGCGTATTTTGACTTTCGAAAGTAACTATATTCAAGATTGGTGATTGTATTGATAAATCATATATTCTTTATTTTAAGATGACTGCATAACATTTTTACGACCTTGCAAAGAAAATTCGACATGTCAACTGGTCGCTTAATTGCCAACCATTTACTTTTTGACAATAGGCAAGTCTACAAACTCACTGAATAGAAGATTGGTAGAAGGGGCCCAATAGATTGGCCTCCGAGATCTCCAGATCGTACGCCCTGTACTATTTTCTTTTGGTATATTTGAAGGCAAAAATCCATACCACCGAACCACAACAATTAGAGGATTTAAAGAACAGAATACGGTGCGAAATTAGATAAATTACTGAGTAAGTAATTCTCAATGTACCTTTATATTCATTGAATTTGTGGATATATTTTTGTCAAGAAGTCAATGGTTGGCAGTTTGAGATTCATTTGGCATAATCTTAAATTTTATTTTTAATGTTAATTTTTAGTATAATAATAATTAAATTTGTCATAATCTTCATTTCAAATTTTCTCAAAAATTTTCTTATGCAAGGTGCCAAAGTCGTTTTAAACCGATACCAAAAATAGGGAATATACCGGTACCAAAACCGATACCAAAAATAGGGAATTGCCATTATTACAAAATTAAAGATGACATAATACGAGTAGGTATATCATCTCTCAAAAACAGACAAAATAAATGACTCGAAAGGTGATATGGCAGTCAAAATATATACACATTTTTATAATAAAATTAAAATTTAACCTTTTTTTAAAATTAAAATATAAATTTTTTATAATAAAAGGACGACCAATTTGAATACAGTGATTGGAAAAGCTGCATGAACTCTTTAAGAATGGTGGACAAAGAACTCTTGTAAAACAGAAAAAAGTAAGAATTATATTTTAGATTTATTTTATATTTTTTATAAGATGTTTCAGAAAATCGACTCTCCGAATTCATATCTTGATATTTTTTCCTGAGAGCCTAAGAAACACGAGTGATGAACAATGTGAACGTTTTCATCAGAACTTAAAGCGGCTTGAGATTTTTTATATTTTGATGATATGATGTTTTCGGTAATAACGTGGATTTTCGTATAACAAGGAATAGTTGTGGTCCCTTGAGTCCTTGATATCTCCGAGTTTTACTGTATTTTGAACATATGTACATATGTGACGTGATCCACCTTTTTGACAATAAAGAACAATGTAAAAAAATGGCTTTTTTGGCCCCTCAAGACAAAAGCATGAAACTAGTATTTTTATACTAATTTGTGGGTGCCGAATACGAATCATTTATTTATTTTGCCCAAATGTATGGGGGTGAAAAGGGGATAAGTGGTTTGTTTGTGCAATTTATTATTTGTATACTAGTTTTAATAATATAATTTATTTTTTATTGAAACAACTTTAATCAGACGGCAAGAAAAAATAGTTGGTTAAGCATCTCTTATATAAACCTAAAAAGTCATTTCATTTGCGAGAATAATTTCAGTACAAAGTTGTCGAAAAAACGCCAAGTTACACCTTTCAATAAAAGCTAAATGTTAATTAGAGTTGATTAAAGTTGTTTCAATAAAAAATAAATTATATTATTCAAACTAGTACACAAATAATAAATTGAACAATCAAACCATTTATCCCTTTTTCACCCCCATGCAAGGGTTGGTTAGAGGGTGTTCCCGTCATTTTTGGGCAAAATGAATAAATGATTCGTATGCAGCACCCAAAAATTAGTATAAAAATACTAGTTTCATGCTTTTGTCTTGAGGGGCCAAAAAAGCCATTTTTTTAACATTATTCTTTGGATTTACACCCAACAATCCAGAAAATAACACCTACCGTCACTGCGGAACAAACCTGTAAACTAATGTTATCAGCAAGCCCACCAAATCACATCTTCTGTGAATGTATTTCATAACGCATCACACAAATTTGCAAAGAAAAAGTGCGACGCCCATTAAAAGACGTGACACAATCGTCCGATCTGCGATCATCTAAAGATGCGCTAAACCCTTAACAACATTCCGAGTATCCGAGATATCTCGAGTATCCGTTTCCAATCAGGGAACGGTGGTCATCCGGAACTAACGACTTTAGGGAATCGCCATTCACTCGGGCTATCGCCGGCCGGGCAAATCGACCGAAGTCGATAATGAAGGGCGTCACCGCGCTGGACATCCTCCGTATGACACACGTGCTGAAGAAAGTGATCTCGTGCCTGCGATTTATTATTCCGTCCAATGACTGCCTATTTCTGGTTTATTTCTAGAAACTACCCCGCATACGACTTATGTACAAAACGTCTTCTGTCTTCTGTTGCATCTGGAAGGCAGAACTGAACATCGTGGTTAAAAATAATCATTTATGACTGATAAACGATGAGTACTTAAGCATGAGTAAAATATCTTGCATTAAAAAAAAACAAGTTGAGTGGTTTATACTACAAACTAAACGGTCGGCATATTTTGTCTGCGTGGCGGAGCTATGACGTATAAAAGTTACCCTCCCTATCTCGCACGTCAGTTCTCACATTTTTTAGACAGTTTGAGGTTAAACAAGAAGTCTAGAACTAAGGAGACCGAACTCGTTCGGTATCTAGGGATCAAATCTGTCCGCCTCCAGGAGGCGCTGTAAACAGTAATGTACTCGATGTCACGTGATGAGCGGCGGACCAATTTTAATGTTTTCCAAATTATCATAGAAAACCATGCTATGGTTTTATATGACATTTATCATTAAGCTGTCAAAGCTTACATGCCGTTTGGCTTTAGTAAAAATACATACAAAATAAATATGGTTCGAAAGTGCTGTGTTGTATTGTGTGATATAAGAAGCGGTACGAATAACCGAACGTTATTTCAAATTACTGATGTATGTATGAAACGAAATATTTTCCTTTGTTGTATTGTTAACGTTGAAGCACGTAACATGAAATATTTTGAGGGTCATTGTTCAGATAAGCCACTTTTGCAATTTTAGCGTTTTTTTTTTTTCGTCAGATACACAGAAAACAATAATATACACTATGTTTGACCACCAAAATCGTGCGCAAAGTAGTATTAGTCCCACAAGTTAACGGGAAAAGGGAGCGAATACGTGCTGGGTGGGTAAAATAACGCGTAAATAGTGATTTTTTCATTTCGCATGTATCTGTGAAATTTCCCTTGCTCTTTTAGACACGTATCTCTGTAAAGGTTTCACAATAACATTGCATTTCCACATTTATGTACCTACAATTTGCCTTACCATTTTATACGAGTTCAGACTATTGCGCAGTACTGACCGTGAAAATTTATTAAAACATTACGCAATGACTTTGAAAAGCTTAATTTTTGGACGATGTTGACCTTTGACATGAAAAATATCGAGCGTCTGTCAAATGTATTCGCACCACGGACACTGACACGGACTCTAACCTCTAACGCACACAGATTAGTACAGAACCGCAGTATACGTATAGATATCTGTTTATATACCGTAGCAACCAGGGTACACTACTGTTTACAGCGCCTCTGGAGGCGGACATATTTGAGCCCGTCGCGTTATACAGCGAAAAGCCGGAGTTCGGTCTCCTTAGTTCTAGTCTTCTTGAATAAAATAAAAGCGGTATAAAAAACTCCTGTCAAAAGTATGTCAATTAAAGTACGTCAATTTTCAAAACCTTGTCTATTTTTAAGACTTCACCATAGGGTATACTTTGAGGAAAATGCTCCTAGAACTTCTGGTGCATGTTGTTTCGCAACGAAGTGAAGTATCTGATGGTAGTTGCGACACTTTAAAAAAAGATCTGCAGTTCTTCCCATTCCACTTAGTTTGTTACCAAGAGCTAGAAATTGATAGGCCATAGATGTGCCTAGATAGTAGATAGGGCGGCATTTTGCGAGTGCTATTTAAACAATATTGAAAAGATAAATTATTTTTTTTCTGATGATGCCTGGTTTGGGTACGGGAATTCTCAAAAGAGAATTGAGAGATGAGAATGTGGAATTCCGAGACCAGACAATTTTTTGTCGAAGCCCCTCCACATCCACAAAAAGTCGGTTATTGGTGTGCTCTTAATAGAACAAGAATTTTTAGACCAATTTTTTTGAATGGTACTCTCATTGGACAAAGATATAGGAGGGAAATTTTAACACTTTTTCTTAACCAGCTTGATGATATAGAACTACAACAAGTGTATTTTCAGCAATATGGCGCTACAGCTCACACTGCAGTAGAAACTGTGAACTTTTTGGTGGTGAAATGGACCAAGGTGGTGAAAATATTTAGGACATACTTTAAACAGTTTTTATAAACTACCAAGTTTTCATGAAACCCTGCCTGTTTTCTCAATTTACAGAATTTTTAAAATAATTTTCTTGTATTTGAACCCTTACAACATTGAGTTTGAAAGGTAAGACAATTAATCTGTGTGCAAAATAGTAGCAGTATATAAGCACGACGACAAAAACTAGTGAAAAAAGATTGTACATAATGAATAGCACAGCCTTTTATTTTGCAAAGAATACAACTATATATAAATACTACAGATACTACTTTATACTTATTTATTATCGCGAATTAAACAACTACATCCGGTAGAAGTAGAATAGGTATAATTAATAGTGTGCAAAATAATAGCAGCAGAAATATTTTTAATAGTGAAATGCCCGTAAATAACCTATAAAAACTCTATAATAAAAAAATTAAGTAGAAAAGAAATTTAATATAGTGTTGGAAAACCGTTGCTAGCAATAGAAATGACGAAATTGCTACAATTTACTTCCAACAAGACGGTGCTAGAGGACAGACTGCGGGCGATATAATGGTAATGTTACAAAATATTTTCCATAATGGCTTGGTGAGCCTAAATTCCGAACATGCGTTTTCTCCAAAGTCTTAAACTTAAATTGTGTACTTAAAAAACGCGAAATTTCTAAGATTTTTTAACAACCTTGATCGACTTCAAGGGTCAATTTTGAAAAAAAGTGATACTCCTCATTTCCTAGAGAATGTTTTCCGTTCTTTTCGAAATATGTGTCTATGGCTATAAAATATGGATATTTTTATTTCATTTAGCCTTCTTGATCTCAATTAACCCTTATTAAAGGTAAAATAAAAATAAACAAGAAAGGTTTAAAAAAATGAAGATTCTGGAATTTGAACCCAGCCCGTCAGATTCAAAGGCAGTAGTTTAGATATTACATCAAATTGCCTACAGCTTAAGCTGTCAAAATGAGGTCAAATGTTTGCGAGGTCTTTCAGTGTGATGTTATTGGAACTGTTTTCATATTTTAGAAGCAACGTCTGCTTAAAAAAAAGGAAAACAATATATACCTTTGAAAAAGTATAACTGTCTCAGTTATACCAGTTGTATGTAATATATTAGACAAGCCTTTTTGATGATATAAATATTAAAATTTCACTATGTAGTGTTCTTTTATATGATTGATGCAATATTGATGTAAAAGAAAAAAACAGTTCAGTGGATATGTGACAGGCTCGGAAGATAGGGGACTATTGTCCAAAATGGCGAGGGTGGTGTGGTAATTAAAGGTCTTTAATCGGCTATATATACTGTCATTTATTTACATCCGGAAGAAGGAAAAGAGAGACCGGCGAAGATCGGTCTGGAGCTGATGAATGGCAAAGATATACTAACTATCCAAACGGAAAGTAAGTTCCAAGACAGGTCATTATGATAAAGGCATAGGTAGGTACACGTGCTGTTAGTTTGGAAAAACCGAACCGCAGGCTAGCGAGTCATTTATGACTCGCTGCCAAAGGGCAATTCGGGTGTTATTAGCAGGAAGGAAAGAGGATGTACCAGAGGTTTGGCACATATTTACACAAATGTACGAATGGTACACGCCGAAGCGTGGGAATTAGGTTTGTACATAAATATACACAATTAGGTAGATACCTACAAACATACATAATTGTCACAGGAACAAATCAACAGTAGACCCTACAATATTATCGACTCATAGGAGAAGAAAATGCCGTTTATCCGAACTCAAAATACTACTTTTTTGCGGTTGTACAAGTGATCTAAAGATAATGGAGGGAAATGAGGTTAATGACTGTATTCGTGGTTTTCCTTATACTGCAGTACCAAAAGTTGTCAGAGGCTTAAGTAAGGGTTTACAACAATTTTGAGTCCTTAAATTGTTGTATAGATATAGATTAGACGTTACGAGTTGCTAGTGGCTCTGAAGGAAAGGGGTTTAAAGGCTCTGAAGGAAAGGGGTTTAAATGCGTTTGTATCGAAGACTTAATTTTAGACATTATTCCCCTTTCTTCTGAGCCGGGCACATATATGTAGATCATTATCATAACTATACGAGTATTAGAAGTACATTGTTTGTGTGCGGTGATTTTCATCAAAATGTTATACTTAATTGGTAGATAACCATGTTCGTTCCCCTCGTAATGGAATTGTTAAGAACTGTTCCGCCCAAATTACAAAACCAACATTCAATTTCTCTAACGAAAACGTCGATTAGAAAAAAACTGACCACGACACAACCCAAATGTAAATTTCGTAGTAATTATTAAACCATTTAGCTAAGTGTTTGTTCAGCGCGCCGCCGACTTTGACTCGTTAATGACCCGAGGGCGCTTCGGGTTACATCAGCCGAAAAGGCCCCGAAAGAGTGTACGCGCCGCGAAAGACCAGTCATCATTTGTTTCTTGTTTAACCCCGGCCTGCCGCGGCAGTTGATGCCTTTCGATGGACTGGGTCAGAGTTGGAATAGACAAAGGCGCCAACGCCGAGCAAGAGACGAATTGTGGTCGAAATCTCACTAGCCACAAATTACTGTGCCAGAGGTCCCAAAAATCTGGACAACGAGCAACACTTGTAGACGTTCTATTTTACGTAAAAAGATACGGTATCAACCAGTACAATTGCACTCCCTACACTCTTTAGTTAAATCCAGAAACAACTAAAAAAACTACAGAAATGAAAAACAAATCATAGCTATTTACTTTGTTATATGTAAATAATATAATATCGAGCTTTGACTGTCAACGAGGCATTTACATGTTCTGCTACATCTTTGTGCATATTTCTTATACTTTTTCTGCTCACCTTTGAACATCTTTGTACACTAACAGTTGCTGCACAATTATTTTCCATTCATTATGTGATTGTCTCCACAAATGAATTTTCACAGAATTATCGACTGTTCGCTTAACAACATGGTTCTATCTTTCTTATTCTATCAAACAGAAGTCGCTAAAAAAAATATTGCCCAATTCCAGTTGATATTTTCATATGACCGGAGTAAAGTTTATTTGTGTGATAGAAGGGCTTTTTATCAAACACTCAATTGACGAATATATATCCTTTTGTCATAGCTGTGCAAGATTTGTGTCTGGATTTAACGAAACAACTTAAATCAACTCCAGATCTTTAATGGTGGTATTTCGGCCTCTGCCTCATTCAGGCAAGTCATTAACACTATCATGTGATATATTTATGAAAAGCCTCGATTTCTGCATATACGAGACAGCAGCTTTGCCAATTTAGTTTCTTTTCGAAGCAAACACAACTGACATACAAGGAACTCGTTGTCGATCACAACAAAGCGATTTGCAACTAAACTAAAACCTAACAGCTTGTGTGACGGAGCTTGTGGGAAGGTTCCTACTATCCCTATCCTTTCCAAAAATCTATTGATTTTCGGATTATGATTTGGTTTTGCTTGGCACACTATTTCCTTACAAATCCCTTACAAGGTTTGTAAATTTGTCCCCATACCATAAAAAAAATTGCGTCCATGTTTTTATTTTCGATCAGTTCATTAAAACATGGAAAACGTTTTTATTATGCGTTATTTAGGACTAATTTCTGACAAAATAAGATCGTAATAGTTAGTTAGTTCAGGAAAAATAAACATCAGTGAATAATAATTTTATATGTATTTAATATAAGTTTTCTGGTATAATATACATTATTCCATGGTGTATACAGCCTGTCCCAAATTGTTTACGCATTGGTATCTCATCATCACTGGTATCTCAGTTATTGTTGAAGATAAAAAAGACAGCTGAACGGGTGATCTTTTTACAGAATTTAAGTAAAAGTTCGGTAAAATATCAAAAAAAAAAATTTTTTTTCTAGTAGATTAGAGAAATATGTACTTATTTACATGATTTTAAAATAAAAAAAGGACAATGTGAATTAAAATTGTTTAAACAATTTTTTTAGTCAAAGTTGACTCAGGATGAGGGGAATGGAACCGTCGGCTTAGAAACTAATTTACACTTCTAACTACTTAACATCGAAACACTCAACATTTTTTGTACTCAACGAACATTCCACCAACCATGTTGGCATCATCAGGACGACTGACAGTTTTAATCATCAGGAGTTGACTAAACGAGCGTTGAAGAAAAAAATTGTTTCGGTAAGTGGTTAGAAGTGTTCAAGTGTGAATATTGATTATATTGAATATAATTGACTCAATAATTTAAACCATTGGACGCCATGAATCCCGTTACCACGACAACAGTCGTTGTTAAAAATCGTTGTTAAAAAATAAGTTACGTTGCTGGTGATTATTATTCTGGGGGTAACATTTTTACTGTTGCGGGTGTTATTTAGCAGAATGTGGGTAGTACAGTTCGCAAAAAATATCAATTTAATAAGTTTTTCCTTTCATCATACAGCACGACCAAAGTTTGAGTACCTCTGCCGATCTCGTCCGAAAAAAAGAAACAAAAATAGAGCCGAAAACGTGAAGGCAGGAGAGAAGAAATCAGACATCGAGCACATAAACGGGGCCCAGTTCCAACAAAAACGGAACGCAACATATTTTTCGGGCAATTTTCGTCCGGGCAGGCTATAATTACACCCCCCGAGCGGGGCCTATAATTTGATCGAGGGCGGCAGGGCCGTACCTTTGATACTACTATGTCAATTACCCCATTGACACAACGGCGATACCATAGGCGGTCCTAGAGTGAAATTCTAGTGATGAAGAAGGGGTAGGTTTGAAACTTTGAACGGTATCTTATTACATTAACGAATAATAGTAAACATGGCAATTTCTTATTGTAAAATATATCTCTAACCAAATAGTTATTTATGATGTTACTTTCAAAAGTGTCATTAAAATGACACTTTTAACTCATACCTACATCATACATTTTTTTCTATTAACGTTAAAAACCACTAAAGAGACTCATTTACTAAAGAGACTCAAGACTAAGGAGAGAACATTTTAATTAAATCCAAAATGTAAACCAAAAATATCCAAAACTTATTTTTTGTGGTTAGTTACATACATATCTGTCAATTTTTGATGGATAATCTACAAGAAAACAATTTAAATGAGGTAGAACTACATTTTATTTGTTGCCGAAAAAGTCCAAAGAAAAGTATGCCAGTGGCATGGCGTGGCGTGAAGAAAAAGGAGTTTCTGGAAAATGCAGTAAAGATGTATTTTTGGCATATTTCATGGATAGATCTAAGGTATGGGTATCGTGATCTCTTTGGTCTCATTACTCAGTGATAAAAATTAAGTTAAATATACCGAATATAATACCTACTTTCATCATGAGGTGATCACTTTTTCGCCGGTGCTCGACTTGCTCGACTTGTTCTCTCGTCAAAGCCATAGCCATTTTATTTTGATAGCCTTTTCTTTCTTATATAGATGTAATGTCTGCTACATTACAAACGTATACTTTATTTAAAATGAAAAGAAAAAAGCTATCACTATAAATAAGTGTTTAGATTGCACTCACAATTCACTTTTACCATCTTTACTTTTAAAAACTAGTTTTGAGATTAATTTATTTTTAATAATATGGTTAAAACTATTAGATATAAATTACATTTAACACTAATGTTAAAAGTAAGTGACTAAACTGGTGTTTTTAAATTACATTAACACTAGTTAAATTAATGTCAATTATTATTATATAAACATGTTAAATAAATCAACATATTAATCATCAACATATTAATTCATCATCATCAACATATTAATCATCAACATATTAATTCAAAACGTATTACCTATTATTAAAAATGTCTTCGTGAAAATGTTGACTACAAGAGAAAGAATCGATATTTTTATAAGTCAACAGTAAACCAAATGTTGAAAACAACCAAATTCAATTAGAAATGTCCAACTGTAGTATTATATACATTTCTAAAGCACATTAATCTACATTTTTTATTAGTAAGCTACATTTGATTGTTTTCTGGGTTTTCAGATAATCAAAGTTAGCAAACTCGTATTTGAGGCAAAGAAAATACTTAAATTGAAATTAAAATGAAAACGACTGAATTTAGACATACACAGTCTAATAGAATGTCGTTCTTATTTCGAGAGAACAGTTCAACGTCAGGTAGTAAAGTATATTCTACGGTTTTACAGAAACACTTTGCAAATGAGTGATGTGATCATTTATGAAATAGGCATCAGCAATTTTTTTTAGGTTCCCAATTATTATTTAAGAAAAGTCTTCCTCTTACAGAACCGATGAAAATGTCGATAGAATACGGGATTTTGTGCGTTCTAATCGTCGGCTGACAAGAATATCCGGGGAAGGGTTAAATTTGAATTACACCACTGTTCATCAGATTTTGACTAACGAATTGGGGATGAGAAAAATCTGCGCAAAAATGGTTCCAAAAATCCTTTCACAGGAACGAAAGGATATCAGGAGAGGAAGGTGTTTTGACTTTTAGGAGTCGATTGAAAATAATCCTCATTTTATGGAACGTGCCATTACTGGTGATGAGACTTGGGTGTTTGAGTACGACCCGAAAACCAAGCGCCAAACGACCCAAGCGACAAACGACCCGGAAACGAAACGCCACAGTATGGAATGGAACACTTCAAGCTCTCCAAGAGCCACAAAAACAAAAATGAGCTAGATCAAATGCATACTGATTTGTTTTTTTTTCATAGCCAGCGAATTGTCCACAAAGAGTTTGTGCCTCTAGGCCAAACAGTAAGTAAATCAACACTTTTAAATTAAAGAGAGGTTCTTGAAAAACTTCGAAAAAGATCATGCGTGTGAGCCCAAACATCAAGAACAACTGCAACGACAATATGCCTTGTCACACAGCCGTTTCAGTGATCGAGTTATTAGCCAGTAAAAACATTCCTGTGGCTCATCAGCCTCCTTATTCGCCTGACTTGAGTCCTTGTGACTTTTTGCTCTTCACGAGCTTGAAAAATCACCTCAAGGGACGTCATTTTGGGACCATAAAAAACATTCAAACGGCTGTAACCGACCAGCTGAAGGCTATTCCAGTATATGAGTTCCATCATTCCTATGAGAAATGGAAGAACCGATCATCCAGCGCTGCATTGCTTCCCAAGGAAGTTATTTTAAAGGAGACAATACTGAATTGTAATTCTATTCGAATAAAGAAATTTTAAAAAAATCAGTCACATTACTTAATTTACACACCTCGTATTTAAGTTAAAAGAATATAAGGTAAGGTCGTGTAAGTGGGACACCGAGGTATCTGGGCCATAGGATAGTTGCCATCTATCCCTAGCAAGTGAAATCATAAATTGTGACGTCACATGATGGTAGTGATGGTGGAATGTCTGTGAGACGAGTTCTTTCGTTCCAACAAAACTCGGCATGTAATACATTAAAGTAAGTAAATTCTTTAAATTAGTAGTTTTTATAAACTTTTTGTGTTTCAATATCATGAACATGCATTCCTATCTTAAACAGCATACTTGTTATAGTGCAGTTCTGTTCAGGTTATATGCTAGATAGGGAGCCCCAGTTGCCCCAAGAATATGTTAGAAAGAGGTAACTGGGACCTACATGTCTGGGAAACTGGGACATGACACATCCCAGTTACCCCGGAAATATCCCAGTTAACTTTACCTAAAAAGGAGCTGAAATAAATTTGTTCTGTCTCTTTTGTTTCAGTAAAAATGGTTCGTAATTATATTAGAAAAACTACGAAAGGGGCAGACGGCAGTCGGTATATCAAACTCGACCTAGAAAATGCTATTAGGGAAGTTAGAAATAATGACATGAGATTGAATACTGCGGCGAAATACTACAATATACCAAGGACCACCTTAAGGCACTATAATGATGGAACTAGAGGAAGGGCTATCATTGCAAAGAGGGGAAAAGGAGGCGGAGGAAAATTGTCTATACCACTAGAGGATGAAAATAAATTAGCGGAATGTCTTATAGCCATGGACAAGTGGGAATTTGGACTTTCACGCAACGAAGTGTTAGATGTAGTTCAAAACTACGTGATAAATAACAATCTAAAAACCAAATTCAAAGACTTACAGTTTCAAGAAACGGCATAATTTATCAATCAAGAAGCCACAAGGAATTGAATACGTTGGAATTGACTCCACAAACTATAGTTAGATGAAGAAAAATGTTGTACAAATTTGCCTGTTTGATATGCCTGTTTGTTGAAAATAGTTTAGTACTTTTGTTTAGAAAAAAATAATCACGAATTATTCGTTTTCAGTATATTTGAATATGTTTTAGTTATTTTAAATACTGTTCTTATACTTATATTATATAAAAACATATTATTTAAATAAAAGAAATTGCATTACTCATTTCTATTTTTCTTCAGCTAATTTTGCAACTTGAAAAAAATAAACTAAAATTTGTTTATTACTAATCCAAATTTGGAGGCATGATAAATTAGGTAGCTAAATTTGGCCCAGTTCCCCAATATAAGGGTTTAAGTACCTTATTCAAGAAATATATATGAAAGTCCCAGTTTCCCCAAATTCAGGGTAACTGGGACATTAGACACTAAAAATAAAAAAAAATAAAAATACAACAAAACTACTCAGTATTAAAACAAATTAACACGTTGTTAGAGATTAAGACTCCTAAACTTATTTCCCTTCCAAAGCTCACACATTTTTCTGTTAAAATTTGTTTTTACTTTTATTTCAAAAATTAAAGTTGTAAAACTATGTCCCACTTACCCCACCTTACCTTATCGACTTTACAAATCGACTTTACTGTGTTGCCTTTTCAGAATTTTAAAATTTATTGTTTTTGACAGACCCACCGCAGTGGGACAACCGCTATTGGCTTGCATAATTACCCACGTTACCCTCTTCAGGACCGCCCCAGCTGACAGACCGCCGATGCCCGTCATCAGCGTCGTCGCGCTTCGCGACGCCTGTACGTCGGCGTCGGCTGTTCTGCAGGCGTGAATCGGAGCTTTGAACTCGTCCATTCGACCGGAATCATTCCGGGTATGCTAATTTTCTAAATGAGGTCTAGTGTCGCGGGGCGTACAGAACGCGTCGTAATGTCGCAATTAGGGATTCGAGGTTATTGTGGAGGTTGAAAGGGTTGAGAAGAACGGGTGACGTTCCTAGAATAGCAAATATCTGAATTCGGAATGGGTATCATTAAAAACCGTTACATCTAGGAAAAGTTACTCATGGAAAAGTAGGTAGTAAAGATTGATCTTAAAATGTTATTGACAAAGGAAAGGAAAACTTTTTTTTACCCTTGTTATTTTTCAAAAAACTTTGTCGTTTTCAAGTAAAACTTGAATAACTAAAAACACCTATTTCGGCAGTGTTATTTAAAAGAATCGAAAATTCAAAAGTTGACTAATTAAAAGTTGAAAATTAGACGTCAAATTTGACATTCAACCACCAAGTTGGAACAAGAATAATTTAATAGAAAAACAAACAACTTAAACAACAGAAATAACAGATTTGCACTGATAAGTTATAAAAATTGTTCAAAATGATTTTCTTCATCATTTTTTCTTCATAGTTCACCGTTTTCTCTCAGGCATTTTATTTTTCGTCGAAAATTGAAGTCTACTCTTTCCAATAACCGCTGATTGTTTCTAATGACATTGCATTTATCTATAATGCGATTCCACAATTCTGCTCGGAACGCAACTGGCAAGGAATACATAATTCTTTTAACGTCCCCCAAAGAAAGAAGTCACATTTGTTGAGGTCTGGTGATCGTGGAGGCCAAACCTGTGGGCAATTATTTCCTCGTCCAATCCATGTATTTGGATACTGGTGGTTTAAAAAGTCTCTAACCATAATACTAAAATGAGGCAGTGCTCCATCATGCATAACCAATGTTCCAATCTGAGTTGTTGTGGCACCTCGTCACCAAGTAAATCCGGGAGAGTATTTTGGAGAAATTCTAAATAAGTTTCACCATTTAGTCGATTCGGTAAAATAACTGGACCAATTAAATACCGATCAATAACACCAATCCAAACATTTATTTTAAACTCGCGTTGGAAAATTCGAGGAGTTACTGAATGAGGGTTTACATCGGAATACTCATGATAGTTATGTAGATTTGTAATACCTCTGCAGGTGAAACAAGCTTCATCAGTAAAGAAAATTTTCTTTTGAAAATGAATGTCTTGATGTAAAATAAACTGACAGAAAGTTACTCGTTTAACCAAATTTTCGGGTAACAATTCTTGCACTTTTTGAATATGATATGGGTGTAGTAGATTACGTCTGATAACTCGGTGCACAGACGTTTGCGATATGCAATTTTGTCGAGATAAATTTCTAGTACTGATATGTGGTTCATCTTCAATTGTGTTCAAAATCAATTCTTCGTCTTGTGCCCTGATTGCAATAGTACGTTCTCGAGTGCTACTGAAAAACTTGCGTGTTTCTTGAGCCCGCCTTTCAACATTGGGAAATGTTTCTCTATGGAGGATCACACGGTTAGGTACGGATCTTCTCCGATATTCTTCAAAACTTCTTCTGCAGTTTCCTTCACAGAAACCTCACATGAATAGCATGTCAACTTGTTCGCAAAATGAAAACTTTCCGGCCATTTTCAAAACACTCAGCAAACAATTAAATTAATATTAAGTAACTTTTTTCCTGATTGTCAAGTTTAACGTCTAATTTCATAGCCAACTTTTGAATTTTCGATGATTTTAAATAACTGCTGAAATAGGTGTTTTTAGTTATTCGAATTATTCTTGAAAACAACAAAGTTTTTTGAAAAATAACAAGAGTAAGAAAAGTTTTAGAATTAAATTCCCCATAAAATAAAATGAAAATTTTTTAAGTCCGCCAACGGGTTAAAAAATTCTGTCACATTTGAATGGTGCATAATCCCTGATCAACTCTTTAAAATGCTTCGATTGAACTCTACTTACTGTCGATTAATGCTCTTGGTACACTCACAACGTCTACCAAATTTGGTTTTTCTAAGTTCAAGTATAACTGAGATATTGATTTTTTTCGAAATTTGAAACCCCACTTTGAAGGGCTATAACTTCTCAGGGGTGCAACTTAGTATAAAGGTAAGTTGCGTTAAATCACCATATTTTAGGTTCCCCTACATGCTCCTGCTCTGTTTCGGTTCTTATGCGAAACACCCTGTATATCAAAAACCTTGAGAGCGAACATTATGAAAACGATTTTATACATTTTCGTTATGCCTGTTTATTCTAAGATTGGGTTAGCTGACATGCATTTCATGCATGGTCATGCTAATGGAAATACGAGAGAAGCACAGCATATTCGTGCTGAAGGTCATCACAGTCCCCAGATCCCGTATGTTCGTGTATTTCGGTCGGTTCGGTCTTTGATTCAAGAAACCACAGACCACAAAACTGGTCCGTGGTTTCGTCATTTGACAAACTGAAATTATCAAAACGGTCTGTGTGGTTTATGGCCTGCAAACTTATTTCGGAACCTTAAAATTCAATTCTTGACATCATGGATGCAAGACAACAGGCTATAACTTTGCTACAACTTTCTGTGTCATTTATTTTGGCCTCCTTTTTTCAAAACAAATTTAAAAAAACGCAAAAAAGGTGACGGGTACTAATGTACCATATTTGAAAAAGTATTTTAAACTAAGTAAATTAGGAAAACTAATTAGTTTTACTACCGAAATGTGAAGACTCAGTGAGAGAGATAGACGTAAAAAGACTTCATTAATTGAGATAGACGCAGACATTACCGCGACGTTACACAAATAAGAGCGATCTGCTCCCACTCCAGTCCTCAGCTTCCATGGTGCGGAGGCTCGATTCTCAGTGAAATGTGGAGGGTACAAAATCGTCAACAAATGCGAATCACCCACCACGTATTTATTTCATTACTAGCGACCCGCCCCGGCTTCGCACGGTTTACGACATCACATTAGAAACCTCTAAAATGATCATTGTTTCTCTACTATATTATGCATCTTCCTCTTGAATCACTCTATCTATTAAAAAAAAACGCAGGCCTTCGACGCGCCATTTATAGGTACGCGCCGCCGGCCGGTACCGCCGCAACCGCTATGTTCCTGTATTTTAAATCTGTAATATCTTCGAAAATATTAATTTACATTACATGCTGTAAAGGGTCATATTGATCTATATTAAATGCACAATGTATTTAAGGTACCTAATTGGATAAGGATTAATGCTGTATTGCTTAAAATCGCTTCGTAATTAAGCCAATATTTCTCGTAAAAAAGTAAAGGATAAAAAATGATTATTGTGGGTTATCCCCAAGAGATAGACATATACCATCGCGGACTTTTTTGTAGACCTTTTTAAGGTGTACAATACTGTAGTACATTATTTTGATTTATCTCGTCGGGTTCAGCCAGCGTTTGCAATGCAAGCGCAAGAAAATGTGTTTATTTACGACATCACATTAGAAACCTCTAAAATTATCAGTGTTTCTCTACTATATTATGCATGTATTATACATATGAACCTTCCTCTTGAATCACTATATCTATTTAAAAAAAAATGCATCAAAATCCGTTGCGTAGTTTTAAAGATCTAAGCATACATAGGTAGGGACAGACAGCGGGAAGCGACTTTGTTTTATACTATGTTATGATACACACTGTATAAATAAAGCTCCGGTTACACGCTCAAGTATGATCGAAAGGCCGGGGGTTGTGTAGTTCTGCATTGAACATCGTGAGTTGGCTAGACAGAACATGCAACATTGCGCAAACGTCAGTTCGAGAGGTGTATGACACTGATATTAGTATTTCTTTATTTATTGTTCACACAGGCTAGATAGACAGATCCAAATGGACAAAAAAATGGCTGTCGTCGTTCATCTAAGAATGAACGAAACTGTAGATACAGAATTTTAAGCTTGAAGCACAGTTTATTCATAAAATATGTCTACACATATGATTTCACTTGACTTGAACGCAATATATCGTCACTTTCTTTTCATATTTTTCAATGGCACAAAATGCACAACTTTTTTGTAATACAAGCAATCAAGCAATTCTATACAGGGTGATCCTCCGGGAACTGTATCGATCGATTATGGGAAAGCTATAATTATCAAAAATCTGAAAATTTGGTGACATACTGAGGGCGATGGGGGACATACACCTAAAATATTTTCACGTTAATCGCACTTCCGGTTATACCGGAAGTAGATGTCAACTTTGTTACTTTAAATGTCCTGCATATTAATGCATTTTTAGATGATATGGTGAATTCTAAGAATATGTCGTGTATAATGTCCTATACCTAAGTTCAAGCGGTTTTGAGATATTTCAGTTTTTATGTCAAAAATGACGTCTGCAGGCCCTAAGATAATTGCCAATTTTTCCTATAAGAAGGCCTTTATTATTCAATTTGGGTCGGATTCCTTGTTGAAAAGGATCCACTTTAATAGATTGTTTTTGTAATATTCTGATAACTTTATAAGGTGTTCAAAAAATGGGATCAAAAATGAAATTGAGAAAAATGTCAAAAATCAATTTTTTAAGATAGAAACCCCCAATTTTCATAATTTTATCTTATTTAGCATTGAAAATAAGGGTAAGTTTGTATAAGGTTGTTTATTCTAAAAATTTGTAGTTTTGAAAATACTGCCAATTTAAATTAAATTTAAATGCAGAAGTGCGATTAACGTGAAAATATTTTAGGCGTATGTCCTCCATCGACCTTAGTATGTCTTCGAATTTTCAGATTTTTACTAATTATAGCTTTCCCATAATCGATGGATGCAGTTCTCGGAGGACCACCCTGTATATCTGTTACTTTAAATGATCATAATTATATGCACTTTAATGATTACCGTGAATATGAAAAAAAATGTATTTAGGAACAATATGTAAACGTTTATTTTAAATTAAATACTCTCTTAACAGATAGCTTTTTTCAACATGAACATTTTTCTTACAAACATATTAATGCATTTTTTTTTTCGTGACTAACCACAGAATCTTTCAGTATTCTATACGCAGTTCTGATCGGGTCCTCTGTTAACCTTCAACGGCTACCTAGCGGCATACCGCCATAGCATACCGGCATTCAAATTAAAATTGCTGCAATTTCCATTATTTTACGATTTTGACGCCAGGGGCGCTAGTACCTTTCGAGATAGTTTATTAGTACATTTCAGTGTGTTGAGGGCTCTAAAAGTGTGGTATTGTTTAAGTCATTTAGAGTTACATATATTTCGATAGCGGTATGTGATACCGGTAGTAGTCTAAGTGCAACAAAGATTTTTGTAACGAAATCTGAAAGTTTTGTGTATAACTGGATAGTTTTTGAGTGACACTTCTCTTTTGGTAAATAATCTTTTTGAAAACTGAAAAATTTTGGAAAAAAAAATGTCTTAACGTCCTGGACCATCTTATATGCACCCAGACGACCCTCGCTTTGAGGAATGATGCACAAAGTTATTTGAAGCGGAAGATGAATGGAATAGCGATATAGAATAAACGAAGAAGATAGAAGCAATTCTTGCGGCCTTACAACCTAACAAAAATAGAGAAATAAACAGTACTTTATACGGTCTTACAATGGAAATGACTTTATTATCTTTTGTACCAAAGAAATCTGTGCTGCTAATTTCATCGATGCATCACGCAGAAAGAAATGACCAACAATCCAAAAACCAGAAATGATCGAGGATTATAATATGACAAAAGGGGGAGTTGATAGCTTAGACAGAAAGTATGCGAATTATTCGCCAAGTCGCAGAACCAGGCGTTGGCCTATGGCTGTTTTTTTTTTCGCTATGCTAAACATTAGCACCGTAAACGCATATATTATGCACCAGTCGTATAAAAAAATGAAGAAAATGGAGAGAAAAGATTTTCTTTTCGAATTAGCGAAATCTTTGATTTCGCCATATATGAGTCAGAGGCTTGAAACTGGCAGTCTCTCCTTTGAATTACGAGTCCGTATTGAATCTCTATTAGGAATTGCGGGGAAAATGTTACACAACCTATTCAGACTGATAGTCTGGATACAAAAAAAGAACTGCTCCCGTTGTCCGTACAAATTAAAAAGGAAACCCTTTTATATTTGTGTAAAGTGTTCCACCTCAATTTGTTTAGAACATGCAAGAAAAATTTGCCAGACCTGCGTGAATAAATATGATTAACATTTTTTTTACATTTTCGGTTGTTATAACATTCCTTGTTATTTATTTGTACTATATTTTAGCTCATAATGTTCTAAATACATATTTTACCTAATTAAAATACATACGTATTTGGTATTTCACAAAAAACCCATTTTCCTTCATATCGGTATGAAGTACCGCTATGTAGCGATTGTGCGATAGATAGCCATAGACAGGGTTAGGGTACGTTTCCATTGCACGTTATGCGATGCTATGCTATGCCATGCGAGGCGATGCTAGTAAAACAAACATATGAATATTTATCTAAATGTTCCGACAGAGTACTATACAGAGCGATGCGATGCAATGCTAGTAGCGCCGAATGCGAGCGTGTGTTTGAAAATCAAATTTGTTTGATTTTATCGCGCTAATTAGCCCAAAGTAGACAGTATCGTGAAGCCGTTTGTGCCTATTGCACGCATGGACGCTGAAAAATTAATATTAGCCGTAAGAGCTCGACCTCCATTATGGGATCAGCGATCCAAACAATATCACAACAGAGATGCTACCAACAAACTATGGGACGAAGTGGCGAGGGAAATGACGTTTCCAAGTAAGTAAATGCATGTTAAACTTTATTTATATCTTTATCTTAACATGTTTTATTTTATTTATTATATTGCTGTGTAGTGTGTACTATGCAGTTCTTATCAACTAACATTAGATAAGCTAGTGATTACACTCGACATCGACATATCCGAACTCCATATATCCGAACTTTTTCCCACGATATTTCCAAACTTGTACTTCGACACAACCGAACTTGTCGCTGATTGGTTGACGACAAAAAACCGCGAAATTTAAACAAAGCAAAAGTTAGCAAACATTTCGATTGTCACAGAATTCAGCAAAGAGGAAATCGCCCTCCCTCAGCAGCACACCTGAGACAGGTTCTCCAAGAGTTCTTCTTTGTACAAACCAGTGAAAAATACTTCTTTCAAATGGCGTATCGTACCGGTGCACTTTTTTGTGTCAATCCGTCCACTCAATTTTCGTCTTTTTTCAAACTCCTGAACCAAGAATTCCTGTCACTGACGATTTACAAATATCGTACATCTTACATAGTTCAACATTTTTAACACCATTTTTTGCGTGATTTATCAGTTCCAGCTTTTGCTCCAAGGGCCTCTTAGCAGGCTCTTTTCTCTGCAAATAAACAGTACAATTATGTTTGTTTTGTATCACGGTTTTCTTAAAAATACATATTTTGTCATCATTTGTCTTCCGTTTTAAATTATTATAGATTACGTCAACAAAATGTTCAATAAAACAAACCTTTACTTTGAATTACAAAATAATTACCTGCATCACTCTCTCCTTTGCACCTGGCAACATTTTTTTTTTTTTGTTTAAAAAACGTTCTTTTATTAACATGTACACATGTATGTACCTATTACATTTGCATAAAAACCTCGAATAACAAAGAAAAATATGTACATAGAATGAGCCAGAAAAACCCTTTGCGCATGCGCCAACGTTCAGTTCAGTTCGGTTGTCTCGAGTTCGGAAATGTGGAATTTCGCGGAACGGAGAAGTTCGGATATGTCGATGTCGAGTGTAGATACATAGGTAATCGGTGAAACTCTCCAAATCGTCTTCTACCTTTATTAATTGTATGGATCCAGAGGTTTCTTTTTCCGACTCCTTTTTTATTTTTTCTCTTCAAAATCATGTAGTATTTTAATAGATTTTTCGTTCAGATAATCACTAGTATTCATGACCGATCGCAATGAAGCACAAAAACTCACTGATAGCCGGATAGCGGAGTATGTAAACACGTCTGAATAAAAAAGCAAGAAATATAGCAACGCATCGCCTCGCATGGCATAGCATATAGCATCGCATAGCGTGCAGTGGAAACGTACCCTTAAACGAGTAATTTCGACGTGGTAATTTTGTAGTGACCATCCGTTTCCTAGAAGACTTTCTCAATGGGCAGTTTATCTCTCCATCTTAATATAACTCCTATCGCAGGTCGTGGCTCTAGCGTCGAGAAAAAACGCGTAAATAAAATTAATAACGTTAGGTCTGGCTGGCATAAAAGTTATTTATGTATGTGGGAACCGCGTTTTCACTGCACTCGATCCCATATTATTTATGGCTTATAGATATAGGACAATGTCAGCTCTGAAACTCCTGTAGATATATCAAGCAATGGCCTTTTACAGCGAGAAATAATTAAACAGTCTTGATTCTTACACCGACCGGTCCCATAAATCCGAATCATCAGACGACGCCAGCGATCGGGAATCGTGGTTCGGCGAACGCCGAGGTATACGACGTTATCAAAATGCTGGAAGGCGGGATTTATTAGATTTAAAACTTCTTTATGTACTCCTCAACCTGTTGGAAGTGCAAGATATAAGATTTTTGCTAAAAGTTCAGTTTAGTGACTTCTGTGAAAGTGGCCAAAATTAAATCGTTTGTTTTCATATAAAAAGCGATTTCAAGTTGGGGGAGCAAGGTTTTTACTGGCGCAAATGCAAAAAATGCGAAAATAGTGTGCGATTATTGCATATTTAAACTCCCGATTTTGACCGAAAAATTGGCTGATTTTCACAAAAATCAATAATAAACTAAACCTTTACTTCCGACACAATCCTTTTATGCACTTATAACACACCAAATTACGTGCGAAAACTCCGAATCACTCGCGAATAAATGGAATCAACTCGGCGTTCGTCTGACTCCAGCTGTCACTGCCGCCATAAAATCGGCGGTGGACTTTAAGGCGTATTCACGGTGAAATTCGTCTCGTACGTAATTAATAACCCCTTCGCAAGTAAAAGTATTCACTTTTGTGAAAATGGCCAAAATTAAATCGTATTATTTGCTAAAATCGTTGGTTTTCATATAAAAATCGATCGAAAAAAGTCTTGGGAGCAAAGTTTTTACTGGCGAAAATGCAAAAAAAATGCGAAAATAGTGTGCGATTATTACGTTAGGTGAAGGTTAGAACCCAACCTAACCTTTGAATAAATGTATCCAAAAAGAATCCAAAAAGAATAACCTAACCCAACTGAATGTCAGGTTAGGTTCTTTAGAGCGTGAAAAGTATTCACTAAAGAATTCAACCCTCCCTTTGAATTGAAGTATCCCTAAGGTACCTAACCTAACCAAACAGAGGGTTGAGTTTCAGTGCACAAAGATACTCCTTTTACTCATTTTTTGTGAAAATAGGCAGGCTTCTCGGTGAAAATAGTGTGCTCAATGTGCATTCGCCGTCACACTATTTTTGCATTTTTTTGCAAATTTTAGAAACCAAAAATTTGCTCTCCCGACTTGAAATCGTTTTTAAACCAGAAACAACAATTTTACCAAAAAAAAAAAAAAAACAATTTTTTTAAAGCCATTTTCACAAAAGTCACTAAACTTAACTTTTACCAGATTTTTTGAGGCAACGATAGACCCAGAGGATGATGCATCTATTACACAGCCCCACAAAAAAAATGGAACTGCTATCGAGACAACTGTATCCCTATGTAATTTTCGACGCTGATCCGAATCCGAAGTAAAAAAAAAAATCGTACACCCCCAAAATGAACCCCGAGCGCTAAAAAACAGGGTAAAAATGACTTAACGCTTCGTCTACGAATAGTCTTAAGGAGCATACACCAATTACAATTTCGAAAAAAATCGATGTTTTATTGTTTTCATAAAATGGTTGTATACCATTCCAAGAATATTCCTGTAAAATTTTAGAATGAAATTCGAACCCGATCCAGAGTTTTTTTATGCATAAGCCTTTTATCAATTAAGCCAACATTTACGTTCGGAGCTGGCGTCAAAAGAAGCTCGACAAGCACGAAAAGATGCCCCTTTTGAGGAAAATCGGTTCTTTGAGAAAACAGAAGATCTTTCTTATGGACCAGGAATCGGAGATTAACTGGAAAGTTGCTTAAGTCCATGCTTTCTTATAATTTATCCTATTTTTCTGTTCTACAAACTTTAAACGCGTTTCCCCACAAATTGCGTTTTTTCAACTTGCGTAGAAAACTACGCAAAAACTATCCAACCGATCTTGCTGAAATTTTGCACACACATTCCTTATGTAATTCGGAAGTGTATGTAGCTAATTGATTAAAAAATATTGTCAAAAAAGTATTTATTTATGACAAAAAAAAACGTTAAAAAAGCAGCTCATTGTTTAATTTTTCATTATTTACTTATTAAACAGGCATAATTTCAATATAATTTAGGTTCATATTCTAGAAAATAATGTTAAAGAATAAACTTTATTTTTATGTTTTAGATCAAAATTGCGGCCGTCGTTTTTGACGCAGATTTCGAAAGGGGTTTCACGTATCGCTCTATATCCCAGTGCGCCATGGCAAATAATAATAATAGCCACTCCTTCCCGCACAGGTCTCTGAGAGGACCTAAGGGGTTACTCTTCGGAGTAATTATAGGGTGAGTATTATTATTATATATCCGCCATTTTGGAAAAAAATAAGAAATATTTTTACCATTTTTTTTAGCGCTAGGGGTTGATTTTGGGGGTGTACGATTTTTTTTGACTTCGGATTCGGATTCAGCGTCCAAAATAACATAGGGATACAGTTGTCTCGATAGGAGTTCCATTTTTTTGTGGGGCTGTGTTTTTAAGTGAGAATTATTTTAAATAATAGACTCTAGTCTAGCTACTTGTCCTAGCTTTGGTACTGTCCTGAGTTTTCTTCGTTTCCTCACAGTAAAGAATGCGTTATCGAAATAATCTTGTCGCTCCCAGAGCGCCATAACAAGTAATAATTATAGTCATCCCTTCTACGCACAGATTCTCGAGAGGACCTCTGGAGTTACTCTTCCGAGTAGTTACAAGGTTAATATTATTATAGCGCATTACATCTAGCATCATCTGTGTTGAAAGTTGTAATAATCTTGCACGTTTACTATTTGCAGACTATTCTTATGTTCTTTGAGCTATGAAGTAAATGTTTCTACAGTTTTATAAAGTGCATATAATTAGACGACCAATTTTGATGCGGACAGTCAAATTTTACATCAAAATAAATCATTTCCAAAAAAAATATATGTATATGTACATATGTATGTACGAGCTCGTAGCTCCATTGAATGAAGTATAACCAATAAATACTACAGAAGCAAAAGTGATGAGATTAATATTACTCTCTAATTTGTAACTAAGGATATTCAATATAGGATCAGATAGGATTTTCAATAAATACCAATATCTTCAGTATCAGCTGTGGAAAAATGAGCCTACAAGTTAAGTGATATAATGTGACGTTTTCATTTCATTTTCACAGTGTCCAGTTCATGAGCACAGCTGCACAATTAAAGGAAATGTTCTCATGAAACAGACAATTTACAACAAAGAAGTAAATGGAAACTGTATTCCCTCATGTTTGTTGTTTTGTATTCTCTTAAAAACATTTGTATAAATACTGATAGGTAATCCAAGTGGACTATTGATGAATTAATGTCAATATCTTCACCTCTTTATATACCTTCTTTATCTAGTCTCGTCTATATACACATAAACGCTTTATATGTAGTTCCCATGTTGTATGAAGATATGTAGATTAATGTAGGTTAACTTCATGTAGATTAACTGTTTTATCGATTTAATAAATACTTTGTTTCATTACTGTACAAGTACATAATTGCCCATAGTATACATATAAGTATAGTTATGCATATTTCTTCAAGTGGTTCGATGACTATAATCAACATAATATCAATATCATCAAACGTGATCTAGCTGTAAAAAAAATAGAAAATACAAACATAGTATATACAGATATCCATAGTAGATGAAGTGTCATTTCTTCGGGTGGCTCGATGACTATGACCAACATAAAATCAATAACACCAAACGTCGTTTCGCTCTAAGGCTAATATAAGAAATAAGTACCAAACATAATGTTACAGAGATACATAATTATGTAGTTTAACGGACAATTAACAACTAAGAAGTAAATGAAAATCGTATAATATATTGTTCGTTATCTTGCATTCTTTTAAACATGAATACATTTGTGGATTGCTGATAATGAGGGGTACCTACAGATGCAAAACTCACATTATCCATAATTTTTCGAATTAGAGTTAGTTGGGCTATCTTGTTCATCGTGTTGAACTACACCATTTTAAATTTTAAAAGTGGTATAAAACTCACATTTTCGTATTTATTTTAAATTGTGGAATCTGTGAATTGTTTCAAAACTCGCATTCTCCTAAGAAGAATGTGAGAATTTTAGAACTTTTACTGTCGACATTTTTTGTACTTTGCAATTTTAGGTTCATTATAAAAGTATTTCACTTCATCAATCAATGATGATAATAAAACCGAATTCTAAGTATTTTGTGCAGCTTTTATTTTGATTAAGAACTACCATATTACATAATTTTTTTATTGATATTCCATTGTTGCCAAGTTCCTTCTCTTAGCTTAACTTCATGAATTTTAGTGTAAAAATAATATTATGTAGAATAATTTGGAGCAAAACGACCATTATCCAAAAAGTTGTATCAAAACTCACATTATCCAAATTTTAATTCACTTTCTTGGAGTCAAATATTGTTGTGCTGTCATTTCACCAATTGAGAACTAAATGTAAACTTCTAATACAAATACCAAAAAAAATTTCCGAGCGTCAAGTCACTTGAAAAGTGAGAAATCAGTTATTCCTTCTTCCTGAAAAATTTTAAAAAGTGGATAATGTGAGTTTTGCAATACCCCTCAAATAATAAGATTCTAAACTAGATAAAAATCTTTATTTAGTTTCAAAACAACTGCTTTATACATGTATAACCATCAGAATGCGGTCAACCTTGATGGTAGGTTAATAGTTTTATCGAAATAATAAATACTTGGTTTCAATACTGACCAAGTACTGAAACACATATGTACATAGTATTTTAAGTAATCTTTCTTTGGGGTGGTTCGATGCCTCCAACATAAAATCAAAGTATTAGGTATAGAGATTGAATACATAGATGATGTGGCATATCATATTAAACCCACTACTATCACAAATGTTGGCAATGAGAAAAGTAATTACTGTTACACATATTCCTCAGTAAGAAATACCCTCCTATAATGGTAACCAGTGTTTTTATACGACAGTGAGCCTTGGGTGACAACAAAAAAGAAGACGAAAGTAAAATGAGGTCCCATAAAATAAATCCATAAAAAAGTGCACTTTAACTCTTTCAGGTATAGAAATTCCTAATATTATTCATAATATTAGGAATATTATTCATAATAATTTTTGAACCCATGCGTCACGGCAAATTAAACTATAGTTTTTCGGGATTATAATGCAAAGAATATTTAAAAATAACCATATGACACGTGATTTTGTGACTACATGCTAGCATAAACTACATACTAGATCGCATGAAGTTTAAGGTAATTAGAAGTGAACCACAAATATTTGCCATTAATGATAAAATAAAGAAACCCCGAAAACAACATGGTAGAATCTATTGGGGGGTGACAGAATACGACAGCCCCCAAAAAAAATTGAAAACACTGATGTCAGCAGTATCCACTTTCATTGTGTCAAAAAGTACATTGAACACATTGTAAAAAACATCTACGAGGTGTGTAAATTAAGTAATGAAACTGTCTTTTTTATTTCTATTATTCGAATAGAATTACAATTCAGTATTATCTCCTTCAAAATAACTTCCTTGGGAAGCCACACAGTACCGGAGACAGTTCTTCCATTCCTCATAGCAGTGCTGGAACTCATATACTGGAATAGCCTTCAGCTGGTCGGTTACACCGTTTGAATGTTTTCTATGGTCCCAAAATGACGTCCCTTGAGGTGATTTCTCAATTTCAGTTTTCTCTTCCTGAGATTGAGTCACAAGGACTCAAGTCAGACGAATAAGGAGGCTGAGAGCCACATGAATGTTTTTACTGGCTAAAAACTCGTTTATTGAAATGGCTTTGAGACAAGGCATATTGTCGTTGCAGTTGTTCTTGATTATTAGTCTCACACGCACGACCCTTTTTCGAAGTTTTTCAAGAACCTCTCTGTAAACGTGTTGATTTATTGTTTGGCCTGGAGGCACAAACTCTTTGTGGACAATTCCAAGACTATCAAAAAAGCAAATCAGCATGCATTTGATCTTCGACTTGATCATTCTTACTTTTTTGGGTCTTGGAGAGCTGTGTGCCATTACATGTTTTGGCGTTTTGTTTCCGGGTCGTACTCAAACACCCAAGTCTCATCACCAGTAATGACACGTTCCATAAAATGGGGTTCATTTTCAATCGATTCCAAAAAGTTAAGACACCTTTCTCTTCTGATGTCCTTTTGTTCCTGCGAAAGGTTTTTTAGAACCATTTTTGCGCAGATTTTTCTCATCCCCAATTCGTTAGTCAAAATCTGATGAACAGTGGTGTGATTCAAATTTAACTCTTCCCCGATCATTTTTGTCGTCAACCGACAAATCTGAACGCACAAGATCCCGTATTCTATCGATATTTTTATCGGTTCTTGAAGATGAAGGCCTTCCACTGCTCGGTTTATCTTCAATCGACTCTCTTCCTTCTGAGAATGCCTTAATCCACAGAAAATCCTGAGCTCCTGAAAAAACACTGTAGCACACCGTTGCTCAAAATTAAGTCACTCATGCTCTAGAACGATTTACGAAAACATTCACAAAGAACAAAAACGACTCTAACAAGTTCAAAATTGTACTGAAGTCCCGTATCCGCATTGTTGCTAGATCGGGCGCTACGTTGCCAGTCTCATTACTTAATTTACACACCTCGTATCCTAAACACAGATATGCACATTTTTTTCCGTGCTGTGAGATGTTTACAAATGTAGACAAAATACATTGAAAACAACTTACAGTTGTTTGATATATACATAGGATTTTATAAATTCCTTTAATATTATGTTTTACATTAATTTTAATGGTGCCTGATGCTTACTCGATGATTTACCTACTTATTTTCAACCACAATGTAAACGAACTTAAAAAGTATTGTATTTAAATAAAAGCGTATAATTAAAAAATATATTGTATTTAAATAAGAAAACTCTCTTAAACAACATAATTATTCTTAAAAGTGTGATGGCGTTTGGAGTACATTTAGCTTCGGTAATTCTGTGATCTTGAGCATATTTTAGCATATGCTTAACGTAATTGTTACTAAACGCGATATTTTTGACTATTCATCTCCATAATTTATGTAACAGTGTCGTATGCAAATGCCCTCTGAAATTAAATAACAATTTTCGAAGAATACGAATTATATGCAAATTTTCGTAACAACTCATCATGTACACAATACACACTCCCGATTCTGGTTAATTTACAATTCATAACTCATTCGGGCCTAATTTGAACAGAATTAATTTGTTTGTATGAAAATATTTTGATGGCATTTTAACAGAGAGATAATCATAATAATTACGTTTTTATTTATACTTTGCATTGTGCGCTATACGAGACATGTGAGGCCGGCCGATGCCGCACTAGTCGTGCAAACCAACATCTAGCAGGCTTGTCTCACCTTGCCGGGCACATGCTTCCCCTATTCAGAGACGTTCTAGGGTCAACTGCAAGGGCGTAGCCAGTCGATGCAGATCAAAAAAAAAAAAAAAAAAAAAAAAAAAAAAAAAAAAAAAAAAAAAAACAAAAGGGCACTACAGCCAACGGCAACCGCATTCCACCGAGTATTTCGGTTTTTACTTGACCCTTTGGGGGGGGGCGATCGCTGCAGATTAAACAAAAAAAGCAAAAAAAAAGGTCACTACAGGCAACGGCAACCGCATTCCCCCGAGTATTTTGGTTTTTACTTGACCCTTTGGGGGGGGGGGGCAGTCGTCTCCATCGCCCCCCCCCCATCGCGAAATTTTTTAAAATTTCTAACGAGGTTTTGCAAAATGTTTTGCGCAAAATTGCAAATTATGCGCAATAAATGACACTTGTTGAATTTGGATAGGACACACCGTATTCGAGTAAAATCAATTTGAAAATTTTCTTACGCGTCACTTCAAAGTGTATTGTAATATATTAATTAATATGTAATATATTTCAAATTTTATTTAAGAAAATATTTATTACGACTAACAACAAAATGTGAAGTAAAGTTAACAGTTAATTGTAATTAAATCACACAATAAAATTCACAAACAACAAAAACATTTTTGGAATATGTCATCTTCAGAGGCACCCCTTTGATGGGGCATTAGAATGCTTCCCTTAGGAAGTATTTTGCAAAAATAATATCTATTAAAATTTTTGAAACTTTTTAGGAGAGTACTAGATTTTGTGGTTTTATCTACAACGGTTTTCAAGATATCCAAGAAAAACCTTTTCATGTTTCTGTGATGAGGTGTAATTCCCTTTTGGAAGCGTTTTACAAAAAAAAAACCTTTACTAAGATTTTCCTCATCATTTCACTTGCTCGTACAAAATTATACTACTATAGTATATGACTATACCATACTATACAACTATAATTGTTGTGCTTATATAAAGTCCAGTCGTTTTCGGAAGGCGATGTAGACAATAAAACGCTGACGAGACCCAACAAATACCTCTAAGCGCTTTCCACTTGTTTGTGATATATTTAAGTCACGCCCAGATACGCCCTTTAATATTCTACGGCTAATGTTACGGAGGAATTACTTGAATCAGCGACCAATCAACCTCAAACGTTCAATTGTCTACATCGGCATCCGAAAACGACTGGACTATATTAACATTTTCCGGTAGTCAAAAAGACCGTCAGAGTTTTAGACGTCAACTCGAGGCAACAAAAATTGTTTAAAAATGACCACATGGATGTGGAAGTGAAAAGAAAGAGAAAGTGTGAATGGGAAACATTTCGCCGAATGAAGATGCCGATGACATGTTCATTGGCGGCTTAAATAGGATTGCTTGCTCGTTACTGAAGATTAAATCAGTGAAAAATTATCAAAGGCGGTATCAGGTAATGTTAATTCCAAAGAAAAAATGCCCGAAAAGCACCAAAGCGAGGGTGTTAAAAAAGTGCCAATGTTGTCCCCTGTCAGGGGATCCTTAAACATTTTTATACAGGTCCCCAATTAACAAGAAATGTGAATTGTTTGCCACATATGTGGTGAGAACATTGCTGGAATAGCTCAGATAGACAGGAAAGTCCGATTTGTGAGACCGAATTTTCATGGCATGTGAAAATTAAACTGCGTGTCCGGGAGTTTTCGGAGTCGCTAATTGCGAATCAGTTACCAATTCTCGAAACTCAATAATACAAATCTAGCCTGAAGACTAGAGAAGTCGAAAAACTCAACTAGGTACATATATTTCCGCGCCACTTGGTATTTGGAGGTTTCTTAGGTCGCTGCCTGGTTAATCCGTTAGTATGGTCTTAGGTGGCTAACCCGTTATCTGGTTTTCTAGATCTAATTCAAACCCGAAGAAGTTGTCTATTTAAGTGCGATTTGGTACACTAGAGATGCTAAATGTGAATCTACTAACATTTTTTTTTAATTCAAAATGGAAAACCCTGTACAAAACATAGCAAAATGGACAAAATTCAATTCAAAAAACGGATTCTTCACTCATCTACATATTCGTCAGAATATGAAGAGACTGATTCTTCTTCAAAGGAATTGTTAACTAATTGTCCAGACAAGAAGATGGTGTCTTGGAATCGAGCGTAACCGAAGTGCCACACAAGTATATCGACGTGAGAACAACATCTAACAACACATTGACCCACCTTCCACTTACAGGTGTGTCCACAATGATTGTTTTATTTTATCACAAGTAAATATACATTAGTGTTTCAAACGCAGACAGGCATTTATTTAAATAGCAGTCTGACAGGAGCCACAAGGATACATATAAAATTGAGAGTTATTATTATTATTTATAGTTATTATATTATTACTATTTCAGAAAATTCCTAAAGTTTAAACTAACACGGACAAAGTATTTTCTTAACTTACCGCTCTACCTCATCCTTTCTGGAATGATAAAATCAAGATCTGACTTAACTACTAGTTCAAATGTATTAAATAATGCACACACAATTCTGAAGCCAGATTAGAATTGTCGTACCTCCATCATTGGACAAAACCTCCATCTTAAAACATCTACTGCCCTCAGAAGCTCCGAGAAGACGCCTGAGACCTGCCTTAACTAGACCTCCAAAATTGCAAGCTGGTGTAAGTAACACTAATTTTTTTTTTTTATAAATCCGTGGTTGCACAACGTTTTTTTTTCTTTTCTCGTTTATTGCAGATTACAAACCGTTCGTTTGTTTCTCTGTCTACAATCGACTTTCGAAGCCGCAAAAAAAGAATTCCCCAAGCAATGTTCCTACCATTTCCGAGGCAGACAATTAATATATTCTGGTGAAGGCTCATTCACCTCCCGGAAGGGGGGCTAAATTTGGCACTTTTTTAAGGCCCGCCTTTCTCATTGAGGAGCGAAACCGGCCCTGTGCCGGTGAGACCTGGCTGATGTTTTCATAGCGTTTTGCTCTGCCTCAACGATTTGACAGATCTTGATATATTCTCTTGCGTGTACGAGCGCTTTCCTAGAAAATAACAAAACGGCAACGGGCCGTCGTAAAATCGTACATTTTTTTTAATAAGGCTCTTTTCTTCAAAATCATCGTGTTCCGTTTCCTCTCGGCGAGCAGCCGCGGCCGGCGCTTGCAGGGCGAACATCGGGACCCGTTCTAATTAATGAAATTACCGCGGGGAAATTTTAAATAAAATCCTGATAAGTTCTTGGAATCGGCCACACTCGCTAACGATGATGATCGCATTACGTGCTTTTATGGCGGCATTAACAAGCAACATAGTAAGTAAATTGAAAATGTTTAGGCATAGCATTGCGTATCGCATTTGTATAAGAGAGGATTTATACTCCTGTATAAATCCTCTCTTATACACAATTCCTTCCTCTATATAATTATGGATTATCCTAATCCATAAGTATAGAGACATCCAAAAAAAACGTCATCAAAGTTGGCCAAGAAAAAAAAGACGTATTTCTATTCTTATTCGAATTTATAACCTTATTTACATGTCAAGATTGTTACATCATATGACAGCGATTGTTTATTTTACAAATTGTGACAGTCACTTGTCAAAAGTTTGACATAATCGAAAAGCTTAGACATGACCGCTATTTCCGTCTCTCTCGTTCATAGCCAGAGTTGATGACGTTTTTTTTTTTTGGATGTCTCTATATATAGAGGAAGACTATATTCCAGGAATAAACCTATTAGGAGTTACAATTGATATGATTTTTTATTTTGATTTTGACTCCAGTGCAGCTGGTGCGGTTTCAATTGCCCCCCTAACACTATAGCATGTTGGCACTCCTCGTTACATAATTTAAATATGTGTTCGTTATTATACAGGGTATTTGGTAAGTATGCGGCAATATTATAAGTGCATACAGGAAAGGTAAAAATAAAACTAGTTCTACAGTTTTAGTTTCTTTTTTTTTTTGGAATTTACTGGGTACTTGTATCATAAAAACATATAAAAAACACATAAAACTTATATTTAAGAGCATTCAAATCGCCAGGAAAGCAGGAAGTGGACTGACTCAAATACAAAAATCTTGTCTTTTGACTAATGTCAAATATTGAACTAAAACAAAACATTTTCGGATTGCTCGGACATTTTACTATTTTAATTATAAGGTACTCATCAATTTAGAAAAATTTAATGGTTTTTGAGATATTTGAACTTTTTGTCCATCTGAACAATTTGTTCATTATGTTTCATATTGACTCATAATTAGGTATTATTATATATTACCGATTTATTGTGAAAAAACTGTCAGATTGTTTAGACAAAAGTACAATGATCTCAAAACTAATGATTTTTTCTAAACGGATAAAGAGAACATTTTCATTAGTAAAATGTCCAGGGAATTCGAAAATGATATTTTTGATTAAAACATTTGACAACATTTTTTGAAAATATTTAATTTGCCAAAACTTTTTGTGGTCAGTTTACTTCTGCATTAATTTCCTGATGATTTGAAAGGCGCCTTAATATTACTGTTTCCTGAGTTTTTATGATGATATGCAGAAAATGCCCGAAAATTATTAAAATCGACAGACTGAAGGGTTCCTAGCAAATGTGGCATATTATGTCAAGAATTTTTATTTTTGCGATATTTGTACCGTATTTAGAAATAATATTTATACCAAAATCTTGCTGTGGATTTTCCTTGGAATGATTTGCCTACGGATTAGGTGTTGTCTTTCAACCCTCCTTGTCACACACATTCGCATCAGGATCTTTGGTTTACCGAAAACAAATTCTGATCCTGTGAGTTCATTTTTTAGAACATTTCCTTGCTACGAAGTCTGCTTTGCCCTGAATTCTCTTGTGTTCTGGCACCCAGTTGAAAATTACCTTATTGCATTCTATGAGTATTTGAGTAATCTGTATGCATTGCATGAATTATTGTATATACGGTATACGGTAGCTTTCTCCGATGGTTCTAATCTACTGTATTTGGTACTTATGCCATAGACTCTTTAGCTTTTTGTCTTTTTGTACATATTATTCAAATGCATTTTTAGCAAATATTGAATAGTTATGAACATTTAATTGCCTACCAAATACTTATTCATATTTTTTATCCAAAACTAGTGTTTATCACATCCAAACCACCGCTAAAATATCGTTATCCAGTGTTGCACCCAGGAAATATTTAAAGAACTAATAAGGGGACCGCCTACATTAGAGGGTCAAAAAAATCGATTTGTTTTTTTTTTGTTTAAATTGAAAGTATATCATCTGTAGAATATGCTCCCAAAGTTTCAAGTCCGAATTCGAACTGTAAATAGTCGAAATATAATATATAGTGCCCGTGCTCCGAAGCGTCGGTAGAACTAAGCCGAATCAAGACGAATCAAGCCGAAACAATTGCAAAGTAATTAACTGTTTAAAGAAGAGGAGGACTATTTTTCATGTACGAAAACATTAAACGCGTTTTTTCTCGAAACGATGTTTTTCAAATTGGCGTGCACGATTACTCAAAAACTACAGGACGGATCGACTTTGTTTTTTTTGTAATCAAAGCTTATTTAATTACCTTCTATTTGAACTAAAAAAAATCAGTAAAAATTATTGCCAAAAAAAGTTATCAACAAAAACACACGAAAATTTTCCACAAAAAAATCTTTTTTTTTTAACATCAATTTTTTTATTTATTTTAATAAATCTATGATTTTTTTTAGTTCAAATAGAAGCTATACTCATAAACTTTACAAACAATTTTTATTTTTATGATTCAGATGATTCTATGGGACGCTATCCTGCACGCCGTGGAGAAGGAATTTTCAAAGGCATCGGCATTCAATTATTATTAATAACTTTTATTTAAACATATGAAATTTAATAAAAAAAAATTTGTAAACCTTTTGATATACATAATAAACAGTGAAAATTACAAAACAATCCATTGTGTCGTTTCTTTGTAAAGAATTCACGAAAAAGTGCTTGATTTTGACCTCCTAATGTAGGCGGTCCCCTTAATCTTAGTACGAGTATTTGATGAATATACCTTTTTCGACAAAAAACAATAACATAATATAATTTAACTAATACTTGCACAAAACAGTAAAAATTGATTTTTAAAGCACTAACGACACCGTACATGAGCTTTCTATCAGCATGTAGCAAAACAGAGCATGAATTATTATTCCTCAGACTAAAGTGTTTACAATGGAGCCAATTTTTTGGGTAATACATTAGTTTGACTGTGAAATAGTAAATAAAATTGGATTTCAAATTTGTGTTTTAACACCCTGCAACTTCTTTATCAATTAATTGATTAAGGCAAGTTTAGGTACTAGTCCACATGATTGTTTTAATTGGCTGGATTGTTGAAATGTGAATTGTTAAACAATTATATTGTATAATTAATATCATTGCAGGTTCGAATATTTACTCGAGTGTCATTACAACTCGTATTATTATTATTATGAAACAAACTGCCACACTCGCCAGTTACTTCTATTATAATTTTGTATAAGTAATTAAATAAAACTTTCAAATCATGACATAAGTGGTATGGTACACTTTCAATAATCATTATTATCCCCCTATACTACACAAAGCACTCAAAAAATCCGGCAAGAATAACGGCACTTTCCAATGAAAATATTCAAAAAAAGATCAATAAAAGATAAATATAAAATTTTGTTGATTAGGTTGTTAGCTTCATGAAATAAAAAAACGCGCTTTCTGCGCTGTCACGTGTGAGAGGTGGGAGGTGGGCATGTTTGCCTTCGCTATGCAGTTTTTTAAATGACCTTTAACTCCACTGAACTTAAGAGTTATATTTGTTAACAGACACAGGTGGTTGCAAAGCGCGAAGACCGCTATCCCGTATAATATACAGTGTGTGTTAAGCCAACATCGGCCGGTTATGAAAAAGGACAAATACATGTGAAACGACATGTAAGACGCAACCATCATTACGCATCGAGGGTAGTGGGAAAATAAGACCGGCTCTTCACCACCTACCTAATCAGTACGAGTCAATACGTTTGAACCTGAACCCTTCTTCCACACAGCACGGCTAGCTAATCGCCCGCCGCGCCGAGCCAAAATGCCTTGCTGTACTAATAAGATTATGCGTAATATTTTGGATACCTAGTGTTTTTAGAAAGTGTTGGCCTATTTGGGAACACATGTTAGCAAATTAATCTTTTAATTTACGTTCAGAATTGCCGTTATGATGCCATGCTATACGACATTCTGATATACATATGTATTTCTTCGCGTGAATAAACCATTTTAATAACATTTAGTTATAAATGTTCATAACTAAAAATGTTTATAAAAAACAATGAATACTGTTTACTACAACTTCTCGCTCGGTCTAGCGGCTGGTGGTGAGTGGACCGGTCTTATTTTCCCACTACCGTCGATGCGTATGCGGTATCTGTCGTCTCACTTTGTTTGTCCTTTTTCAAAACTGGCCGATGTTGCCTTTACACAAACTGTATACATACGTCAAAACATTGGCATCGGAGGCTTGCCACGACGATAGACTAGGTGTTGGGTCTTTTATAAGGGCTAATATGTTGCAAATAATAGTGCAGGAACTCCTTTTACATATTTATGTTTATTATTATTTTTATTTTTAAAAATTAATTTTTTACCCGATATATGAATTTAAAAATGAAAGGTAAGTATTATAGTAGGTAGGTTTATAAATAAATAAAAATAAATCACACCACAGAAGTTGACATTCTCCCTCTAAGAGTCATTACAACTGTGCAGAGGGAGAATACACATGGAAAAGACGTAGGACACACAACCAAACCCTGTGACAGGTGCCAATTGCCACAGGCGGGATTCGAACCCGCGCGGATAATATCTCTCGGAGTAATCGCCATCTACTCATCTGGCGCTTTACCCACTGAGCTATCGCCGCGGTATATAAAATAAATCTTTGAAATTTTCACAGAGGAGGCAGGGGAGGCAGTGCTGCCGAGCCGCTACTGGTTCAATTCATTACGTTACATAGTTTGTTACTTACATAGTTTGTCAATTCAGCAGATTATTTCCTGCAATCTCCTGTGTCTAGTTGAGGTTAAACGTGAGCAGAAAAGTCAAATTTCGCCTAAATACGCTAGTGTGGCATGCATAAAGTGGTACAAAGTATTTACGATTTTATTCTTTAAAAGGATTAACGACAAACGCGACTATTAAACGACTGTTAATTGAAATAATATCAAAATGATCTTGTAATGTATCCAGTCCTCTTGGCCTAGAAACACGTTCGCAGTTATTTATTTTTTTCATAAAGCTTCGCTCCTCAAAATAAAAGTCAAGATAAGTTGCCGTGCGGAGATTAAATTAGCACGATTTCCTTTTGCATATTTATTTAGTTTCAATTAAATTTAAATACGTCTCAATTAAATGCCAGCAATTAGATGGATACAGTTAGGTTGATCCGAGTTTTGTTCTTTTATTTGAAACGATTATCGAACGCTGCCTCGAACCAAAAACATTAGAGATGTTGGAATATCGTGACTAGTAAGTAGATGTAAAAAAACTCTACGGGTAGCAAACTCGCGGTCCGGGCAAACTGCTTTATGGGCTGACGTAGCCGTGTTACTTTCTGTCATTAAACATTCAGCGTATCAATTTGTTTTAGATGAGATACAACACTTTTCGATCGAAACACATTTTGCACTCAACGCGCGGGTTTCGCCAACGATGTGCGTCTCATCAATTCAATGTCAATGTCAATGTCAATTTATACTTCTAAATAGCTAATAAATAGTAATAGCTAAACTGCGCAAGTCGATGCATCATTCGTGTACACGAAACTTAGAATAAGTTAAGTGTAAAAATGTCGGGACAGCGTCGGTCGCGTGTTACGGTGGAGCGTTGGATTACCAGTTTTCCGGAATTTTTCCGGAGTTTGAATGTACAGAATTTCAGAAAACATTATAAAATCTAAAAATGATGTTTTTTTTTGCTTAACAGGGTAAGGGACTGAAGGTATCAAAGGGGTTAAGTATTTAAAATAAGTAAAATACCCTTTTTTAACATTCATTTTAGTATTACAGTGTAAACGAAGCTAATCTTCCTAATCTTCCTCTTACTTCTTTACGTACTAGTGCGTAAATAAAATTTAAGTTCTGTTTGTTTCTTTTTTATAAAAAAAATGGTTATACAGTGTGTCCCACAAAGTTGGAAACAGGCCCGCAGTCAAAACTATTAGCATTTTCAAAAAAATTTCTACAAAAAACATTCGCATCATGAACCGCCATCGGCCAGTCAAAACGACGTCGACATTCCTCTACAGGGTGTTTCACAAATAAGAAAAAACTGTTTCGGTTAAATGGCAACACCCCTTAATTCACGTCTAATCTAAAGAGGTTATTAAGAAAAGTTGTTCAGAATGCCGAAATATGGCGATATACGAAAAATCGACGCGATAGTCAAATGTACGAATTAACGCTGGCCCAAAAAGTTGGAAACAAGCCGAGAGGAATGTCGACGTCGTTTTGACTGGCCGATGGCGGTTTATGGTAAGAATGTTTTTTATAGGAAACTTGTTTTAAAAATACCAATAGTTTTGACACAATACTATAGTTTTTTTCGTATACCCCCATACTTCGGCATTCTAAACAACTTATTTTAATAACTTTTTTTTGATTAGACGCGAATTAAGCGGTGTTACCATTTAACTGAAATAGTTTTTTCTGATTTCTGAAACACCCTATAGAGGAATGTCGACATAGTTTTTACTGGCCGATGGTGGTTTATGGTGCGATGTTTTTTGAGGAAACTGTTTTTGAAAATACTAATAGTTTCGATTCTGCGGGACTGTTTCCAACTTTTTGGGACACACTGTATATAAGATAATAGATTTAAACTAAATGATTTAATAAAAAATAAAAATTTCTCAAATATTTTGCAAACCGTTTCAAGATCTTCTAGTGAGATATTAATTGTTTGGAAATTCCTTTCGCAACTTTCGTTTCAGGTTTTTTTGCTATTCCATCTTTCTATTTAGGGTCATAACCGCCTGTACGGTGAATCAAATTGAGTTTTATCTAAACAAATCTAAATACAATAAAATCTAAAATTTTTGATACGTCACTGTATTTGTCAACGGTAACGTCAGATTTGTAAACTAGAAACATAAACAAAATTAGTCATGGAGCAATATACGACCGAACAACATGTTAAAACTATCCAAGCCTATTATGAAAATGACCGATCGAGGAAACTTGCATTTCGTGCGTTACGTGAATTTTTTGGAGCGCAAAATCGACCTTCTGAGGAGACAATTTGGAATGTGGCCAAAAAATTCTAGCAAACTGGATCCGTAGCTAACATCAAAACCCCTCAGCATGCTCGTAGAGGTTGTTCGGAACAAAATATTGCCATTGTTCGCGAAAGTGTGGCCGAAAATCCAAACACATCGATTCGTCATCGATCGCAGCAAGTGGGCCTTACGTATTCCACTACACAGCGAATTTTAACAAAAGATTTGCAGGTATATCCATACAAACTCCAAATAACACAGGACTTGAAGCCTCGAGACCATCAACAGCGCCGTGTGTTTGCAGAATGAATACGAGAACAGGGTGTAAATTTTGGAATGAAAATCATCGTTAGCGATGAGGCACATTTTCACGTTGATGGCTTCGTAAACATGCACAATTGCCGCATTTGGGGTATGGAAAATCCAAGAGAGATTGTTCAAACGGCAATGCATCCTCAAAAGGTGACTTTTTGGTGTGCTTTTTGGTCCGGAGGCGTAATTGGCCCATTTTTTTTTCGAGGATCATACGGAGAACGCTGTTACGATTACTTGCGTTTGCTAACAGATTTTTTCTGGGAGCAGTTCGACATCGAGGATCTCTGGTTTCCAAGACTGTGCCACCTGCCACACAGCAGGAGAAACCATACAATTACTGCGTGGCAAGTTTCCAGGTCACATTATTTCACGTAACGGCGACATCAGTTGGCCGCCGCGCTCATGTGATTTAACCCCCGCAGATTTTTTTCGTTGGAGGTATCTGAAAAGCAGAGTTTACAAGAATAAACCGCACACCATTGTAGACCTGAAACAGGAGATCAGACGCGAAATAGCCGGCATAGAACCTGATTTGTGCCACAGAGTAGTCGAAAATGTTCAAAAACGGATTACGTCATGCCATATGAGCCGCGGCGGTCATTTACATGATATCATCTTTCATACATAATTGTAATAAACTAACCTCAAAGGGCAAATAAATATTGTTTATAATTTTCAACTTCTCCGTGTTCTTTTTAATATCTTTTATGTGGAAATCCAAATTGAATCACCCATTATGATTGTTGGTCTCATGCTGAGTTATGAAAATATGAGGATTATAAACTCCACCGGCCTTTCTAGAATTTCGGAAAAATGCAATTTCTGCATTTTGCTTCAATAATACTTTTTACAGTAAAGGTTTTAAACCTTATTATAGGTACAATCAGTTTTATGGGGGGGGATTAAGTGTTTATTTCATGAATTGATTCTGCAGCTATCTGAATAATAATGTCGGACCCCCTTCCAAGAACTCAAGTCACAAACTGTGTCTCACACAGTTTATGACTATACCTGTAGGAAAAATGATGTGCTCAACTTACTGATTCAAGTACATTCGAGATTCTTTAACCCTCACATTGAAACCTTAAATAAAATAGTACTACCTGCATACAACCCAAAAATAAATCATATTGACTAATATTACGTAAAATGTTAAGAGCATATTTCTCAAAACTAAATTTTTTCAAATGACTAAAAACATATATTCAACTATAGGAGGATTCATAAAGAATGGAGAATGTTTAAACTGAAGATAGTAGACAGACGCCAAAACATTATCAATGGAGATAGAAATGCGTTATATCGATGTGGCAAGATGCAAGATATTGTTTTTTTTTCAATAATAATATAGAAATTTCTCAATAATTTTGTTGTTTCAGTATTACCAGTTTGTATGGTTATTACGAATTTGAAACTTACTTTGATATTATTCCTAATGGGTGCTGGTTGCACCTTATTACATGAATAAATCAAATCACATTATTTTTATCTTTTGGGATATTGTTAAAACAAGGAATAAATAAAGAGAAACCTGGGAAGCCATTCAATATGAGACACAAAAGGTACTCTTGTTTAATTTATAAAACTCGATCAGTTTTGGAATTATTTGCTTTTAAAGGATAAAAGAATAAAGATAGACTGGTGGATAGTCTCCTGAAAATCCGAAAGAACGTCTAGTTGCACTTCCTTGATAATTTTCAGTTGACCAGGTTTTTACATTATTCAGTTTTTTTATTAATTTTTAACAGTTTTAATAACTGAGCTCCTGGCTATTGAATTTTCAGATTATTTTTCCCGTATCAAATTAGTTGTTTTTAATATGGTTCAAAGCTATTATAAACATTCTTTGACAGCTAAAAACATGCGTAATAAATTATAAATATATTATTCGGATTTTTTGTAGTTTTTCACATATTTTGAATCCAAGAAGCTATTCTACATAAGAGATGTGTTGTGCTATTGCACTATTACCACGCACTATGCCTATTATATTATTTTCAGATTTTTATGCCACTGAGAATAATATGATATATTACATATTGGACGTGAAATCACTCATAGTTTCCTAAAAAATATATTAAGGGCGGCAATTTATTGTGTACATTAATAAAAAAGCCATCCCTAACTTAATTTCAAGGGCTGTTTTCGGTTATAAATTGTTCGGCATTCAAACGCCGACCCCCTAAATAGGTGTTTTGAGACATAAAACCTATTCATGCGGTTGAGCAGACAAAGTAAAATAGGACATTAATTAGTCTAAGTCAGTGGCGACTCGTTGACACGAAAAAGAAAATATAGTGTGTTTCTCTTTCTTTTTTGGTCATACTAATTAAATTATTTTACTTTCCACAAATTTGTACACACGCGTATTCACTATTTTACACACTATGACTAGCACCATTGATTGCCGTTAGAAGTTGCGCTAAAATGTTTTTATTTTAATATAAGCAATTTCAGGCTTCATTCTATAGCAAAAAAATAGCCCCATATCTGATATGTTTATATAAATTTATATTAATTATTATTTATGTATTTAATTGTTCAAAATGCTGATTTTATACGATCAACATGATCCCCACATCAATTTGCAGACCTTGGTGCCAAGCTTTGTTGATGGATCATGATTAGTGATAACTTGCATATGTATCTGATAATTTCCCACCTTTCTGTATGGCCTAGTCCCACAATATCAACTGGCGCTCCTCTTTTGACGTGCCCCTAACGATCCAAACCATTCGGATATACATACATTATGAAGACACTAGTGGCATCAATTGCGTTAAAAACTGGTGAAACAGTGCTATTTTAGAACAATATTATTTTCCACTGAATGTATTATAAATATTTTAGATTTATTATTATTATTTATCCACACTCCCCGTGCTCTCGATAATCGACGAAGCTAACACCTTATGATGCCTTTGCAGCACACTTAGACTGTGAGCAAAAATTTCATAAATAGGCAATGTAAAACCCATAGTAATCCTTAACGAACATAGAAGACTGACTACTAACAATAAGACAACCCTTTTGTAGCATGATCAGTGAGTTTCCACAATGTTTTTATACAAAAAAACCTTATTTCACCAAACCTTATTTTCTCCATAATCTTATTTGTAATCACCAAATATTCCTTCTCTGATTAGACACTGATTCTAGGATATTATTTTTAAGAACAATTAGTTAAAACAGAAACTAAAATTGACGTCCCTACGGCTGCAGAATATTTCTGGTAATGGGACATGTCTCCCAAAAGTCGAGACAAGGAAAACAAAAAAATAAATAAGAAAAAAAACAGAAACGAAGAATCAAAATTTGTCACCTTTTACAACACACAAGTACCTACATGAAATAAAATCATGCATAAATATAGTGAAACTACAAATATATTGAGAGTCTTTGTTCACTTTCACAGTGAAAAACAGTGAGTACTTATTGATTATATAAGGATCACCTGTCGCTGATTATTGCTATCTAAAGAAACATATCAATATCGATTAGAATTTTCAGATTTTAACACCGGCGCTACGCAGTAGCTCGAATTGGCCAATACTTCTACGTTTGACATCGACATGTGTTTCGGATTTCTATAGACCCAGGGGCACTACCGAGCATTTAGGATATTTAAGGAACCTAGTCGGGAGTATTACCTATCTCTTTGCCAACCTTTCAGGAGTTGCTCATTTAAGTGCGAGTAATTACTTTCTTTTATGTCTTGAAGATTAATATTTGCTTTATTGTATTTTTACAATTTAATCCAATGATTAATTTGAAAAAAAAAATAACGATTTTTTTAAATATGGTTTTATCAAGCCTGCCTCTTTATTCAACGTGTCATTAAAAGTCCTTGTCACTGTCGCGTCTTACCAAGAAGACTAGAATATAAGGAGACAGAATTCCGTTGTTGGTGACGGGTCGAAATCTGAATGCCGCCAGTTAGCGCTTCGAACGTGCCTAGGCTTGGCGCGGTAGGTTACTGCGCCGCAAAAATATTTGTATGTGACAAAGAAGACTAGATATATTCTAGTCTTCTTGGATATATCTAATATAAGTACGTTACTGCAGTACTGTAAGTTACTGTGCCCGGCGCAGTAAGCTACTGCGCCGGGCACAGACATGCTAGCAGCGCTAACTGGCGGCTTTCAAAATTCGACCAGCTGCTGCTCGTGTGAAACCTCTGTGGTTCGGTCTCCTTATATTCTAGTCTTCTTGCGTCTTACATTAAAAGTTGGTACCGCTGTCATCCCAACTGTCATCATTGTTGTTATCCATACTAAGTGATAGTTCTTTTAGCAGCTGGATCACTTCTTCACTGAGACAGCCACTGAAATTACTTGTGGTTTTTCTTAAAGACGAAATTACTGGGTCCGACGTCCTCATTTATTGCTTTCCTCGAAAATTTTCTTGATTTATTTTTCCCATAGTGACGGAAGTCCTTCCGGCCCTCTTGGACCTCTTGGGCCTTCTCTCAACATACCAATAGGCTGTTGAGAGGGCTGACCTTCATCATCTCGGAGATGGAATTTTCCTTTGGTAATGCCGTCTAATCTACTAAAATTGACAGAAATCCGAAATTTGCAAATATTAGCAGATGAAAAGTTTAAAGCACTTAGTCAGAAGCTTCAGCTATCATGTTAATAAATAAGAACGGTGGTGGAGAGCGGATGATTTTTTAAATTTCCAATTGTTTCCAAAACGTTCCTACGCTTTTCCATACATACGTCGTGTGTTACTTCAAACGCATTGCTTGACTGTTTATATGGACTAAAGTGCTTTTGACGACACCGATATACGCTGGTTAACAGGGTAAAGTCATTGTACCAGGGCATAAATGTGCCCACGCCTTGAAATATTGAGGTAAATTTAACCCGTTTTCGTTAAAAATTACGTTATCGCTGTTATGTCATTAATTCTTAAGGTAAAAAGCCGTGTAAAGGCTCTGAAGAATTTTAATGCCCTGGACATTTAGCATCATTCAAAATATAACATCGATATTGCCATATAAAAAAAAATTGTTTTTTTTTTTAATTTTGGCCAAGAAAATCGGTCGTTGGAGCCACCGTGCGCCGTCGCTGGCCGCAGCCCTCGGCCGCGGGATAGAAAGACGTTGTCCGTAGCGCTAGACAACGTGTGAAATCGATTTGGCCAGGTAAATCGGAAGCACCGGCGCCATGCCGCCGGCGTTTAGCCGCGCGCCCGCCCCTGCCTCCCTTAATTAGAAACGGCCGATATTAGCGGCGATCGCATTCAAATGCGCTCTCGTACTTTGTTTTAACCGACTTATTTATTAGGAGGTGGTGCCGGGTCAGGGCGCACAAGAGCGCCGCTGCTTTGGACGCGGTGCGCATTTCCCATGGTGCTGTGCCGGCCATGAGAACATCTAAAATATCATTATACAGGGTTACTATAAAAGAACCAATCGATTTCATCACACAATATAAATTCACATATAAAACATACGCAAGATATGTAAATTACGTAATGAGACTTTGTATTTTTTTTTTTAATTCGAATAGAATTACAATTCAGTATTGTCTTCTTCAAAATAACTTCCTTTGGGAAGCCACACAGCGCTCTTTCATTCCTCATAGCAGTGCTGAAACTCATATACTGGAATAACCTTCAGCTGGTCGGATACGGCTCGGGAAGAGAAAACAGTCACAAGCACTCAAGTCAGGCGAATAAGGAGGCTGAGGAGCCACATGAATGTTTTTGCTTGATAAAAACTTGTTTACGTAAATGGCTGTAAGGTGCACTGTTGTTACAATTTTTCTTGATACTCCTGACATTTTTCGAAGTTTTTCAAGAACCTCTCTGAAAAAGTTGATCTACTGTTTGGCCTGGAGGCACAAACTCTTTGTGGACAATTCTCTGGCTATCAAAAAAACAAATAACAAATCAGCATGCATTTTATCTTCGACTTGCTCATTCTTGCTCTTTTGGATCTTGGAGAGCTTGAAGTGTGCCATTTCATGCTTTGGCGCTTGGTTTCCGGGTAGTACTCAAACACTCAAGTCTCATCACCAGTGATGACACGTCCCATAAAATGGGGAACATTTTCAATCGATTCCAAAAAGTCAAGACATATTTCTCTCCTGATGTCCTTTTGTTCCTGTGAAAGGGTTTTTGGAACCATTTTTGCTCAGATTTTTCTAATCCCTAATTCGTTAGTCAAAATCTGATGAACAGTGGTGTGATTCAAATTTAACTCTTCCCCAAGCATTCTTGTCGGCAACCGATCATCTGAACGCACAAGATCCCGTATTATATCGACAGTTTCATCAGTTCTTGAATATGAAGGCCTTCCGCTGCGTGGTTCATCTTCAACCTTCAGATAATGCCTTAAACCACCGAAAAACCTGGGCTCTTGAAAAAACACTGTCTCCGTAGGCGTGTTGAAGTTTTGCAAAAGTATTCGTTGCGCTAAAGTAAATGTTCAAGTCTTAAGCAAAACCTGATAGCACACCGTTGCTTAAAATTAGTGTCACTCATTTTTAAAACGCACTAGAAAAAACCGGTTTACGAAAAAAAGTCACAAAGAAAAAAGGTCACAAAGAACAGACAAATGACTCTAACAGGTTCAAACTTGTACTGAAGGTGCATTACATGTTAACCTACCGAACTTCCAAGTCCCGTCTCCTCAGTGTTGCTAGATCGGGGGCTATGTTGCCTGTCTCATTACTTAATTTACACACCTCGTATGTATTATCATTGACATATAAAAGAGAGTTCTTTTATAAGACGACTTGGCCGCATTCTCACCAATTACCTCTGGGTCACCACTCGTCTTTAACATATCCACCTCCGCAGAAACAGATAAAGCACACATTTAGCTTGAAAAAAATCGAAATTTAGAAGTTCTCGTAATTAACAGATATTACATTTAAAAACACCGATATGCCATTCATACATCATAAGAGCTTATTAATAATTTTGTGTTTTTAAAGCACTGATCCCAGGATGTCGACGAAATTACCTGATTGCACGAACTGCGATATAGTAAGAAAATTGTGTGAAAGAAAGTTTCGATGTTGTTGTTTATACTTTAAGACAATTCTTGGAAACATTTACGTATGGGGCTATAGCCACAAGTAAATACCTTCATTTGAAAGTAGTTTTAAATAGTTTCTTTCTTAAAATATTTATGATCATATAAGATTATGTTTAGATCTGTGTTCACAGAATTTTTGGTAAAGGCATGACTTAAATTAGGACCTATAAAAAAGTATACTAGGGATCATTTTCACTTTTTTATACTATTTAAGCTTTATGTCTAAGCAATCTTTAACTAAAAAATTAGCTACCACGTGAACCACTTTCCACAATATAACTTATTGTTTACAGGTCGATTACTTGTCAGTGGCGGCCGGTGAAACTTGAAACGCTCGTATTTTCGTAACGGCGGATGGGACCTATATTATATTTTCGAGAGCCATTACTAGAAGGCTATAATAGCAAAAAAAAAACTCAAATGAAATTTGTGAACATTTTTTTCAAAAAAATGTCTGCCTCCCGAGAAAATCTTAGAAATTGCTTAGAAAATATTTGCGAAATATGTTTTTTTATTATTTTTATTAATTAAATTTATTTAAATTATTTTTAGTTAATTAAATTATGGTAATTTGAATTTTTATTTCATGCCAACATTTCGTTTTTGAGATTTTACATTAATTATATCTTTAAGAACAATGAAAATTTTGCAAGAAACCCAAGAATAAAAAAGTTATTGTATTCACTTGGTAACTGTAAAAAAATATTTCGCAATTATTTTGCAAGCCGTCTCCAAGATCTAGAAAGGGAGACATTTTTTGGAAAATTATTTTACAAATTTCATTTGAAGTTCTTTTGCTAATATAGCCTTCTACTGAGGTCTAGTAATCAATCACTCCTTAAAATATGATGTGGGTCCCATCCCTCTTTACAAAAATTTCCCTCTCTTTGCTGGTTCGAGGAGGTACAGGCCATATGTCCATCTCTAACAGTGGATTTGACTCTGGTGATTATCCTCGTGCCACTCGAAACGTAGACAGCTAGGATTTTTCCAATATATCGAAAAAACTGCGAATACGACCTCTAATTTAGAATTCCCCAGAAAAATTAAGCCTCCGAATGCAATTGAGGAGCTTGCTGCAAAAACAATGGAACTCCATTTTCAACGTGACGAGGTTAGCTGCTTATAATTTCGATAAAAATATTAGACGTTATTTAACGCAAGTTCGAAGCAGATCAGCATATGTCAGTAGGTATGTATACTCCATGCGCTGAGATGTGTGGAATTTGCGTTAAATAACGCCTAATATTTTTATCGAAATTATAAGCAGCTAACCTCATCACACGTTGATAATGGAACTGCATCATTGTTGCAGCAGGCTCCTCAATTGTTTGGGTTTGATTTATCATTCTACAGCTAATATTTCCTTAAATATGGGACATGCAAACAAAGGAATATGAAATATTTATTGATCTATTTTCACTGTGTGATTATTAAGATTTATGATAAAAACATCAATTTTTCCTATTGAAAATGAAACTTACCTCCTCCAAACATTTATATTTGCAGACTCTATTATCTGCAGACTCTGACAAGGAAACGGTGTATTACCCCCATTTACCCCTCTTAACCGATTAAACTCTACTCAGCTATCATGGTGCATACGTGTTCCAAATATACGATTTATCAATGTTATCATGTACACCAGTGGCGGTGCGTGATATTTCAGTTAGCCATATCTCGAAAACGACGCATGGGACCCACTTCACTTTTTAGGTGATGACTATACACCTCTTACAGAAAGGATTTATAGTGAAAAAACCGTCAGCAAAGTTAGCGAAAAAATTTTCAAAAACACTGGAGCACTCCCTGGGTTCTCAGTAACGCTCTGTGGAATATTTGCAGTATTTTTTTTTTCATAATCTAGAAACAAATATAAGGAAACGTTTTTCGATTTGTTACAAAATATTTTTGTTTCAAAAAGTTATGGCCATTTTAATTTTGGGAAACAAAATGTTCCTATAAAATTAAAATTAAAATGGCCATAACTTTTTGAAAAAAAAAATATTTTGCAACAAATCGAAAAAAGTCTCCTTATATTTGTTTCTAGATATGAGAAAAAAAAATATTGCAAATTTTCCCGACAGATACTGAAACAGCTGCTCCAAAATGTTTTTGAAAAATTTTCGCAAACTTTGCTGACGTTTTTTCACCATAAATCCTTTCTGTAAGAGGTGTATAGTCATCACCTAAAAAGTGAAGTGGGTCCCCCATGCGTCGTTTCCAGATATGGCTAACTGAAATATCACGCACCGCCATGATGTACACAAGAAACGTTAACAGACGAGACATACCGACAGAGCGGCAGACGGACAGAAAATTTGTTTCGCTTATACTTAAAATCTTGACGTTTTAGAAAATATTAGGCCTATTTAGCTAATAACAATTGTTAAAAAAAATCATGAATACAATACTTCCACTCCACTGTATGGATGTGAAAGTAAAATGGAATTTGTCTCAAATATTTGAGAAACCTACCATATTTCAAAAACATCTTTATAGCGATACTAAGGATTCACTTTTCCGAAAATTCTATCGAATCGAGGTCAAAGTATGAGAATTACTAATTAAAAAAAAACTAATTCGCATCTAAGATGTTTCGATTTTTTAACACATTCTGACTTGCGATTGTTTATCTGAATATGGAAATTTGTAATGAAGATCAAATAATGAAACATTTGTTGTTATGATTTTTTCGCATGCTCTGTATTTAAACAAATATTAGGTGTAGAATGAATGAATTAAATATCCTACATATAATCACATTAAACCTTATATCGCCGATTTCGTCTTGAACGTCTAACTGGTAATTAATAATAAAACATGTACGAGTATGTCTCCATTTAATAAAAATTAAGATGGTGGAAGTGTATACAAACAAGTAATATCTACAATTTGTTAATCGCAGTAAAGTCTATCAAAAAGTCTAATCATAACATACCAACGTTTTATGTCCTAGCTTCATTAGTCCTAACACCGTTTCCAGATTTTTTACCAACCTTGTTATAATTATTATTGTTATTTAATACGTCTTGATCAAATGTTAGCTATTGCTAAATTGTGCAGTTTTGGTAGTGGGTCATCACAAGAAATAAGAAGATATGTTTTTAACAAGTATTAATAATATTCCGCTGCTGTACTTTGCTGACAGTTGACAACTCAACAGTCAACTCAAAATTACAATTTTTCAATTCAAGCGTTTTTTTGTTATATCTTAGCTGTACTATAGCATATACATGATATACTTTCTTCTTTAGGGAAATTGTTTTCTCAGCTTTATATTGAATAAATAAATTATCTTAGGGAGGTATATTAATCGGATGGTTATTAGATCAAAGATAGGTAGGTATCTAAAGAAAAAACTGAATTTATCCGATGAGTTATCAATTATCTGCAAACGTAGTATAATAATAATTTGAGTATAATAATGCTGAAAAGGGAAATAAGCAATCAAGTCGGACAGCTGTCGTTAACCGTACCTTGCCGGCTCTGGTAATAAGGCAATGTTTTTTGTTCATTCCTTCGGAATTCATCACTTCTACCCTTCCTGACGTGCGTGCCTTAATATACAGTGTTTAAACAGATAATTTAAAGAACAAGCAATCTATAAAACGAAGAGTGTATATAATTATTGACATGGTTTAAAGTTCTTTTTCATTTTTGAAATTTGGTAGTTCATTTTTTTATTTGCATTATTGATTTACATATTTATATACACATTACCCAAGAGGAAACTTGTGGCGGGAGAGAAAACAGTTGCATTATTATCACAACAGTTACAGGATGAACAAGAATAAAAAAAATATAAAACTTGAGTTTCACATTACTTAATATTAATAAAACATTACTAAATAATAGTTCCAATGAATTTTAAGTTTTTGTTTACGCATACAGCGCCGACACGCGGCAAGTTTTTGTCAATAATGTCAATAAAGGGGCTAATTTCACACAAACAAAGCATATGAGCCAATAGCGCGCCAGCTGTTGTTGTTAGTTAAAATATATCGTGTGGTTACTGGTGTTCAAGCTCACTAGAGAAAAAACTCATATTAAAAAAAGTCACATTAGGACAACCTTTCTAAAATTAACAATTTATTTTACATATAAACTTCCTTCTCCTTCAGTGGTTTCATTTTTTTGACGGACACATGTTTTCGGACAAAAACTGTTTATTTTGTGTTTATTTTTGAAAATAAAATTTTATTCTTAGTACATGATTATCTAATCTAACTAATGAATTCTAATAAATAAAGTTCATAATAACCAAATATTTTTTACAATAATATGTTTTAAATTTCAATTTCATTTTGTAAGAAATATACATTTTGTGAGATAGCTCTTTATTTACATGTATCCTTCATATGCCTTCAGTCCATATACCTTCAGAATTCGAAGTAAATACTTCCGAAGTAATATCAATTTATAGGGAATGACACGTCTGGTCATACGTTTTTGAAGAACCCAAATTCTTCCATTTTTGGACTGTTTTTCACCCTAAATTCTCTTTTTATAGGAAATGGAAGGGTGTAGCCAAAATTTTGGCAACCGAATCATATTCAGCGCGTAAAAATACTTCGGAAATAACATATCTGGTCATCCGTTTTTTAAAAACACACATTCTTCCATTTTTGGATTTTGGTTCACCCTAAATTCTCATTTTATAGGAAATGGAAGGGTCTAGCACAAATTTTCGTCTCGTATTCAGTGCCTTAAAATACTTCGGAAATGACATGTCTGGTTAAGAAATGATAAATCTAAGCAATAGTTCAAAAAAAATATTTCGCATAAACATATTTTGACAACAAAAAAACAAGATTTACTGAGAATCTACAGGGTAGAAAGTTTTATGAGTTAAAAATTCGGTTTCGGCACAAAAAATACTTCGGATTTGATAGGTTTAGTTCTTGGAGCAGATTTTTTTTGTAGACCTGTGTTATTGAATACAGTTTTATTACAATCTCTCATTATAAAATCAATTCAGAGCGATATTTTTTATCCACACTTGTATCTATCATTCCTCTACTACTAGGTACAGTACAATGGCACTAATTGTAATAAATGAACCTTTGCTCGTTGTAAGTTGAAAGTAAAAAGCCGAGTACATGCTCAGTAACTCTTAAGCTGAATCGGTATGATTCAGAAATTATTTAAACTACTTATGACGAAGGACGTTAAAATAGTTAAAAGGCAACGCATAGCGTGATCGAAAACGGCCTCGAGAATAAAAATAATCGTTTCTTCGAACATGCATGCTTGTTAGACGGTTTTATTTTTCTCCGCTATAAAAGACTTATTTTGAACGAGAAGGCAGGGTGGGATCTGGGCTCGAATATAGCCTTCCGTTTCCCATAAATTAATTGTGTTCTTTACGGGAATCGTATAATTAAATAGTTATTCCCTAAATAGTTGTTAATTATGGTTAGATAACTTATACGCAACTTTCTTAATTTGCATTTCTTTTCTGTTTATATGAGAAAGTGTGATTTCCTAGACAGATGGATTACTTACATATCGTATTATTACGTATCTTATTATTGGTAATGTTATATTTAGAGATTCAGATTCTAATTTCACTTCCAGGGACGTCGACCAGTCTGTCCATCATTTACGCGAATGATCGATAGGCCTAAGGACGGATCACGGACGAAGTTTTTCGTCTATTTTTTAAAACTACTTGCCCGCAATTAGTTTTAGCCGTTCCGCTCAAAATCGCCGTCGTCAACGTGCTTCCCTCTACACGAGGTGTGGCTATTAAATAACCGAACTACTGTCATAACACTTTTTATTCGTTACCAATTACAGTGGCCAACTTTTTCGCCTTTAGTGTACTCCTCTTGGCCATCTCTGCACCTACAGTGCTCCATACTACTTTTCCATTGTTGATGAACCGCTTTCACACTTTCGAATATTGTCCACTTCAGTGTCTTCGTGTCTAGCAAGCCTGGATCAGTGTCAATGTTGTTCAGAATGTCAGCGCAAATGTACATTCCTTTTGCTTGGAAGTGTGGAGTTTTGGAACATTTTTGCGCAAACTTTGCGCATGTTGAACGATTCATGCAAATCTGGTGATCACACTCTTTGTCGATTCCTATTATTTCAGCAAGCCCTCGGATGCTTAGACGACGATTTTCGCGGATTCATTTACCAATTTTGTTTTCGTCCGTTTTTGACGTTGAGGGCGGACCGGGGAGCGGGTCGTCTTTGGTCGTTTCACATCCCTCTTTAAACCGTTTAAACCATTCAAAAACTTATGTGCGGAATAAACATTAATTCGCGTATATTTATTTTAACATGTCATAAACTTCTGTAAAAGTTTTCCCCAGTTTAACAAGAATTTTGAGATTAACCCGTTGCTTCATCCTAACACTTTCAACGCGTCACTGGTGCGTAGATTAATTCAAACGACTACAGCCTACAAGCCACAGTCTACAGTCGACAGTCTGTACACTACACTGCAGGCTACAGTTAAACTGAACGACCCACTGGCTTGTCCAGCGAGCTCAGGGTGGGGAAAGTATCACCAGACACAGTTCTTTTAAAATTTGTCGCTCGCAGCTCGCCGGTAGCAGTATCAGTTTGGTTATTTAATAGCCACCTCGTCTGCGTATTGTGCTCTATATGCATGCATATCAAAGAGAATTAAAATTTATTATAAATTGTGAAATTCTACTTCTGTTATTTATTCATATTTCTAATTATGTTATATTGTTAGAGATTCTAAAAAAAAAAAAGTAAAGCAAACAATGCTTTGCAAATTGCCTATATCCTATACATGTACAAAATTAACAAATTAATTACCTTGATAAAGACATTAAATCTCTAATAAACTTAAAATAATCGTTGGAAATAAACAATTGGTATGTGAACACTACTATCTGGGTATTCTACTTCAATACACAACACAGTACTCAAGAATGGGCCCAGAAAAGGTCTAACTACCCTCTTTAGAAGAAATTGGAACCGTTGTTGACGACTCTACAGAACGAATAATTGTAGCGCTACGACTCTTTTTTTTTCGGAAAGCCAGAAATAGATTGATCCAAACACAAAAAAGTTTTTGACAAACGTCAAATATTGAACTCAAAACCGCAGCGATAGCTCAGTGGATAAAGCGCCACGTGAGAAGATGGCGATTACTCCAAGAGCTATTATCTGTGCAGGTTCGAATCCCGCCTGTGGCAATTGGCACCTTTTACAGGGTTTGGTTGTCTGTCCTACGTCTTTTTCATGTGTATTCTCCCTCTACACGGTTGTAATGACTCTTAGAGGGAGAATGTCAATTTCTGTGGTGTGATTTATTATTATTTATTATTATTATAAACGAATTATTATCTGATCCCTTGGACATTCTGATCCTTGGAAAAAATTAATGGCTTTTGAGATACTTTAACTTTTATCTAAAAAATCGATCGTTTTTTTCATATTCACCCATAATTTGATGATTACACAGCACCACAAAAAAAAAAGTGAAATGTACCTCTGACCAAACTTGTTGATTTACATGTTTTTGGGGTCGCTGAATCGGAATCCAAAGCCTGTTTTGCCCCATCACGTCACATTTTTTTTTATCCTCAATAAGCTGAGGAAAAATGGCAAAAAGTGACAAAAAATACTCTAGAACCCAACCAAACCTCATAACCCAATACTGCAATAACTTTCAAACCAAAGTTGTGCAGCCATCCAAAACGGGTATTTTAGCCATAAATGGCCAAAAAATGGTCGAAAAATCGCTTTATAAATGGTCGAAAGATGGAGGATTTCTACCAGGACAAACTGCAGGCCAGACCCCTAATAACCCAATAACCCAATAACCCAATGGCCCCATTTTATACGTTAATCGCTTCGAAATGCCGCACGGGAAACTGACACCCCGAATCTCAGACTCATCCATGGCTGGATTTATTATATTATTTAAGTGCTACTGAATTTGGTCGCGATCGGACTAATGGAATGGGAGTTATGGTTAAAAATGTATTTCGTTGGAACTCCGCCATGACGTTTGTTGCATTCAAAGTCATATAACTCTGATTGTAATGATCTGATTATGATGAAAATTTGCTTGAATACCGTCCATGTTGTAAGCTAGAGATTGTGAGATTTTAGGAAAGACTGGATCGATTGCGTGAGAGTACAAGTCTGAATAAAATGGTTTGCTTTGACACACCATAACTAAAGTGCTATCGATCGGATACCGATGAAATTTGCGGTCGTTGTGATTTCAAATGGTATTGAATTTGGTCACGATCGGGCTCGTAGTGTGGTGGTATATGGTTAACAGGGTTCTTTGGGGCTTATTGATTGATGGCTATGGGGTTAGAGGTATGAAGTTATTGACGTATTCGGTTATAAGGTTTGATTGTGACGTGGTGGGGCAAAACGGGCTTCGGATTCCGATTCAACGACCTCAAAAACATATAATCCACCAAGTTTGGTCAGACATACATTTCACTTTTTTGTGGTGCTGTGTTATATCATTTTATTGTGGAAATTATAGTAGTTGGATATGAAACATATCGGTCAAGTTGTTCAAATAAAAGTTCAAGGATGTTAAAAAACTATCAGTTTTTCGACATTGATGAAGAGTAAGTACCTTTTGAAGAGTAAAATCTCCAAGAAATGTGTAAACACTTTTTGTGTTGGGTCAGTCCACTTCAGGCTTCCCTGGTGATTTGAAACGCCCCTCCTTATTATCACAGTTTTATGAATTTTGTTAATACTCAGAATTGAAACAACAATTATAAACATTTTTATTTGTCTAGTCTAATTAATTACGAACAATAATTAAAAGGAGCTAAACATTTGTTAAGAGCGTGTATTTTTTTTAGATATTTTGTACTTTCAATTACTATTTTCTAATTGTTTCTGTCACGAATCACATATTTCATTACAATTACTAAGAATAGATCGTATGGGAGACGCTTCCGTTTCATCTGTCTAAAATTATATAGAACTATATCAACCAATTCCGTCAACACCCACAAGAAGAACTTTAAACATACTATGTAATCATTCGATTACTCGTTTATTACCAATCGTTTTACCGTTACTCATATTTTTTAAAGCTTTTACTCTCCTTTGCCAGAGAGAATACTTTCAATTTCAGTTGCTGTTTGACTGATCAACGACTTCTAAAATTACACCCGATAAAGTTCATAAAAACCGGCAGGCACGTAGAGAGTACGAAAGGGTAAAAATGCAAAAGCACCGAACGGCAATTAAAGCTACCTGAACACGGTCGCTATCAAGTAGACTTGGTAATTACAAACAAATCTCCGGATTCCGATCAAATCGATCTGTGTAAACCAGGTACGAGTAGCAAATGATAGGTTATGCTCTCGGAAGTTAAAATGTTACTAGCATAATTCCACATAACTGGATCGGCAATCAGAATGTGTAAATTATTCTAGCCGTTCAGGCTGGTGTGTATAATTTTCGATATCTCGTTGTGCCTAGTACGATCACGGAATCAGCTTATGTGATCAATTTCAAACTCAATTATTTTAAGTACCTTTGCGGAATATAAATTTATACCCAGTCCTATTACGAAAATCCTACTCGATAAACAATGTTATTAGATGCCATAATAGGGGCATTTAATCAATCTTGACTGTCATCGAAGCGTGGAGGTGCAAACTTCGTTAAGCGATGCTATTATTTTGCCTAATGTCACAGTTTAATTATTTCCCCTTTTTTATTTATTTAATGTTGCATATTTACATGCATATTTGAAAGCACAACGTTTATTTTCATATGCATATTCAAAGTAAATTAAAACATTTGTTCCAGACAGCAATTTGGAACAACGGAATCCATCTATGGAATAGGAAACTATGAAAATAATATTTTTTTTACTGCAGAATTCCATTCACTATCTTATAAAGACGAAGTTGTCCTAGTCCTCAAAGGGACTAAATTGTACGTTCATTTCTTCGATGTAAATAGACAGCTAGCTTCAAGACTAACAGCGCTCATATCATCAAAGGAAATTATAAAAAAGCAGAGGGCTAAGACTTCCTGGATGAACACTGGATATTGTTAAGTATTTGGCACCTTTGACCCATTAAAAGCAACTGATTTTTCTTCACTTGTTAGATAGATAATAAAAAATAAATAATTACATACAGGTCGTGTACTCTAGGTATGGCCTGAGACATTTGCGTAAAATATTTATGTTTCACTGACATAAGCAACAAATTAACCAAGACAGCATTTTTTTTAGAGTGACGATCCACAGGTTACCATAAATTATGTCACATCCCAAGTATTCTATTTTATATATTTAATGGATAATATGTTTAAAACATGTGTAAGAAAGAAATGACATATATTATACGGCCTAGACGTGGCGAATCCTACACCACCTTCTCCTGCGCATAGAATTTTTTTTAGCTGGTAATATTTGCTATACCTAAGTCAACACGGGGCGATCCTGTATATCCTTGCTATACAAAACTGCTATATTGTCATCAAGCAAAAACATCATTTTCTGAAAAAAAAACATTTTAAAAAATTTATGGCGATACCAATGTAAAAGTGAATCGAAGACAATGCTATAAACTCAGCTATCAGGATAGCGCATTCACTGCAACGGTTAGAGACCCTCTTCTCATAATAACGAGATAGCTACTATAACGATATACCTAGTAGTTTATTTGCGAGCAATGCGAGATTGCCACTCCTAGCCTCCCTACATATGTATAGCGCTGCATACTACCATATCAAGTCATAGTAAATTACTTATTAAATAAGATCAACTGTTTATTTAGAATGAAAATTAGACGTTACAGATAACAGGTTTAAAATCGTTTAGGAGCGATATTAGATACATATTTTAAACGGAGTATACACAGTTTAAAGTAATTTGTAACATGTAATTAATGGCTTCCATAACTGAATACCACGCAGGTTCGCAATCCTCACTGGCTCAAAAATCTGTTAATTTCCGAGCATCGACGTGATAATTGTACAGTAACTAGTTATATGCCCCCTAATACAAAATATAGTCGGTTCAAATACGTCAGGTGTACGGTTGTACTGTTCATTTAAATATAGAGTTTGGAACAGCCAAATGGAATAAATTCAATAGCCCCAGTATTATGCATTTTTTTAGAAAATTCTAAAACACGTGAATTTCTAATTCTAAACTGACATCTTGCGACGTAAAAATGTCATCCCTAAATTCAACCCCCTTCAGGTGACAGCTACAACCCCTAAATTTTCAAATTGGAAGTAGGGACTTGTGATACTTCATTTGAAAGGTATTTTCATTCTCTATTCAAAACTGCTATGGTTTTAAATTTTATTGCATAAATTAACAAGAAAAAAAAGTTTCTCCAGCGTAGGAAATTCGTTACATTAAAATAAAAAACAAATAATTATTAATGCAGCAGATGTTCAAAATGCATGCCTCCAGCATCTTGGCAGCATCGTAGACGTAAATATAAATGTCTTCTAACGTTAGTTAACATCTACGGGGTAATCGATCTAATTGCAAGTGTTAGTTCTTCTTCTTAAGTCAGCTAAATCGTCGGGTTTGGTTTTGTAGACCATACTTTTTACATATCCCCATAGGAAGAAGTCTAACGGCGTGAGATCAGGTGATCGTGCAGGTCATTCTGCAGAACAACGTCTCCCTAGCCAGCGATTTGGAAATGATTGTGTGGAGATATTGCCGGACATTGACTTCGTAATGTGCTGGTGCGCCATCCTGCTGGAACCATATTGTATTACCTGGAAGTTGTGGGTTTCCTTCAGCTGGATACAAGTTTGCCATCGTACCACCTGTCATTTCTAAAATATATGAATATGCAATGTTACTCCACCTACTTAAATTTTTAAACAAAAATAACATCTTAAGTAATGATCAACATGATTTCCGCTCTGGATATTCAACGATCACTGCGGTACATTCATTTTATGAAAAAATATTGGATACAGTTGACGGGGGTGAAAGTCCGACTGGGGTCTTTTGTGACCTAAGCCGGGCATTTGACTGTGTTCAACACGACATCTTACTAAATAAATTAGATGGATATGGAATAAGAGGTAAAGCATATGATTGGTTTGCGTCCTATCTTAATGAAAGGAACCAAATGGTAAGAATTAATTATCTGGAAGCAAATAGGATAACCTGCCATACGTCAACTATTTTAGATAATAAAGTGGGTGTACCGCAGGGATCTGTATTGGGGTCCATTTTGTTCAGTATCTACATTAATGAGCTGCCGAATATACTTACTGAGGCATTTGTTTCATTATACGCTGATGACGCCACTCTTCTGTTCACCGATAAGTCTCATGAATCACTTCAAAACAAAATTGATACTACCGTCAATCATTTGTGTAGCTGGTTTAACAACAATTTATTGTTTCTGAATATTTCAAAAACAATTTATGTGACATTCCATACGCGGCAAAATAGTAACATCCATGACGTAGATATACAAATAAATGATATTCGTGTTGAGAAAAGTGACTGCACAACATTTCTGGGTATAGATTTTGATAACACACTCACATTCAAAAATCATTGTAGTAGAGTCACTAGTAACCTATACTTTAAATGTTTGTATTTTGGACAAATACATTCTAGACCTATGGCATTACTATATGGGGAGGTTCCTCTTATGCACATGACGTTTTCGTAGCACAAAAGCGCATTATAAGATGTATGATGGGGGTACCACCAACTCATTAATATCGTAACCTTTTTAAAAGTTATAAAATTCTTCCTGTACCAAGTGTGTACATTTTAGAACTGCTGCTGTATGTTTACAAGAATCAACAAGATTTTGACAAAAATGAGTTTATACATTACCATAATACACGCAATAAAAGTAATTTTCATATTCCTCATAGACGTCTGAATATATCTTCAAAGGCCCCCAGTGTCTTGGAACTTAAGTTGAATAATAATCTGCCATTAGCATATAAACATTTAAAAACTGTCCTTGCTTTTAAGACAAATGTTAAAGAATATCTTTTGAGTATATGTGCATACTCTGTTCAAGAATATTTTGATAATTGTAATACACCTTAGATATGCCTAAGATGATGAATTTTAACAAAAGGTTTTATATATATATATATATATATATATATATATATATAACTACTTTACTTATTTTACTTATTTTATTTATTTTTTTATATAAATATTTCTACTATAATTATTTTGTATAACGTTACTTGTTTAATCTTATAATTTATAATTATCTGTAACTTTAATTTATATGTATTTTAACTTATGTTTGTAAACATTATGTTGACTTGTCCTATACCTATGTTATATGGTCTTACGGGATAAATAAATTATTATTATTATTATTATTATTATCGTCGGTACAACATTATTTAGGAGCAGCGCTAAATAAGTTTCTCTTTCAAATTGCCGTCAATGAAGAAGGGGCCAATGATATTTTCTTCAATTATTCCTGGCCAAACATTAACTTTCTCAGTGTTTTGCGTGTGTAGTTCCCTCATCCAGCGAGGATTTTCTCTCGACCAGTAACGACAGTAAGTATTAGCAAGTTTTTATCATATTGTAGGGAATGTCGGCAATTACAAACATTTATTTTTTGTTCAGAACCTAAAATTGACACATAGTGTTACTCAGTGGCGGTGCGTGATATTTCAGCTAGCCATATCTTGAAAACGACGCATGGGACCCACTTCACTTTTTAGGTGATGACTATACACCTCTTACAGAAAGGATTTATAGTGAAAAAACCGTCAGCAAAGTTTGCGAAAAAATTTTCAAAAACACTGGAGCACTCCCTGGGTTCTCAGTAACGCTCTGTGGAATATTTGCAGTATATTTTTTTCATAATCTAGAAACAAATATAAGGAGACGTTTTTCGATTTGTTACAAAGTATTTTTGTTTCAAAAAGTTATGGCCGTTTTAATTTTGGAAAACAAAATGTTCCTATAAAATTAAAATTAAAATGGCCATAACTTTTTGAAAAAAAAATATTTTGCAACAAATCGAAAAACGTCTCCTTATATTTGTTTCTAGATTATAAAAAAAAATATACTGCAAATATCCCACAGAGCGTTACTGAGAACCCAGGGAGTGCTCCAGTGTTTTTGAAAATTTTTTCGCAAACTTTGCTGACGGTTTTTTTCACTATAAATCCTTTCTGTAAGAGGTGTATAGTCATCACCTAAAAAGGGGAAGTGGGTCCCATGCGTCGTTTCAAGATATGGCTAACTGAAATATCACGCACCGCCACTGGTGTTACTTACAAAAGTTTTATTGTAATGTAACGAATATCCTACGCTGAAGAAACTTATCTTTTTTTTCTTGTTAATTTATACAATAAATTTTAAAACTATAGTAATTTTGAATAGGGAATGAAAATACCTTTCAAATGAAGTATCACAAGCCCCTACTTCCAATTTGAAAATTTAGGGGTTGTACCTGTCACATGAAGGGGGTTGAATTTAGGGATGACATTTTTACGTCGTAAGATGTCATTTTAGAATTAGAAATTGACGTGTCTTAGGCTTTTCTAAAAAAAATGCATAATAATGGAGCTACTGAATTTTTTCCATAGGCTGTTCCACACTGTATACATAGATGTGGGTGAGTTCTAAAAGACACAGTGATAGTCTTGTAACTATGTTTTAAAAATCAATCAACAAACAAAAATCAACAATCAACCATCATAAATCAACAAAATTGCCAAATGTACTTGGTATCAGAATTGAAAGCTGAGATATTGAACCTGATACCAAATATCTAACACAAACACTTAAAATGACCAAAATTAGTTTACGCAAAAATACGTATTCAGGAAAAATGCGGCCAATATTCATAAGAGGAATACATCTTGCTCATTAGCTCATTAGAAAATCATTACTTTTATTTTAGAAATAGTAGATAATAAAGTATACAGAGTGTCTGCAAATTACACCGACATCTAACTGCAGGTGACAAAGGAATACAGTCTACGAAAAAAATGTATGTTCTGAGTGTTTTAATACTTTTTTTGCTCGTTTGTTTAGAATTTTTGGTTGTATCCTTTCACAAAAATGCGGATAAATTAATACATACTGGTTGATCATTTTTCGTGGTCTCGTTGTAACGCTGGAACTAGAGTCCTTTTAACTGTAGAACTTTTACGTGAGTTGACTTTTTAACGCTCACCACATATTTTGCTAAATTATGTCTTATGAAAGGTTCCTATAAAAAGTCATTTATGAAAACAAAAGGGTGTCATTATACTCGTATGGATTATAAGTCCGCTCCTACGTCTGCTTAGTTCAACTTTCGTTTGACAGAACTTTGAACTTAGTAGGCGATGAAAAAAAATTCTGTATATGTTAATAATCGAATACAATAAATCTGTAATTTTATAGGTTTATACAAAAACGTGCATATTTCAGAATTATTTTTATTTTAAACACAGGTACGTTTTAAGCATTAGATAACGTTACTTCTAATACGTGTAATTATTCCGTTAAACATTCATTAAGCCGCACATAGACGAACAAGTTATCAAACATGTCGTCAACTTTCCATGTTGAAAATGTTGATAGTCTATGAGCGGGTTGAAGGTTGAAAATAGATATTGAAGATGAAATCAAACAACTTCTGTTTTTCGCGGGCGCAGCCTGATGTTGACTTATTTATCTGTTGTAGTATGTGGCTGTGTTGTCAAGTTGAAAATATTAGTTGGCTTAACTTCTCAAGCCAAGGTGTCCATTTGTGTTCTTGTGTTTGATAATTGGCTTTTTGTTTGTTGTTGTGACTACTACTCCAAATAATAAATCGTGCTGACAATTTCTGAAGGCATTCAAAGGAGTTGTGGTAAGTCAAGTCTGATGTATTTACAAACATAAAAACTTTTGGTACTTTAACTCTTAACTTTTTTAAAGAGAAATTAGAAATACTACCGAGACGTGCTACAGGAGATACATTCATTTCCTACACAAATATTCTCTACTATTTTCTATTGAAATTCACTAGGAGTGAACGCTAATCCTTCAATTTCAGAATAGATGGCATTCAAGTTGTTAACTCCTTGTTCAGTCTGTGACAAACAGATTTACATCTTAGCTGACAACCCAGTTGCTCGTTTATCAGCTTCTTTAAATAAGAATCTTCCTTGTATGCACGGAAAATTCGCAGCTTCTGCTGTGCATTGACACAAATTGAGGAAAAAAAACTAACTAATCTAAATCTAAATCTAAAAAGACATACTAATCTGGAACAACTTATTAAATATTATACTGCAAAAATGTATACACAAAAACGTCTAGAAGTAGAGAGCCATCGACCTACCTACTCCTAGTAGAATTTTATACAGGGTTTGTCCGGAAAGTAATGTCAGTGAATTTTTTTTCCCGAGACTGTACGCGCCAGCCCGCGCTTTACGTGGTGGAGGGATCTGGCAACAAGGTCCAACAAGCGTCAGTTGGTTACCGGTCATTGTAGCGGTCGCATCACTCATTCTTTGAGAGTCGTTATAGTGACCCGGTGCAAGAAAAAATGCAACGTTCGCTTGAGCAACGGATGGCGTTCAAGTTTTGTGTGAAACTGGAGAAGAGTGCTGCGGAAACCATTCCAATGTTGAAGAAGGCTTTCGGCGTCGATTGTCTTTCGGACAGGCAAATTTTCCGGTGGCACAAGGCCTTCGCAGAAGGTCGGTAAGATGTCAACGACGAGAGCCGCGCTGGACGGCCATCAACCTCCGTTTAATTTCCGAAACATTAGACATTACGAAAACCATTGTTCACGAAATTGTGTCGGAGTCTTTAGGAATGAGGAAGGTGTGCGCGAAGCTCGTGCCAAAAGTGCTAACGGACGATCAAAAAAGCGAGGCGCGTCGAAACCTGCGAAGAACTTTTGCACACCTGCGAAGACAACCCCGCTTTCCTTGATGACGTCATTACCGAGGACGAAAGTTGTGTCTTTGAATACGATCCGGAGACGAAGAGGCAAAGTGCGGAATGGCACACGTCGAACTCCCTCGCCCCAAGAAGGCCAGGATGTCCAGGTCAAAGATCAAGACAATGCTGATTGTCTTTTTTTGATTGCCGGGGATTGGTCCATCATGAGTTCGTTCCGCAGGGGACAACCGTAACCGGAGTTTTACGTCGAGGTGCTGAAGCGGCTGAAACGCAGGGCGAATCGCGTCCGCCCAGACATCTCAAAATCCTGGAAGTTTCACCACGACAATGCGCCTTCGCACACCTGCTTCCTCGTGGCCGCTTACCTCGTCAAGGCAGGCGTCACCGTTGTTCCCCAGCCTCCCTACAGCCCCGATGTGGCTCCCCCTCCCCCCAGACTTTTTTCTGTTTCCGCGCCTCAAAACCCCAATGAAAGGACAGCATTTTGGGTCGGTGAAAAACATTCAGAAGGCTTGCACCGACGCTTTAAAGGCGATTCCGGAAAACGACTACCGTGCGGCTTTTGATGCGTAGAAGACCCGCTGGAACCGATGTGTGGACGCAGGAGGAATGTAAGTTTCTAAAGACTTGTACACATAGAACCAATAAAAAAACATTTTTCAAAGCTCACTGACATTACTTTCCGGACAGACCCTGTATATATGTTACATGCCGCGCAAAAACGTTTAACGCAACTGCAGGAAAGTCACAATCTTTAGTAATTTAAATGCAAATCGCATGCGGCGGCTTTCATTTTGTCATTCCCATTTTCTGTAATAATAGCGAACGATTGCAAATACTTGTGAAAATAAATGAAGTCAGTTCCGCGAAGTTGACGCGTCTAGGACTGCGGTAACCCTGCGATCAAAACGAAATCGGCCGATTTAACGCGAATAGGGAACATGCGAAAGGGTTTTCCGCATATTCTAGAGACCGTATAAAATTAAAATACGTTTAAAGCTAATTTAATATGCAAATTGTCAATCGTTTAATGCGACCGAATTAGAGTATTTGTTGATGAATTTAAATTACACTTGATATGATAATCGAGCGCAGTAGAGGCGATTAAATTACGAGAGGTCGGAGAATATTCACGCTGTAATCTCCAATTAATCATCGTAATTTGTATGTGCTTTCTGGTTAATAATGTGTGGTTAATACAAAATACTGTTAAAGCGCACAATACGCCTTAACAAACATGTGCATTTTATACCCTACTTACAGTGTGTTCCGATTTATAGGTGTACAAGCTAATAACATGGTAAAGGAAAAACAAACGAAAACCCATTTTTTTCTGATTACTCTACAAGGGGGCTTTAACTGTAACCTATAACTTTCGCCAAGTTATCAATGCTTGGTCTGCTACGACCTTTTTTTTGAAATTATATTATCAATTTTTTATCGAAAATATAATAACACAAGAATGTTTGGGATTACTCAAAATACCTTTGTACTGATTTTGATTACAGAATAGTTTTTATTAATATTTTTATTCAAATCTTATATTTGTAAGTTTTTAGTAATAAAAAATTACTTAGTCGAGTACATATTTGCTATAGAAAAAAATAACAATCGCAATTTGATAATTTATTAATTTCTATTAATAATAATATTTCTACATAACAATATTCATGGATCTTACCTTAAAGCAGCAAAAATGTGACAAATGCAAAGAGTTTGTGACTACATTGAAAAAATATATAGGGTAAAGTAAGGAGAGATGGCCCAGTAGGAGAGACAGACCACTGATGATTTTCCGTAAAATATTGCAATAATGCATGCTTTGGTTAGCTACAATCGTGCATTTGCGTTAGTTCATTCTGCGAAATGCGTCGGTAAGGTGAAGTGTTTTCGCTACAGTAAGTTATTTTCAAATGTAATTTTGGATACCCTCATAAATTATTCGTGTGTTTGTACTCAATCGAGTACACGTAAATTGTATTTACAATTTTATGTATGCCATTGTCTCGTTATATGTTTGAAGTAAATATAACCTAAAAAGTAACAATTTGGCTTGTTTTATTCCGCAGTAATTCTCCGGTCCGTCTCTCCTCCCGTTACAGGAGAGATGGACCAGCTTTATGGAGGAGAGATGGACCTATATTTTAGGTAGATATAAACGAGGGTCTAAAACTGTGCCTTCCATCAGTCCCAGCGAAGAAGGTGAGGCTATATATTTAAAAGAAAAAATATGAAGGCTGAATTGTGTGACGGAATGTTCCCAGCATCAGGAATACGCATGTCAGAAAAATCGGCTTATGTGAGCTCTGAAATATTTTTGGATTGACTAAAACTCCATTTCATCTGGATCGTCTGGAAGCGATTGATATTGGACGGGCATAACTCGTATATAACCAACATTGAAACTTTGGAATTTGCAAAACAACATGAATTTATTTTGTTCTGCTTACATACATAGATATACATTAAACTTACATACATAGACATATATTCAAGGAAAAAGAATGTTAAACCTAAATATCAGCCAAAGAATAAAATATACCTATAGAAGCCCAGGCGTAAGTCTTCCTCTTCCTTTTGCTCGGATAATATAGTTTTACACGATTCCTCGTGTGGAGGTGAACATATTAGTGACTGTGTCGGATGCGGTGAAGATTATTATCGTCGTACTTCCAAGAAAGAAGACTGGATACTGTGCTTATTATGTTCCCGGTGGTTGCATCAAGGTTGCACACCTTATAATAATGTGTGTCAAATGTGTGGCGTTGCTGCGACAAAAAAAGAAAACAAAGAATATGTAGGTCCATCTCTCCTACCTCAGGTGGATCATCTCTCCCATACTGGGTAGGAGAGTTGGATCAACGCAACGTTTCAGATTGTATTTTTTTTTATTACGAGTTCCTCTGTTCTTTAAACTATGCCACAAGTTGTACAATGTTAATGTTTATGTTTCCTATTTTTTGTAGAGTTTTATTTTGATCAATAAAAAAGTTATTGACGGCTATTCAAAAGGTGGTCCAACTCTCCTTACTTTACCCTATCGCTTTCACTCAAACACTAAGTATATTTTTAAAGATATATACATGTATGTTTATCTACTACTCGAAAAATAACAATAGGCACAATGAGTTGGAGAATCGAACAAGGGCTTACTTGACTGAAACGTTATTAGTAGAATTCGGAAAGTTTGCTTTGTCACGCGTGTTAAACTACGTTAGACTATCCTGCTCTCCCGCGCCGAGATGCCGTACTCGCGCTGCACATACGCGGGTTCTGGAGCGTGGGTCGATGCCGTACGTAACATGGGCAAGAAATACACGCGTATATAATTTACAAGGCGCTTAAAAATACGGTTTATACTTTCTTTATCATAGAGTTTTATAGTGCCGAGCCCTGCGTTGCGTCATATATTCCCGGACGCTAGTTATCAGACTTACCCACCTTTACATTAGTCCAGTAAAAAGAAAACAGTAAATATACCTAAGTTATAAAAACGCAAAATAAAGTAATACCAATACCAATAATTATTATATTCTACTTTCCGCCAAACCTCCCTCAAATACGGAGTGTTTGCGTGAAAACAAGTTAATATATTTTTCCTATTTAGCCCACTTGTACGGATTTTTCACATTTTTGCAGTTCTAAGATAGAAGCCATGTCACCTCTTAAGTTGTAAAGTATATTGTTGTCAAATTTTTTACTACTAAAACTTGAGACTTTTACTACTAAAGATTTGAATAAAAACATTGTATGTATATGTGAAATAGTATACAGTAGTATGTAAAGCCGACATCGGCCGGTTGTGAAAAAGGACAAATTCTACACTTCTCATTCTAACGACTAGCGCAGGTCGTGAGAGGGCCGGTCTTATTCCCTCACTACCTTCGATGCGTATGCGGTTGCTTCTTACCTGTCGTTTCACTTCTGTTTGTCCTTTTTCATAACTGGCCGATGTCGGCTTTACACACACGGTATACCTATCATATGTGTACGTTAGACATCGGCCAGTTATAAAAAAGGACAAATAGGAGTGAGACAACAGATAAGAATCAACCGCAAGACCGACCCTCTCACCACCTATGATCGTCGTAGAAAGAGAAATGTAGAATTTGTCCTTGTTTACAACCCGTCGATGTTTGATGTACACATACGATATAAAAACATTGTATAATTAAAAAAAGATTTAATAATCAAAATTATTACAGAGGCATTTTAAGGGATCCCGAAAATCCCTGTGTTATTATGTTTTCGAAAAAAATGCTCTTCAAAAAGGCTCTAGATGTGTCCTCTCGTAGAATAATGAGAAAAAATATTTTGAGTTTTCTCTTCATTTTTCGTTACCAAGTTATTAGCTTGTACACCTGTAAATCGGAACACTTATGTATAATATAATTTCACATCATAAGTGAGCAACTAGTGTCAGGATAAATTTGCGGCAACATTCTAGGAGCATACGATGGAGGTAACAATAAAACTAGTTCTTTTTTTTTCTTCGTAGGGTACCCTCCTATCGTGATATCATTCCCCCAAGAATTACCTTCAACTTTACTTTTTTTAACAAGAACTTTTATAAAACTCGAGCATCTTCTTTGTATTATAAAATCAAGTGGGGATAGTGCTAAGGTTTGCACGTACACCATTTGTACGTCCAAAAAATCGTCACACAATTTCAATTATTATTATTAAATTTCAATCGTAATAAAATAAGTTCATTGACAGTGACAACATAATATAACATAATATAACATAATATAACATAATATAACATAATATAACATAATATAACATAATATAACATAATATAACATAATATAACATAATATAACATAATATAACATAATATAACATAATATAACATAATATAACATAATATATACATATTTACGTATATACATATTTGTCGCTATCCGTCGTATACTTGGACATACATCCTAACTAGCAACACCACTAACACCACTGATTATACCATTCCACTCGCTTAAGAATCAACCAGACATGGCATTTTTGTATCGAAGGTTGCACGCTGGAAAGCAACCTACAATCGTAGGTTGCTTTACACGCCTGCCCATTAGCTAATATGTTCGACAAGGAAATATCTCGCCAAAATAAGCATCCAGCAGGTTGCATTATTTATTATTTCAGTCAGTTGTACTTCGGCCGCGGCTTTAGTGAGGGTCGCTTATGTATTTTCATCGTAAATAAAAATGAATTCGGTACAGAGTTTAATAGTAAAACCATTTTGTATCTGAAACGAGGCATTTTATTAAAGAAAATGTACTTTTTATCAGTTTCGAAAAAAATGGATCGTTTTTGAGATAACTGAACTTTTATCTGAACAACTTGACTTTGTTTTATATTCACCAATTTTTTATTACCATTTTATTGTGGTAAATATGACTCGCATAACAGGAGCGGCTAATAAAAAAAAAAAAAAAAAAAAAAAAAAAAAAAGAATGACTGGATAACTCCAAAAACCGTTTCGGAACATACCAAACCGTGACAATATGAATAATGACAATATGAAAAATGAACGTTGAAATCTGTGGTTTCTGTACGAAAAGTAGAAAAATAAAGTCTATCAGCTAGAGCAGCTAACAGCTTGTCACAGCTAAATGTCTAACACACATTAACAGTTTTGTAGCTGTATCGATTACACAGCCTCACAAAAAAAAGTTTCTGACCTGGAGGTCTCACTATGTGTACTATATGTTTTTGGGGTCGCTGAATCCGAATCCGAGGTCAGTTTCATCCCAGCACGTCTGGGTTCGGCCATAACCTCAAAAGATCCTCAAATTTGCTATATCCTTTTAATTTTATATAAATTACTTAATAATCTAATAGATTGTGCAGATTTGCTTTCTCTTATTAGTTTTCACATTCCTTCTCGTACAGTTAGATATAATAACATTTTTAGTGAATCCTTTCATAGGACAAACTTGGGAATGAACTCTCCAATTGCTAGAATAACTCGTAATTATAATGATTGGTGCTCGGATATTGACATTTTTTGTATTAATCTCTTATCCTTTAAGAGATATAATAGACTACGTATTATATAATTATTATTATTAAGATTTTTTTTTGTTTTTTATTCTTGTGTTTGTTATTAAGTTGTTTCCCTTACTTACTTATCCATAATAAGGCAATAGTGGATGCTTCTTTGAATCTTGTATTTGTTTGCATTCCATGTAAAAATTGGTAAATAAATAAATAAATAAATAAAAAACCACAAACCCGATAATACAATAACCAACTGACCCCACACCTAATAACTCCATAACCCCATAGCCACATAACCACATAACCCTAAAACCCGGTAAAAAAAAGAGGTCTCACTATGTGTACTATATGTTTTTGAGGTCGCTGAATCCGAATCCGGGGTCAGTTTCATCCCAGCACGTCTGGGTTCGGCCATAACCTCAAAAGACCCTCAAATTTGCTGTATCCGTTAAGACCACAAACCCTATGTCTCCGAAACCTCATAATCCTATAATACAATAACCCAATGGTTGTACATTACGTTGGATTACGGCATGTAGGTCCATGTACATATACAGTTGGAGTTCTGGCATTCCCAGATTCATTAATTTATTTAAAGATTTATTTATTTATATATTTTTTATGGTGTATATTTGCTTGAGAACTGTAAAATCAGTTTCATTGTGAGAGATTGTTATTTAATTATGTGGCTATGTGGTTATGTGGCTGTGGGGTTATTGGATTATTGTATTATAGTATCATGAGGATTAAGAGCCATAGGGTTTGTGGTTTTACGGATACGGTGAATTTCAGAGTGTTTTTTGAGGTTATGGCCAAATTCTAATGTGCTGGGATAAAACTGACCCCGGATGCAGATTCAGCGACCCCAAAAACATACAGTACACATAGTGAGACCCCCACGTCAGAAACTTTTTTTACTTTTTTTTTTAGGGTTTTAGGGTTATGGGGTTATGTGATTATGAGGTTATGTGGTTATGTGGCTATGGGGTTATGGAGTTATTAGGTTGTGGGGTCAGTTGGTTATTGTATTATAGGGTTTGTGGTTTTAAAGGGTATAGCAAATTTGAGGGTGTTTTTTGAGGTTATGACCGAACCCAGACGTACTGGGATGAAACTTACCCCGGATTCGGATTCAGCGACCCCAAAAACATATAGTACACATAGTGAGACATCCAGGTCTGAAACTTTTTTTTGTGTGGCTGTTATTTAATCTAAACTTGGCCAGGCAGCCAAAAAAATAGATCAGTGGTAGACAGTGGCGGTGCGTGATCCTAAGATTGGGGGTGCACCATACATAAAAATAACGATAATCATAAGAATAATAAGAATATCCCTAATATGAGATAAATATTTATATGTTGTATTTAATATGAGATAAATATTTATCTCATATTAAGGTTATTCTTATTAACTTTATTAATTTGAAAACTTACATAATTTTCTTTGTATAATTTGGATTTTTTAATTTCAATGGTTATTTCATCGTGACGAACTTCAAGCATGCACTGAAGTAGCTCGTTTTGTATAGTATTAGAAGTTCCTTTAAAAGCCGCCGCGTTTTGTAAATTATACTTCATAGCCTCGTCTAATTCGGCACTGAAATCAATCAACCCACGAAAAATGCCTGGATTGGATGATGTTTCCGATTCATCGTGTCCTCTTAGGGCCAGTTCAAATTTTCCACAAAAACGAATACAGTTAATAATAATGTTTAAAACATACCTGTTTTTTTGAAACCGCTTCATTGTGTGCTGTCACTGCTCGTCGATGAGCAGAATCGAGCATTGTCATAATATTTGCAGTGCCTAGCACTGCTAAATTCAAAACATTAGTCATGTGTCCAGCAGAATTTGCATGTTTTTGTATTTTCTCGTTTATGTGATTTAAATCCGTTACTCCAGTTTTGGTCCAAGGTGTTTCTCCGCCAAACAAAACACACGGAAAACAAAACACTGCGTTCAATGCATCGCATCCACTTAACCATAAATGTTTTCAAATAAGTCATTATTAAATGTTCTTACAAATTGTTTATTTTTTTCTTTCACGGCTAATTTTAAATTAATTTGTGGAGTGGGCCTACCTAGTTTCAATTTGCACTTTTTACTCCAAACTCAAGCTAAAGAATGGAGTTTTTTAATAAGTCTTGAATAGAATTCATTATTCCAAACTAGATTCTAGCCGAAAAGCCGAGTTTATATTTATAAAACGTGAGCGATAAAACAGCGATATACGAAAACAATTCACAAACTAACCGATTCTGACTTCTGTCACTCTGGTGCGCTCTTAAACTCCGCACATCATATCTATAGGATTCGCCCACTACTTTTCATAATTGTGGAGGGGCAAGCAGTAACAATACGCGTTCGCTTTTTCGTATTGCACGGAGGCACAATCGTATTGTCGATTCCCGTGCCGCGATCGGAAACCAGTAGCGTTGGAGATAGAGACCGAGCGTCTAGTGGATTCGTAACGCTGCGGCCATATAATATTGAGATGGTATTAACGCTAGGGATGCGGAAAGGCGATAAATTAAGAATACATCCATTAATTACTAAATAAAATTATTAATGCTAAATTGTCGGTAGTGTGCGCGCACCAGCGCACCTTATAGCCCACCGCCACTGGTGGTAGACAAAACAATGTATTACTTTGACAAAAGAACGGTATAACAAACTTAAAAAAACGTAAAAAAGTAAAAACCAAACTCATAATTGCAACAACAAAAAAAAACTTAGAGCAGAACAGTTCACATAGGGTGAACAAGAAATGTGATAATTTAGATTGAACGTCACATTTTCAATATCAATTTTAATCTCCAATAAGCTGAGTGGAGGCCATAAATATGGCCATATCTAATATTTATGGTATTCCAATCAACCTGCAATGAAACTTTGTGAATTAAACTTGTATGAAATACGTACAAAACCGCATCATTAAATGTGCTTTTGTGCACAATAATTTTTTTGATAGTCTAATGTCTCATTTATAAATGTAGAAGTAGGTATCGTTTTCTCAAATATTTTATGGGTAAAAAACCGAGGTTAAAAAAGGTGTACCTACCTCAGGAAATTGCTTAACTTTTGCGTAATCAGAGCAGAGCAGGACCACAAAAAGCCAAGGTCGTTACGTGCTGCTACGTTTTAAAGAACACTAATTTGGTGTGGATACTTTTAGACGGCGCACATTAGGAATTAGCTTCAAGCGCTGACAGAGCCAAATATTGAATTATTCATATTAAAATTACTCATAAATTTTAATTAGAATTAATGTACATACAAGAAGTATAGCGTTATATGTAATTCTAATGATTATTATAATTGCGCCTGGAGTTACTATAATTACAAAAATTATAGTTATATAAATAGATCATAATAATTATAGAAATGATATATAATAATAAATCAGTTACATTCCACTATGTTATACTAGTATACTACGTAGATAAATATTTGTGCTACATTGATATATGAACAGATTTATATCTTATTTAAAAGAAAAAAGTTTTAAAAAAATATCAGCAGAAAATAATTATTCATTCCATACTAAAATATACATATTACGTTAAAATACATATATTCAGTTGTAAAAATATGAGGAAAATGCATTAACTATAGAGAATTCAGTTTATTACCTGGAACTTGTCTCTTTAGAAAAAAGATTTTTTAGAAGAAAGACATTTAATTTAAGTATTTAATATTTACTTAGCTTTTTTGATATACATTTTAATACATCAACAAGTTTAGTACTTTTTGCTTCAATTCATTGTGGAATCGAAATCATGAATACGAAAAAATATAAATAAATCAATGTCAGTCCAGAGATAACTACAGTTTAGTGGTCATGCAGTGGCCAAGTTTTGTTATAAGTTTAACGTTTGTGAGTTAAACGTAATACGATATACGTATATTTGAATCTAACTTCTTACAGTAAACACTACACAATGAATATGAAAATAATGGATCAAATTGTTTACATACTAAAGGAGAAAATTAGTGTCTTAGTCAGTAAAGAGAACTGCAAACAAGCTGTCACAAATAATCCTTTGTTGTAAATATAATAAAATTAAACCGTTCATTTCAAAAACCACATAAAAAAAATTAAAAAAGATGATATTTCAGGAGAATTAAAGAACTTATACATATGTACCTACCTATAAAAATGTTTTAATATGACCTGTTTAGGCGACTACAAGAAATGTAAAGGATATTATTATCACAAAAGATTTTGATGATTTAGGTGATTTTTGCAAGAAATGCTTCTTTTGGATATTAAATGTTACTTTTAAATGAATACTACCTGAGTTAACTTACCATTGAATTAGAGAGTTTATTCAAATTCTACACACAATAAGATTAATAACAAATTACCCCTACTTGGATAAATCCTAAACATGATCTGTTGATAACATAAAGCCCTTAAAATTGGGGCTTGGTTTTGACATGGTCCTATAGTACTTTGCAAGTTTGTCGTTTGGGAGAAAAGAAAGTATTATTTTCAAGTAATGTGTTGCTTTGTTAATTGTGTTTATACGCCGCCACTTAACGTTTCATATTTTTAATGCATTTCTTTATAAGTCTCAGACCGTTGTTGCTGTCTTTTTCAATATTATGATTAACCACGATCACTTGGTGCTCAGAATCAGACATTTTATCTACTAAAAACCATGTATGTATGTCTAGAGTATTAAAATGCACGCATTAGAATGTGCCGACCATTATCAAACCGGTAAACAAATGACATTATTATTGATACTCCCACCCTCTACCATAATAGTCCGCTTAAAACAACTCAACTGACTGACTTACGTGATTTTTGCAGAGAATTCAAAAATTAACAGAAATAGAACGTTACGAATGCGAGACATGTAGAAAAGACTCCATGTACAAAAAAAAACATGTGATTAATTCATTCATATAATATTCCCACAACTACAGATGATAATTACACGTAAGGCAAACATTTTATTTGTACTTTTTTTACAATCGACGTTCTTAACCAAAAATGTTTGACCATGAATGTTGATATCGAACCTTTGCCACAGAGACCTCCTGACATTCTTCCCATAATAAAAAACAAGGGTTTAATTACAAGATGTCGTGCCAGTGATATAATTTGCATCCTCCAGGCTAGGCAGGATGTTTTCATATAATTTGCAACTTTGTCATGTCTTAGTAACCTACATAACACCTTTGTTTTTGTTGGGTCTGTAATAACTGCCTGCTGTCGGCTGCTTAAAACAAAAAGCAAATCCGACACTCTGCATTTTCTCGCTATTTTCGTATAAATTATTAATGAATGTTAATTGGCAAGAATGTAGTTTATTTACATCGCCATTTCGTTTAAAAATGTCTAATTCTAATGTGGGCCGTGAAGAACCGGAACGAACAGATTTTTAAAGAAATGCTACCGACTTCTAGAAAAAAGGAAGATATTGTTCCAGTGAAAAGTTATTTCACAAACCAATTAAAAAGTTACTAACCAAGTTGGCATCACTAGAATGTGACAAAAACTGATCGATTACGTTTTTATTTCTAAGCACAAGATTTTAGAGATACTCCACATCTCCGATGCTTACTTGTATATGATTTGCAAATAAAAAACGTACTTATTTCATGTTCTCTTCAGGACATGGACTCCTTCATTGTTTTGCAATCAGAGGCAGACATGCAAATTAAATATGATATAGTTTTTATTATGAAATAGGTTTTTAATATGATATAGTTTTTAATTGAATATTTAATGTTTTTAATTCAATATTGTTCAATTTTTTACATATAGCTGGAATATTCTCTCCCAAGTACCTAGAGTCATGCAGCTCATTTTCTATTTAATCTAAAAATTTTCAAAATACTAGGGGTGAGAGTAGGGGTAGAAATGGTGGGATGTAAGAGGCAGCCTAAACTCGCCAATATACCTTCATAATCTCCTGGGTCATGAAGCCTGAACGTATGTCGAGGTATGTACGTATGGATATTCGTTATTATTGGTAGATACATTATATAGATATATACTCTTCACAGAAATTATGTTCATGTAGTTAGCAATTTTCGAGAAATACTAATATATCAAACACTCAACAATACATCGACCACGAAAATTGAAATATTCCCACGAGAATTGAATATTGAAGATAAAAAAAATGTCAAATAGAAAAAGAACTCTATAGTAATAATTAATATACCTTCGCTATATTATATAGTAATTAATATACCTTACAAATGTCGTTAAAAAAGCGTCATTGAAATATGTTTTCTTGTTACATTAATTTTGAGTGAAGGTAACTAAAAAAAGCCTTTCGTAAAAAATAATTTCTCTCAGCCGTTTCTAAGGAAAATGTACTTCATTTGATAAATCGATCATATTGATTTGATGCGTAGAATAGAATTATGCAAATATGTACATATATCAAGGAATTCCATTAAAAAAACTGAATTTAGTGTCATTTTCGGCGAAACCAGAAATACATCTTGAATTTTCCGTCAGTTGGCTGAAAATAAATTCTAGTATGAACGCCCAAATTTCCAAAAACCCTTAGTTATCAAGATATAAGCATAGCCCGACTTCCTAAGCCACCCGGTATGTATACATAATAAATATGGTACACTCTGTCCTTATCTGCAATTTTTTTCAAATTCAGAATTAAATATCTTGGACACCCTTAACTCCCTTAACTTTAGGGGCTTAGGCCCGGGGAGACTTTTAATCAGTATGGTCTAAACTACACTATAATTAAGTTTCATTGAATTTCGCTGAAATTTCATCCTCTCGGCAAACCAAAGAAAAATATGAAAACGGTAATTTATTAATTGTAGCGAATATTCATTGAATTTCAATTCGTCTCTTCCAATCAACGTGTAATCTACAAGTAGGTACTCTGTTGAAGAGTACTTCCATTGCTCATTTCGAAAAATTCATATTTCTTGTTGAACTATATTATATTGGTTTTTAAAGATGAAAACGTTAAATTACCATTATATAAGTTGGCATAATACATTTTTTTACCTGGCACGTGGATTGTCCTCAAAAATTTTGCACATTTGCGTCTGCACATAGGCTGTGCTCTCTCTCGGTCACTGATAGTTCTTACATTGTGCATTAGGAGTCTGGAGTAGTATGAAATGCAGTGGTAGTATAAAATGCATATCTTGAAAACGACGCATGGGACCCACTTCACTTGTTAGGTGATGACTATACACCTCTTACAGAAAGGATTTATAGTGAAAAAACTGTCAGCAAAATTTGCGAAAAAATTTTCAAAAAAAACTGCAGAACACCCTGGGATCTCAGTAACGCTCTGTGGAATATTTGCAGTATATTTTTTTTTCATAATCTAGAAACAAGTATAAGGAGAAGTTTTTCGATTTGTTACAAAATATTTTTTTTTTCAAAAAGATGGCCATTTTAATTTTAATTTTATAGGAACATTTTGTTCTCCAAAATTAAAATGGCCATAACTTTTTGAAAACAAAATATTTTGTAACAACTCGAAAGACCTCTCCTTATATTTGTTTCTAGATTATGAAAAAAAAATATACTGTAAATATTCCACAGAGCGGTACTGAGATCCCAGGGTGTTCTGCAGTTTTTTTGAAAATTTTTTCGCAAATTTTGCTGACAGTTTTTTCACTATAAATCCTTTCTGTAAGAGGTGTATAGTCATCACCTAACAAGTGAAGTGGGTCCCATGCGTCGTTTTCAAGATATGCATTTTATACTACCACTGCATTTCATACTACTCCAGACTCCTAATGCACAATGTAAGAACTATCAGTGACCGAGAGAGAGCACAGCCTATGTGCAGACGCAAATGTGCAAATTTTTTTGAGGACAATCCACGTGCCAGGTAAAAAAATGTATTATGCCAACTTATATAATGGTAATTTAACGTTTTCATCTTTAAAAAACCAATATAATATAGTTTTTTTTTGAACATTTTTTTCGCAAACTTTGCTGACGATTTTTTCACTATAAATCCTTTCTGTAAGAGGTGTATAGTCATCACCTAAAAAAGTGAAATGGGTCCCATGCGTCGTTTTCAAGATATGGACAACTGAAATATCACCAACCGCCACTGATGAAATGCATTACTTTCAAAATTTAATTTGGTTCGTAATAATAAGTTCATATTAATCTCCTTATTTGTGGTCACCATGCATGAGACGGTTACAAAATATTTACTGAATACAACTCATAAATAATCTGTTGGTACTTCTCGGACGCAATATTTCGTGGACCAGTGCAACATCCACCTTTCCCACCCCCTCTCCCGTCTCCCTAAGAGATGCACCTTGCAATTAAACCCCCATTACGGGACGCCGCAACGGCCATTATCCAGTCAGTTTGCATGCCGTAAAATTGAAAGGCGATCCTCGAATTCCTCGTAGGTAGTAGAGCCGTACCGCTATTCATTTATTTGGTGGCACTGGCACATCACCAACGTAACATTTAGCGTATCAAGATTAGAGTTTAATTACATATTATTTCGGATGAATACTGTGATTTTCTAGAGTATCTGTCAGATGGTCGGATAAAAGGCGTTTTTTGCCTGGTGGCTCTCCGGTTCCGCGTAAGGAGCTTTTGTTTCGGTTAATCTCGTTTTAAATATCGGTTGGAAGGGTTGCCGTATTTTTTATTGACCTTACTAACGGGTGGAACTTTATTTATTGTGTTTAATTGATAGGTATTAGGTTATGACTTATGGTTTTCGGCCCGATGCGTTTAATTAGATATGTTTTTTCTATCATGCAAATACGTGGTAGTGTTTATGAGCATACTTCAGTTTTTTAATGTCGTGACCTACTATTTCCATCTCAACTTTTTACACAGTGCGGTAGAGAAAGGAGGGTATGGCGAGGGTGGTGTGGTAATTAAAGGACTTTAATCGGCTATATATGTACAGTCATTTATTTACATCCGGTAGATGGAAAAGAGTGATCGGCGAAGATCGGTCTGGAGCCGGTGAATCGCAAAGATGGACTAACTATCCAAACGGAAAGTAAGTTCAAAACAGATCATTATGACAAAGGCATAAGTAGGTACACGTGCTGTTAGTTTGGTAAAACCGAACCGCAGGCTAGCGAGTCATTTAAGACTCGCCGCCAAAGGGCAATTCAGGTGTTATTAGCAGGAAGGAAAGAGGCTGTACCAGAGGTTTGGCACGGATCTGCACAAATGTACAAATGGTACATGCCGAAGCGTGGGAATTAGGTTTGTACAGAAATATACACAAATAGGTAGGTACCTACCTACACACGTACAGAATTGTCACAGGAACAAATCAACAATAGACCCACAGAGGATATTGAATAAGTGCCAATTTGATACAAGGATACAAATACTACATGTAATTAAACCTTTATTTGATTGCTGCTAAATTTATTTGCCATTAAATTTAAAGGTAACTTCTCGTTATATATCTTCACATGCTCTCCAAACAAAATTGTTATCATCATTTGTTATTCCGCTCGATATAATAACATAATCAACTGGCGAAACATACGCCGCTACCACCTCAGACATTATCCCGCATTATCCAACGAGTGAGTACACTGTAAACAATTATTAGCACGGCATATAGCAACGAGTCAGTGGTTTCAACCACAAATTTGCGTGCCACAAGGAGGGGAGAAGTTGAAACGTTAATCAGTTTACCGCAAGTACTTGATGTGAACCATTTATTCGATAGCTTGGTCGGTAGGTAAAATAACACGTGACACAATAACCCGTGAAGTCACACGTGACACAAACTTCGAAACAGTCAGGTTTGGTAGATATTTGGGTATTTGGATATTTATTATGGGGATGGATATTTACCAAATCTGTGTAACCATTTTTGAAACCTGAATATTCATTTTTCAAGTACATATAATGTAGATACATTTACATACATTATTTACAACCTATTTCTTAAAGATTTTGAACAAAAGTAGGTACTGGGCAAACAAAAAGATGCATTTTAACTAGATTCAAAGAACACTTACCTCACTTAAAATATGGTAGAATACAAATATCTTGTGTAGCCCAATAGGCTTTTGACAATAATCATGGGAAAAGTTAGTGCCTTAAAACTAACAAGATAACATTCTAACTAGCATTCACAAGTATAGAAATTGTTAAGTGTAATAGTAACATGAATAAAGATGTATGAATAGGAGAGATAATTAGATCTATCTTTGGTTTTAATCATCTCCTGATTCCTGATGATTAGAGTTCGTGCGAGCGCGGAGTGTAACAGGACCGTAGTCTGTTTACGAATGAAAATGTTAATATGTTCACAGAAACTATGTTGCATCATAGTACATTATTAAATATTATTACTTATTACCAAGCGCGAATGTCACAGGGCCAACACTGTGCATGTTCTGCCCTTGATTCGTTGGCCTTCACAGCTCACAGCTGACTTGCATTACGAAAACTGCGCTAGCAATTTTAGTTATTTATGGCACGCTGTAACAGACAGTCGCCGGTATTGCATCGCGTTGATACTTTTCGTTTTTACGTATTCGCCGTTTGTATTCGCCGTGTATTTAAATAACCTTATAAATATTAATAATTATTAGTTGAGGGGAGAAGTGAATAAAGTGAGGTACCATGCCAAATGTGAAAAGAAATAGACGGGAAGTATTTCAAACGTGGTTTGTCAGTAATCCCGGGGGTTTTAGGGACATACGTATTCAAGGAAATAACCTTTTTTGTACTATGTGTGAACGCATTATAAATTTTTCAGATAAAACTAAAGTAACAAGACATCTGAAAAGCCATGCCTCGTCCAGCGCCGACGACTCCGTATTTTTCTATGAACTTACAGAAGCCTTTGTTGCAAGCAATATTCCATTAAACAAACTAGAGAACCCCAAGTTACGTATGTTTTTAGAAAAATATATGGACATAAAAATCCCTCGTGAAAGTACGTTAAGACTTGCATATGTCGATCGGGATTACAACAATGTACTGACATCAATACGCGAAGATATTGTGGACAATTTCATGTATTTTATTATTAAGGTTTCTGGTCGAGACTTCTCGAAGCGAGAATTCCCAGGAAATCTGACTCTACTCGAGTCGAGAAAAAATTGTCAAGAAATCGAGAAATCGAGAAATTTATATTTTTAAGGTTAATAAGCTAGTCTGCTTTGAAGATTCTCACGTTTTTAGGTACCTCTTTAGAATACTGTGTAGTCAATCGCTTTATGGGTAGACATTTTAGGTAGACTAAAAGTAAATTCTTTAGTTGATTATGATGACGTTTCTTTAGTAGATAATAATTTGTTTATTTAATTAAATGAATGTGATTAAAAACTCTAATTCTTTATAGGAAAAAAGATACTGTAAGTATTCAACTTTAATTTAAAAATGGTTTGTATGAAGATACTCGTTATTTTAAGGTGATACTTAGGTAAGTCGATTGGGGTTATTGCAACTGTGGGGCAATTGCGCCGTTTGGCTATAACTTTCGTTGTATAAGGTCTCAGTAGAGGAAATACTCATTATTTCGTTAAATAAATGTCGTTATTGAACCTTATATAAAGTTATAGCCAAATGGCGCAATTGCCCAGCAGTTTCAATAGCCCCGACCGATTACTTACTATTTGTTTAATGACAAATACAGGATACTCAAATTTAGTTATTTTGCTTAAAAATATGTGTAACTACTCACAAGACTGAAGAATTAATAACTGTTGATGATTCTTGCATAACAAGCGTAGTTTTAATTTGCATTCAATTAAACATTTTCTATTTTTTTTAATTTAAATATTTCTCGAATATTCGAGAATTCCGGAAAATCGAAAAATCAGAAACCCTATTTATTATAGACGAAGCTACCGATGCTTGCGGGCGTTCAGTAGCTAATTTTTTAATTGGTGCGTTAAAAAGTGACACTGCTAGTGACAGCCACCCCAACCTGCCATGGGAACCTTGTCTCAACACTGACGTTTGTTGGGTAAGTGTTGCCATTGTTACGTGTTATCTTAATTTATATAGGTATTTTATCATTGACTTAACCGTACTATTTGGTAAAAATAGTACTATGTTACTACATACCAATTTATGTAAACATATTAAGATTTTCCTTCGTTAACTGACTACGGTCCTGTTACACTCCGCGCTCGCACGAACACTACTGATGATGACATGGTTGACGAAATGCGCGTTGAACGCAAAAAAAGTGTTTCGGTGTTAATTAGAAAAATTATACTATTTCCTACCTAATTTTTTTTTCGATTACATAATAATGATGAATAATGATAAATTCTAAACCAGAAGAGATACGAGTCGATTAAATAACAGAAAAGTTTCATATTTTATGGGCTGATGAAGGTGGACTGGTCAATTATTAAAAATTTTCAGCACTTTCAGAATTTTACAAATAACTCGCATATTGTAGAATCTAGATAAAAATGTTGTATAGTGTCCTGTATTATATTTAAATTTTGTACCTATATTTATACTTCATCAACGTTAGGCGTTGTGACACTCAACTTTTATTGTTATTGTGGACACTGGACGCATGTATTTTTTTTTGGACAAACATAAATCGATTTAACGGTGCCATAATTATTATGCATAACTACAAAAATTGTCCTTTATAACTTTATCACCTAATTACGCATGTGAATGGTAAAATATCTCTTGACTGAATACAACTCTATTGCAATGAGACAAGTACGCAGAACTACTACAAACAGATAACAGATTGATTCATGGACCTGTCAATATGAATTAATTAAATAATGTATTAACGTAATTATTACCTATCTTAACTAGTATAACAGCTAGCATATTACTTATACAATTAATGATTCTTGTCTTAATCGGAACCATTACATACTTTCCAATTCATAGAGTTAAGCGGGCAAACAGACAACTAGGTACTAGTTTCCTTCACTCAAAAGGAGCATGAAAATATGAAAATATTCTATGAATAGTTTTTTTTTATTATTCTTATATTCAAAAAGCCTGAATTTTAATATGTAAAAGCGCTTTTAAAAATAATTGTTCTATATTTGTGACGTCATTAAATTACAATTAGGAATGTCCCAGAAATGTAGAATATCTACAGTTCAAACCATACATATTAAAATGAGTCATAACAAAAAAGGATTATAAAAGTTTGTCTCATTAGTTGAAATTAAATCACATTAACTCACAAATGTGCACTGATACCAAATGTCGGTTGCAATCCCAACTACTGGTGCTAAAGTACAATACCTTGACTGCCTTTTTTACCTCTGATCACGCTGATAATACATTTCAATAATTTTTGAGAATTAATCTTTAGTACTAGTGAAGTGGTCAATTAAAAGTTTGCAAAAATTTGCAACTTCCTTTTTGCAGTAATTTGCAACTTGCCCTTTAGGAAAATCTTTTTCTGCACTTGTGTTAGCATAGGTAAGGCAGATCCTACCTGTTGTCTTTCTTCACCCCATGGTGTCACCTAAAAATGTTTCAGTTAGTTAGGTATTAAAATATTCTCACTTCAAGAAAGTCTAAAATCAAGCGTCTATTGTTATAAAAAGAAATTAGTTAGGTATACCCTTTCAGACCTTGTGTCCATTATAATGGACATATATTTTAAATACCTGTATTTTCTTAACCCAATGTTCATGTATTGGTTATTGGTATCAGCAGTAAATGTCACTGAGTCATGGCACAATCATCGGGTGTTTCAAGGAGTAAGTAATAGGTATTATTTTAGTAACTTTTCGTGTTATTTTTTTTTTTTCAAAATTGTATTATAAGTAAGAAAAAGTATTTGTAAAGCTAATTTTCATTAACTAAAACCAAACCAAGCATATATTATGATAATATCGTACTCTTAACATTTTTGTCCGCTGTAATGGACATTGGGACTAAGATGATGATTTGTTTTTAGAAGTATATGATCCAGAGGATTCCGAAGATGCCGCAATTCTATTGTCATAACGACAATATTGATTATAACGACAATATTTAATTTTTGATAACGAACTCTTAAATGAATAATGCGAAACATTGAAGCACATTGCGGAATTTTCTGATTTCGAGGAGAGTAGTGATGATGAAATAGTAAAAGCTGATGTTACTAATATACTTTCGCGAAAAACAGAAACGAAAAAACTTCAACAAACAGTTGTTGATTATACGAAGGTGGATCAAGAAAATTCAGTGTGACCTTATAGACCACATGCCAGAACTTGATGAAAACAAAGAAGCTTCAAGGTGCAAAAACAGTCAGTGCAAAGGAAAAACTCATGTGTATTATATAAAAAGTAAGGTACATATCTGCTTTGTCAAAGGAAGAAATTGTTTCAGAAATTTTTATAAAAAGTAATTTGTAGTAATAAATTTTGTTTACATTTTTGTAACCCAATGGTCATTATAATGGACCTAGTTTTTTTTATACAAAAAAGATAATGTAAATATTATATTACATTTTTTTGTGTTTATTTATCCTTAAATTAGAACTTGTTTAAAATTATCTTTAATTCACGTTAATAAATCAGGTCTGAAAGGGAATATTGGTTATAGGTTAGTTAGGTATTAAAATATTCTCACTTCAAGAAAGTCTAAAATCAAGCGTCTATTATTATAAAAAAGAAATAGTTTCTCTGTAAATTTGCAGAAAATAATTAACACAACTGTTAGAACATTGTATGTACTTGTTTTCAGAGAACATAGCCTTTTAACATTGTATTCACAACACTACCTTAGAGATCATTGCGTAAAGAGCTATTTGAACACACATTCAGTAATCAAAGATTTTAGTTCCTATCTAATTACCTATATATAGATACATTTTGATTAATGATATGTGTTGTAACTAATATTTGTAAACTATTAATATTTGTAAATTTATTTTTTCTAGCTGGATCGGTGTGTATGTCTTAGACAGGACGGCATTTTCCTGTGGTTTATTTAATGTGATTTTCTGTTTATTCCTCAAGAAGTAAATTATTCACATTGAACCCTGAAACGGGCGTCACTTTGGCGACACGCGATTTTCTAAACTGGTTGTACTAATAGGGTAGTTTCCTACTTCCTTTTCCTACCAGTTTTTTGTTGAATTCAAGCACAGAGACTGGATGGAAAATAACTAAACTGTTTTTCCCTTTGTTTCCATTTAACTTAGACAATAGTATCATTATTGACAACGCGTGTTGATAAACGTGTTGTAAATTATTTTATTTTTCTGAGAAAGGAATTGTTTTTGGGGCTGTTGGACAAACAAAGAAGCACTAATTTTTTGCCGACGTTTCGTCCAATGTCCTTAGACTTCTTCAATTAATGTTTTTTATAACGGTCTATGTCAGTTGAATGATCGATCTTTTCTTTACCTGCAGGTAAAGACAGATCGTTATAAAAAACACTAATTGAACTGAAGATGTCGAAGTACATTGGACGACACGTCGGCAAAAAAATTAGTGCTTCTTTATTTGTCCAACATGCCCAAAAACAATCCCTTTGTCAACTTATATTTTATATACGCAACTGATGACTACTATTTTATTTGTTTATGCATAATGTGTTTCCAAGAAGAATTATATGCTTTTGAAATGAAAGGCAATGCAATGCATTACACTGGAACTAGTTCACTGGTTCATATTTTTGTGTTTAGTATAGGACTCTGACAAATTATCATGGGCAAATACACGCTTCAATAACGTTTGGTTATTATCTGGAAATGATCAAATAGGCATTATTTTGTGAATACTCAACGTGCACTTCGCGAAAACTATAAACCACATAATCGCCCTTCTTTGCTTGCTATTCGTCGAATCGCTGAAAAATTTGAGAAGGATTTTACGATGCGAAAACACCAACCCACATCGAAATACAAGAAGTGTAGAGAATATTGCTGCTGTAAGAGTTATGGTTGCAGAAGTTCCAAATTTATCGATTCCTCGTCGTACTCAAGAATTTGGAATTACACTTGGGGTTACATTAGGATTGTTTATGTTCTCAACAATTCAAACGTCGTTTTTGGTTTGAAAACAATCCACAAAATATTCACGAGAAGCCTTTGCATCCGCATACCGCTATATGGTGTGGTTTATGACATGGTGACATCGGACCGGTTTTTTTAACGAGGCAGAAAATTCAGTTAGAAACACAGCATAATACTTATGCCACAGCATAAGAAGAACTATGCTGTGGTTACAAGTGACTTGTGAGCCGTACATATCGATGATAATTAACAGATTTTTTTGTGTTCAAACTTAGATGAAATTGGCTCGGAGGACTTGTGGTTCCAACAAAACTGTCCCACATCTCACACTTCCAATGCTAGTTGCAATACAATTTTGGTGAAATTATAATTTCAAGAAGTGCAACTGTTGTTAGTCGGCCTCACGAAAGTAGTGACTGACTTCTTTAAATTACTTTTTGTGGTGTTATTGGAAATATGTATATGGTTTATGTAAGCAAACCACGAACCTTTGATGTATTATGATTGAACATGTTATCATACATGTAATATCATGTATTACCTACATGCATTCGTAACATTAGGCCCGATTTATTGCACAAAGTCACAGAAAATTGGATTCATCGTATTCTCTCGTGTGCATTAAGTCGAGGCGGACACTTAAATGATGTGTGTTGATCAAAACACACAATTATTACCTAGATAGGCCTAAAATCTTTTGAAACGTCGAGACATTCAGTTTCAGAGAAAAAATATGTCTCTCTGTCGGTCGGTATGTCTACCTGTTTGTCTGTTAACCGTTTCTGTACACGATAACTCGAGAACGCGTTAAGATATCAACTCCAAATTTGGAACACATTATGTACAACAAGGAGATCTCGACCTGATTATATTTTGAACTTAATCGGTTGAAGGATTGGGGATTAAATGGGGGGCATACACTTTATCTTTGATTATTGGTAATTCTCAAACGTAGCAAGATAGACACCTCAAATTTGAGATGCATATACAACATAACAGATTCTACAAATTTAAAGATTTTTAGCTTAATAGTGGGGTGATTGAGGAGGAATATTTTTTTATTAACATACATTTTAGTAATTAGTAAGTGGACAGAGCTCTAAAATAATCCTACTTTTTTCGACACACATCACCCGCCCCCTGATAGTACGGTGGGAACTATTATAAAATACAAGAGAAATATTGCTAACTGAAAAACGTAGGTAAATGTATGGCCAAGCCATAACATCAATTTGTTTTCATTTGGTTGATTGTTGTTGAAGATTTGGTAATGTTCCGAGTTTTCTGGGTTTACTCAGAACTGTAAAGCAAATGCGTTACCGAAATAATCTCAAGTCGCTCCCAGTGTACCCAATTATAGGGTGAGTATTATATTATTATTATTGTTATTAACTGTCTATAGGAGGGGACGGGCAAAGGGGTTGTATTTTAACGTGAATTAAGGAAGATAATCATATGACGTGTCGTTTTATACGTTTTTGAAGTAGAAGAATTCAAATATCTCATTCATAAGCCCCTGACTTCCTCATTCAGGTAGTATTGGGGTTAGAAAATTATAGGTCAAATATGTTGTAGAAACTAAATTGATCAGGGAAGTCAATTTGGTAAATTAGTTCACACCAAGAAATTCAAGGAAGATGAATAAATACAAGGTGACTTGGTTCAACAGGACAAGAAGAACAAGTAGTTAAGGTGGGGAAGGAGAAAAAATAAATGGAAGTTAAAGAGGGCAAAAGGCGAAAGACGAAAAAAGGACAAAATGAGGTTAAAGGGGACAAGCAGATTAAGGAGGACAATGTGTTTAAGGAGAACAAGCAGAACAAAAAGAGGTCATGGAGGATAAAGTGATTAAGAAGGACAAGGATAGTAAAAGGAGGACGAGAAGAATAAAGGATAATGAGGGCAAAAAGATGGAGGCGGAGGTTGACAATTATGTCCGGGATGACAAGAACGCCAATTAGTCAACGTCAAGAAGATCATAATTGTACAATAAATAAAAAAGATCAGGGATATCAAAGAGGTCAAGGAGGCTAAGGTGGAAATTATAGAAAAGTCAAGGAGGTCAAAGAGGTCAAAAGTCAGATATATTTTTCATGGATCTAAAAAGTTAAAGAAGTCGAGTGGCATGAAAAAGTGAGAGGTCAAGGAAGTTAAAGAGGTGAGATATTAAAGAGTTCAAGATGACAGAGGTCAAAAAGGCCAAAACAAAAAAGGTTAAAGATGCCTTGGTAGATAATTACTGGGGTGGAGGACAGCGCAAAGTAGACAAGTTTATATTTTTTAAAATACCGATGTTTCAACATTTTATTGACGTCTTTTTCAAAGCTATTTAAGTCGAACAATTTGCATAGTATGCTTTTTGATAATTATGATCCAAATTATACTATATATGTAAATGTGTACTATGCAAGTTGTTTGACTTAAATAGCCTTGAAAAAGACGTAAATAAAACGTCAAAACGTCAGCATTTTAAAATAATATAAACAAGTCTACTGTGTGCTGTTCTCCACGCCAATAATTATCTACCAAGACATAAGTCAAGGACATTAACATTACTAATGGTTAAAGATGCCAAAAATTTCAGAAGGCAAAACATGTCAAAAAAGGAAAAGGCCAAAGATAGGGAAACTATTATAAGAATCAGAAAGGCCAAAGAGATGAAAAAGGACAAAACAAATGTCAATGCTTTCAAAAAGATTAAAACGTTCAAAAGTGTCAAAGAAGAAAGGTAAAAAAATCTCATAAATATAAAAAATGGAAAAAAGTCAAAATGTGTTTGTAACAAATATGAAAAACATTTAAGCATTTATAAATCTTATGTTTACGAAAAATATTCAGTCGATTACAAAGAACGTTCTTTTTCAAATAAATATTTATATTTCTATTTTCGAATGTTATTTGAAAATAATATCCGAAGTTTATTCATATCTGAACCCAAATAATAAAAAAAGCCAATAATGTGTCAAACATTTTATGCAAAACATAAAAGGTATAAAACGCAATATTCCAAACAAGCAATATCTACAATATTGCTTGTTTGGAATATTGCATTATGTTGTACAAATTGACATGGATATACCACTGTGAAATATGTTTTAATTGTACTCTTTATTACTTTCACATCCCCGTAGTAGTCGTATAGTCATCATAACATCACACTTTTAAGAATATATATAACCAAATGTTTTTAACGAGTTACTCTGTGATTCCTTGGGCAGCAGTTTTTTTATGAATGTATCAAAGACTTTTTAAACATCAAATAGGCCATCTGATGCAATCCGTTACACCAAAAAGGTTCATCTTTTTTATCGATGAAATTATAATGAGCGTATGATATCCATCCCATATCCAAAGGTTTTATATATATGTAGATATGTAAGGAGTGGGTTTATAAAAATGATCTCCTTGCTGTATTATTGTCTGTATTATCGTGCTTCAAAAGGATTACTTATACTTCATCAATATATATGTACACCTTAATTCACCTATTACCGATGTCATCGTATTTCTGATGAATTTATAATGGCATTAGAAGCTCTTCCTCTTACATTTTAGAAAATTTTCTTCTGCATTGACGTCACACAGTGGTGCAAGATGTTCTAAAAATTGGTAAAAATATGACGTTTTTTTGGGTGAGAAATTCGGGAAAAAGGTTTCAAGTATACATTCAACGCTGAGATAAATAATGGATGATTTTATATAAAAATGGCCAGTTTTGTTTTACCCAAAAACAGCTGTTCTTTATATTACCTCGAAACGTATGTGTACAATTTAAAAAACTTATCGATGACGTCAAAACTAAAAAATGTGCAAACATGAGGAACTAATCTAAAACTTCAAATCATGCCTAAATCTAGAATGAATATACGAGTACTTTGGAAATATCCAAAAATTACAGCCTCGATCAAGTTTGATTCACCGGTTTTGCGCAATAATCGTCTGATCTAAACAACTGACAAAAGCGATATGTTGAGAGACTGTAGAGACATGTAAATTAAACATGTAAATAAGGTAAGCGATTAAATTCAACCAGTATTAACAGCATTTTTGATTCAAATGAAATTGAAAAAAAAAAAGAAAAATTGTGTTATACTTTTTGCTTTTATATTATTTATTCGTCGTACCGACAGACGTGTATGCGTGGCACGTGCTCCTTGTAAAACTGCTCCGTGGACCTCCATACAACAATCTCTCGCAACACACACTATCCTCCATGCGATACGACATTAAAAAATGTAAATTTATGTCGAAGCTCGTATCGTGTATCTATAAAGACGAAGTGTAATAAAAACAAAAGAACACGTTTAAGGCACGGTCTGCGGTTGAGACAATGCGTTGTAGCCGTACTGGTACCAATAATAGCGACATTAAAAAATTCCTAAGATACTCGTCGATAATTCGTCGTGGGTGGAGATCACACGTGCCCCCCGGGTGTCATTTCGTTTTAACATTATTTTTTCTCTCTTATGTATTTTTCGAGACGGTTCGGGCAAGCGCTCGCCCGGCTGATCTTTGATGTATGTAATAATTGATGTAATAAGCATTTAAAATCGCTCCACTGCATAACTCGTCTCGTTTGATAATTATAAAAACACAAATATGAACAGCCGCTTTAGATAACTACTCCATACTCCATACAAAGAAAGAACTTCATACAAAGAAACTCCGTGACATTTTTGTACGCAGGTTTCAAAATGGACGAAAAAGTTTCACATTTTCAGCAAAACAACCGTCTAAGAGAACAATCTTTTGGTCTTTTTACATATGTTTTAGATATAATATGTAATATTTAGATATTTTACATATGGGGCATTTCACGTCAACTCTCCTGGCACCGCGCACGAGCACCGAATCCCTCACTTTTCAGTCCACGATTATGGCATTAAAAATCACTTTAAAAAAATAATGAAAATTTAAGATCGACGTATTTTTTTCTTCAGCTTTCCGGTGGTGTAATTAGTTTTTCAAATAAATGTTGACATAACCTAAAAAAAAAACACAAAACGTGTTATATCTCGAGAACGGTATTTTTAACATTTTTTTTTAATAGCCCCACTCGAGAGCAGCATTTTTTACGTCGGTATAGCAATTTCCAGAGAGGACTTTTTTTGTTTTTACGACATATGAAGCGACAAAGTCAAGCGCAATGCCGCGGCGGCGCGGTATTGGTGCGCGGTAGTGGTCTGCCAACGGTTTTATTAGTTTATATCGCAAAGTTGAGTTGACTTAAAACATCATTTAAGTTCAAATACACGTAGAAAAATTGGGTTCACATCGGTTCATTTCAACTTTTCGGTACATCGCAAAGTAAATAAGTGAATAAAAAACATATTTCAATAATTCCTGTTTAAAGAAAGCCAAATTGCATTTAATGTTTAAACATCTTATGTTCGAAAAAAAATAAATAACACATTTTTCATCTAATTATGGCGAGATGTATCTGATTTTTTGCGCGGTGGCGGTCTGACACGGCGCGCTAACGGTTGGCCGCGGCATTGCGCTTGACTTCATCGCTTCATATGTCATAAAAACAAAAAAAGTCCTTTCTGGAAATTGCTATACCGACGTAAAAAAATGCTGCTCTTTCGATTGGGGCTATTTAAAAAATGTTAAAAATGCCGTTCTCGAGATATAACACGTTTTGTGTTTTTTTTTTAGGTTATGTCAACATTTATTTGAAAAACTAATTACACCACCGGAAAGCTGAGGAAAAAATACGTCGGCGCTAGGAGAGTTGACGTGAAATGCCCCATATCTAAATTCATAGGCACCGATAATATCTGTTACACTCTATAGCTGCCAGCACCTACATCTTAAAAGCCATTAGTGCATAACTTTTACTTTCAAGAAGAACAAAGCTATTTCTGTGATTTACTACATATTTTACCACAAAATAATTCATATATTCCAAAAAAAAATGTTTTTGTTTACTAATTTTTGAAAACAAAAAATTCGGCCCATCCGTTATATCGAATTGTATGCAGAATGGCAAAACAAATTATATGAATAAACAAATTATATTGTATGATAATTTTTGAAATTTTGTTTTGGGTGCAATCCTACTTGAGTATCTGTGAGTATATAAATTTTCTTTTTTACGACAAAATGTTCACAATCTCTCAATATGTATACAGAGTAAGACTTTATACACCTTTAAACGACAAAGCGTTTCTGCGCATATGCTGCGCTCCTAAAGCCCCACCTGCGTTGCTAACTAACTTGCAAAATGACTGCCGTTTGAATCCGCCGAAAAAGGCTGGGTTTTTTCTACTGCTTATCCATTGCTATACAGAACAGTGATCCCCACGATCCGACGCCGGGTTGTGCTTATTGCCAGCAATGGCTGCCAAGACTTAATCCATCACACACAGTCTCCCCTTCCACACCGCCTTCTCTTGCACATATATTTTTTAGCCCTATCCATATGGTTTAAGAAACCACTTTGTCAAAATTTAGTAAGGAATCATAATCCCTTCCTACATGGCACATTTTTTTCATTAATAACTAAGCTTTATCTTATTTCCCAAATAATGATGGTTGAGTTATAGTAATTCTCCGTTTTGTTCATCTAGACTACTTGTAACATTTATTGTTTGCAATGGAATCAACACTTGTTGCAGAAGTTATAACTTAAGTATCTTATCTCACCAAATATAATATGTAAATAATACTCCTTAAGATTGATTCAAACCGATTAGGACATTCTTTTGTTTTGTAGGTACATTATTTTATTAGTACTTTACGTAGCCTCATAAAAGAAGTCCTCCCAGAAAAACACAACTCATCAGTTTCTACATCAAGTTGATATAGAATGTCTATGTTTGCTTCAGCAGGTTGCGACAAACTCGTTTTTATTCAAGAATATTATTTAAAAACTAGTTAGCCACAATGGATCGCAGCTGCCATTGACGACTGTATCAGGAAAAAAAACAAGAATGTTAGCATTGCAACGTCATTTAAAAAGTTAAAAAGTATAGAGTGTTTTATTAATTGAAGTTTATTACTGTTCAAAGTGCTCAAAGAATGTTGCAAAGCGTAGAAGAAAATTTTGAAGTTTTTTATTTATCTTTTAACTGAAACATGTCGCAATCTGCTAAAGCATACATAGACGTGTTATATATTTTTGAAACATTTGGAAAACATTCGAAGAATCAGAATATGTAATACCTAATTAATACCTAATACACAGTGTCCTATTAAACAAAAAAAAATTTTGGTTCATTATTCAAAATTAATTTTTGTGTACGGTAAATCACTTTTACTCGCCTTCACTCAAAATTAAGACAAAAAACCCCCTTTTAAAAAAAAACTGTGCCTGGAAATATTTTCAGCTTATTTTTCATATATTGAACATGTATTAAATAATTAATTTTTCATTTTTCTGGTTGTTGTTGCTATTTTATTTACTCATTTGTAAATATTTAAGTAACATTTGTATGTATAATATATTATTTTTTGTTGTAGTTACAATATAGTTATTAAACTTTAAATTAAAATAACTCGCAAACAGACATTTTTTAAATCATGTGGAAGAGTTCGAGAAAAGTAAAAAATATACACAGCTTTCCATTAAAAGAAAATATATGTATATTGCGATTATTGAAGAAGAGAAGATAGAAAAGCAAATCAAAGAGAGAACATTTACTAAAATTATTATATGAGAAATTTTGTATCTCCTATCATAAACCCTGTAGGTAAATGTCAAAATATAAACAAAAACCCTAGTGATTCCTATTTTGCCCATAATGTGGCTTTTGATTATAATTTTTGTTTTATTACTTTATTATTTTCCTCAGATTGGCTCAGCATACTCGTGCTGAGAACTCGCTTACATATGTTTTAAATATAAATTCAATTATTTTGAAGAACAATTTTTTATAACTTACCATAAATTATTTCAGAGTGCATTATGTTTCATTTGTATGCACAAGTTTTTTAATATAGTTGCTATTCAATGATTTATTGGGATTTTTCTATCCGCTAACATACATATATCTTCTAAATCTCTGAGTGCCCCTAACATTTCTTTTTGCTACTAGAAGAATATCAAGTTTTCTTAAATACGTTTCCTTATGTAAACTGTGTCTCTTTTGATATTAATAAATAGTAAAATAGTGAGTATGTATGTGTAGTTATAGTTAGCCATAATCTTATAAGATATAGTGGCTTCTGTGAGGCAATGACGAGTTCCCATGAAAATTGGTTCACACACTTTTAAAATTTGTTAAGATGAAGTGAAACCATTGGTATGTCAGATTGGCTAATTTCCGAGCCACCTTTATATGAAAACATTATTGTACATTCATTCTTTCACGATTACCAAACGCCAAAAAAAAACAAGTACTATTTTTTAATTTTTTCAATTATAAACGCTATTTACCAATTTCATTGATCAGTCTCTGGACATATTACGATGTTCTCAGGCGTTCTCCTGATTCCGTTCAAGGTAATCGCTATCGTTTATTATAATCAGCGCAAAATTTTCAAAGCAAATAAAAAATCCGCCAATTAGTTTGCACGCTATGCCGGATAATTCTATCTAAACAAGAATCAAGACAGCTTTGCGGAGCCTGGCTTAAAAATGCGAGGTGTACGGGGGACCCTGGTAACCCGAACGGTAACCTATGCTGATGGCGTAAGTATACAGGGTGTATATTACTCAACGGCATCGCTTTAGTTACGTCTACGCCATCAGAGATAAAAACTTAAATACATCAGGGAAGTGCTATGTGTATTAATGCCTGTTAGTATTCCATTTTCAAAGCTTTATGTCGGACATCCCAAAGAAAAGTGTACTAAGTCAAGAACAGTAATTTTACAGGAGAATCGAAAATAAATAACTTAAAGGGTATCCCCCCATAAGTATGGTGAAATTCCCCCCCCTTTTTTTATTTTCTTCGCATGATGAAAGTGTTTCTTAGGGCTAATTATGAAAGATAGACCGAATTTTAGGTCCAAAAAATTTTCCTCTCGGAATTTATTTTTTTCTCGGTTTTTAACTGTCGAAAAAATCTGAAAAAAATCATTAGTACAGAAAATATGATTTTTAACATGTTATATTTTTAACTGTTTTTTACTACCTCACTTTTTTCAGATTTTTTGAGTGGTGGGTCATGCCCAGAAGTGCGAAAAACGACTTAAAACGGCTTAAAATCATCATTTTATAGTGTCCTGGTTTTTTTCTTGCACTAAAAGGCCTCAAATGACCAATCAATTAAAAAATATAAAAACTACTAGTTTCGATAAGTGGAATTTTTCTTCTTACTATTTTTAGTGAACATATTTTTTAATTGTTTGAAGTCATTTGAGTCCTTTTAGTGCAAGAAAAAAATCAGGACACTATAAAATGATGATTTTAAGCCGTTTTAAATCGTTTCACGGACAAAAAAATTGATTTTTCGCACTTTTGGGCATGACCCACCACTCAAAAAATCTGAAAAAAAACGAATTTGAGGTAGTAAAAAACAGTTAAAAATATAACATATTAAAAATCTGAACCTGAAGCTTTTTTTGGTTAAAAGATATGGGATTTTTTAAAGTTTGAATACATTTTTTTAGAGGTCATAATGACCTTGAATGAGCTTAAAAAAAATGTTTTCATAAAATGAATCATATTTTCTGTATTCATGATTTTTTTCAGATTTTTTCGACAGTTGAAAACCGAGAAAAAAAATAAAACGTAAAAAACAGGCTTTTTTCCATACCTAGCTGAGAGGAAAATTTTTTGGACCTAAAATTCGGTCTACCTTTCATAATTAGCCCTAAGAAACACTTTTATCATGCGAAGAAAATAAAAAAAAGGGGGGCATTTCACCATACTTATGGGGGATACCCTTTATAAATTAAATAAATTAAAGCATACTGAATACGAATGATATAAATTAATGTGGACAAAAATGACAAATGTTACATTGTTCTACAAGATTGACATGAATCAACCTGTATTAATTCACAAATAGAACTGTTTTCTACGGCAGTCAACGTAAATATAATATCAGTCAACGTTTATATAATATATAAATGATATTCGGAAAAGAGTGGATAATAATGGAAATAGCTTTGTTAAAGTTTTCTTCGAAGAGAGTTTATTGTTTTGGCTCGTCATCAATAAAATGAAACATTATTTCGATTTTTTTAGATGTTACACTTTTCTTCGGGCGTGCAATATTGACTTCACCTGTTAGTTAGTTAGTTATATGAGTTGTTTGAGTCAAATCTTGTAATCAAAAAATTCGAACTCATGGAATCAAAATCACAATCCCTTTGAAGTGGAATTCAACTGAAAGTTGAAAAAGGTTTGAAACAGAATACGATAATCTACGTGACATCATTCTAAACCCAATATGGAGGACGCTCCAAACTGGCGGATCACCTTTGTCTTCACAACCCCCCTTGCCATGTATATCTAATGAAACGTCTTGACGAAAATATGTAACAGGATAAGCCATGCGACGTCATTCTAAACTCAATATGACGGACGCCCCAAGATGACGGATTACCTTTCTCTTCACAACCTTATTGACATGGGTATCGGATGAAAGGGTTTGACGAGTAAAATACAAGGTGGTCACAGAAACCCAACAACTCCACGATACAACTTACAATAAAAGACTTTGAGCTCATTCACTGGTGTCACAAGCACGATTACTTGGTTCGGCGAGACCAATTTTTGAACATTTCAATCCAAGAGCGTCACTTAAAAATTTTCAAAATGGGGAGAAATTCGCTTTATTAATGACTAATCATTCCTTAAACATAAAAACAAGAAACATTCGATGTATCAAAGAATTCCTCCCATATGTGAATTTTAAAACAAGAATTTTGAAGATAAACTGAAAATACACGGAAATAATTAACGGAAAGACCTAGGCGCCTAGTATAGAGGCCTAGTCGCCTAACGTTAATGCATTTTACGGACGGCTATGCTTTCGTTCGTAACAAATCAACTCTGTTTAAAATATGAAATATGAATGACAAAAATATAAAATAGAGTGTAACTTATCCGTGTTGGTTACACTGGCAAATACAACACCTTCAAATATTAACCACAGGTAGGTATGTACATACTACGCACTGCAAGAAAGAGATAGATATAGAATCTGATTCCAGAGTATAAAAGGTCTGGTAGTGTCTGAATAGGGATGTGAAGGGAGGAAGTTATAAAATAATATCTTTAAAAATTGGATTATGAAATGTAGATGTCAGCTGAGGTGAACAAAGCCTCGAAAGTCTGAGAAATGTTTATTTGGGAAAATTCAAGATATTGGCATCGATGTCAAACAAATATAAAATCGTATAAAGAAAATAAAGAAAAGAAAATTTTACAAATACGAGACAATAATAAACAGCTCACTTTATCAAGCTTAAACTTCTATTATGCTTAAGCGCTTGGATAATTACCCAATTTAAATCAAATATAGAGACAGTCGAAACTGATGCCATGAGAAAATCACTACAAATTTTCAGAACTAACTGGGAATAAATGAAACTTTAAAATAGAATACGAGAATTCAAAAGATGGGATATTAGATGATTAGATGGCAATACACAGCAGATGAAGGCAAAAGATGGGATGATATTGAGAGAAAGCAACTTTCTTGGTATGGTCTTGTACAACGGATGGCAGAGATTCATTTGCCGAAACTTGTCTTATGGCGCGTCCAGTTTCAGTCGCTGACCACTTGGCCAGAGCCAACGATCACTTACACATGGCAAAACCAACAGGCATACAACAAATGACAATAAAAAGCGTCCATATCTGCTTTGGCATTTAGTCGCACAATGTTCATTGCGTGTGTCACAACTAAAGCCTCGTGGAGCCAGTTAACACGTCCACAACTTTTGTTCTTATCGGGTTTTCTTAAAGTAAACTGACATTCGAGAGCAATTCCAGAGCATGTACCAACGGCCACGTTGGCCGTGTTGACCAACTGACCTTGCCAATTGCAGTAACATCTGCGTTAATCTCACTTAATGAACTTCTCTCTTCACATTTGGGGATTAGAATTTAGTTTACATACGGTAAAAGATGTTACATTACTAAGGTTCGGAAAGTGTGCTATAACGCAGGGCTGGATTCGTAATCCGTCATGTTGTTGACGGAAGATGACATATGAGAAATCAAAAAGACAGGAGTAAAAATATGTTATTAATATATGTAAGTACATACCTATTGCTTGTGTAATTCAGAAACACCGATTGTCCTCATTGCTTGAACGTACGTTGCTACGACCCCTAGTCTTTCTGCATTTATTCTCGTTAAACGTGAGCGATTTGGCCTGTGTATATGGTTGTAGAGGGAAAATGATAGTTCCATCTACTATAGTTAAAGGAGCAAATTCAAAATAGTTCACATGAACAGATGACACAACACACACATTATTTTCACGAATTTCGCACAGTTGTTTGTATCACTAACAGTTGTTTGTGGACATCAACATTAGTACATTATTATTTTTTACACCTACAGAGGACAATACACGTGTTACTAGTAGTTCTACACGGGGCAATGGAAAATCAGATACACAGTTGGCAACAAACGTCTAAAGGAAATATTGTCGACCACGTTCCACGAAAGGCTACAACCGCAAGACATTGTGTACAAATCAAACCACAATTCCTCTTTTGTAACTTTTGATGGATATTCGGATATAAATGTCTTGGCACAAGTCTAGATTATGGGAAACAAGGTTTTGATAAATTTTTTAGTTTTCTAGACTAATTGAAAGGTGCTGAACATGATGCAGTTGTCCCGTATTACGACGACGCTTCGTTTTCGAGATACGTAGGGGGGCGCGTTTTTCGGGGTTAGAAGTTAAAATTTGGGAAAACCGGTTTTTAACCCATGTGTTTAATTATATTAAAGTACCCACAGTATCTGCAACGTGGTCCAGTTGTTTACAAACATGTCACATATCACGGTGTATAATTGGCTAAATTTACCACATAATGAGAGCCAGGCCATTGAGTTTTGCACAAGAGAGGAACTTTTCCCTGCTGAGAAAAATTGCTCTCAGTGTCGAAAAATTGTTTTTTGTATTGTTTTTGGCAGAAGAACACGGTTGGGGGTTTAGGTTAGGTTAGGTTAAGTTACGTCAATGGGTTAGGTTATGTTGAGGCGCACTTTGCCCCGCGAAATCCAGTTTTCCGTAGCCTAAAAACCCGAAATATCACTTCCCTACGTATCTCGAAAACGAAGCGTCGTCGTAACACGGGACCAACTGCATTGTGTTCAGCAGCTCCTAATTAGTCTAGATTACCTAAAATTTTGTCAAGACTGTGTTTCCCATAATCTAGACTGGTACCGTTTATTTTAAAATTACTGTAATTTTAAATGATCTGTTTCAGTCTATTCATAAATGGTGACGACTGTGCCGATATTGTAAAAAGACACACAATCAGATAATATGTAAATACAGTACAAGAACTCACGAGTCAGTACTCGCGACAAAAAATTGTTTTCGATGCGGCGGTCGACCCGTTTACACCGACGGCAGGTAGAAAACTAAATGGGCACCTGTCAACATCGGAATATCTCGCTGTCTTATGGAGAAATTGTATTAACCCATTAACGCCCAAACGACGTCAATTTTTAGTAAGTTTTCAAGGTTGTAAAATGTATTACCACTATTCCAACGTAAAATTTGATGCTCTTTCAGAATTCGAGCTCAAAATCCCTATTAGACATCAAGAAATAAAATATGACCGATTTAAACAAGAAAAACGTGAAAATTTTCGAAAAAAAAATTTTCTGATCACGATAGTTTAACAGAGAGTTTTTATATAATCATTGAATCACTCCTTTTTACAATATTGCGGCCAGAACGTAAAAATTGAAATTTTTCACCATTTTCACCTTTGAAAGGAGACAAAATTCTACCACATCCACATCTCTGGTTCACGCAGAGTGGAAATGTGATGTGAACTTTAATATTTTTTTTTCGAAAACTATTGAGTTTGGTAAGAATTTTTAAGAAATAAAAATATCTTAGAATCGATCAAGGAATACCCTAAAATTTCATCCCCATTTTTGAAAAACCAAAAATCATCTAAAAATTCTGAAAAAATTGAGGGTATTCTTTGACTAATTCTAAGATATATTTATTTGTTTTTAGATAATTTTTGCTAAACTCAATAGATTTCGAAAAAAAAAATTAGCTAAGGTTTTCATAGAATTTTTACGTTCTGGCCGCCATATTGTAAAAAAGGAGTGTGATTCAATGATTATATAAAAATTCTCTATTAAACTTCAGCTATCGCGATCACCCGTTCAGCTATCGCGATCGTGATCATGATTAGAGCATGAATTTCTTCCGGTAACTTTCCAAAAAAAATCAGAAAAATTAATATTTTTTTTTATGTCTAATCGGGATTTTGAAAGAGCATCAAATTTTGCGTCAGAATAGTGGCCATGCAATTTGTTTTAGTCCAATAACATACAAAATAAACCCGTTGAAAACTTACTAAAAATTGACATCGTTTGGGCGTTAATGGGTTAAGGCCCACAGGTTACACCATATGTTTCCGGACCCTATACATTACCCTGCTATTTTTCGCAAACGTTGTTCCCCTCTCAAAATCGATGTAACGCCGGCAATGGCCTCGCCCAGACGCGTTATCCTCTCGCCTTCCTCGCGTTGCGCACCGGGACCCGCGATCACGTACTACCCACGAATTTTTATCGATCATGTTTCTGATTATTATCGATAATTAGCTCCACCTCGGAGTCGGTTGATTAGAAAACGTGTTTCGTACGTCGGCGGGTGAAACTTATTTTTATTGGGCCCTAGCCTATATGGCCTGGGACGTAATCGCTTTAATTACGATCGTATAAAATAGGAAATGCTATTATGGCCGATAAATATTCGTAATGTGAATATTAAACGGCGACGTTACGTAACCGCCCGAGCGTTTTTTGAAACTGCATAGATTTAATGTTAGATAAGGTTTTATTAAGTAATGTTTGTGGACGAAACCGGCGATTACGATGAATTAAGGTGTTTTTTGCCTTGTTTCGAAAAATAATGGTGGGACGGTGGGTTTTTTTCGGATTCCGAAACTGTGAGAGAGTAATGCCTCGTCATTGCCTCGGGGGAAATATATGAATATATAAATTATCGCTTCTACATAAGTGAATACTAATTTATTTTATTACTGATCACAACTCTACCTACTAAAATGATAAAAATTATTGTTTGTACATTATTTTTCCGTAAGCCTGCAAGCTATCGCCTTCTGTAGTACATTAATTAATGTTTATAATTGACGGAACTCCCAGATAACTTGATTTATATTACACATTCAGCAAAATTGCTAAGTACGCCTGTCTTTAATATGACACAGAGAAAATAATAAGCTATCAAGCAGATTTAATATCCAGAACATCGTAGGTGTAACACTTCGAAGTACTCAACCCCAGATGGAGAAACTTTGTTTTTATTTTTTTTTAATATTTTCAAATAATATTTTGTTTTAGTAATCCTGTTTCCCCAATTTTTCTTGTAACTTATTCCTGCTATTTTATCTCTTTTTAAGTAGCCTATTTTATAGCCTTAAAAATATTAAAGACTCTCTAAGTCAACAAATAACATATTCAAAGAACAAAAGTTAAAAATATCTTGAAATATTCAAGAAATACACATATACTTTTTTTACTTTTTTTTGTTTTACAAGAAAGAAGTGTAGTTTGTTCATTCAGTAACGTTTAGCATTTTAGCATGATATACATACTACTTCTCTCCGGAAAAAATCCGGTTAAAAATAGTGAGTTTTAAAAATAATCATAAATATAAATGATCTAGAAACCTGGATTATTTTTATTTACAATTTAGATTTAGCAAGACTAAATCTACTCAAGGATGAAATAACGCGAGTATCTAACTTCGTTTATATGCCTATATACCTTAATAAAACTAAAAGAACTAAGAAAGTTTTTATACCTTAATAAAACAAAACAGCACTATACATTATTGTATCCTGCCAAACAGGGTATCCTGCAATTTTATACGATAACTGTTGTTACAGTTATTAGATACTCTACACAGAACGAAAAAAAATACATAACATTTATATCTCATAGCATACATTTATATCCCTATAGGTAAACAACATAAGCGTTACACTCCCTGGTGGTCGCTCAACAAACTAATTACTGGGACATCATTTATTTAAACGTTTGAGTGCCATTGTATTTTGAAAATGTTCCGTTTATTTTTTTGTTATTATTATTATTATTATTTGTCTTATATTCAAAAACAAATATAGCATTAGCGTTATTTTGTGAGTATTATGTATAATGAATCGCTAGAATGAATCACTATTGTTGTGTACCTCGCTGTTTGTCCTGGATTAAGAGGAATCTCCAATTAACTTTTCAAATATTTCATGAACAAGGAAAGCATCAAGTTTCCCTTATAAACAAATTTGGTCGAAAGGAACGTATAGACAGGCGCAAGGCTTGGATATTAAAACTGAGGATAAGAAAGCCGGTCAGTAAATTTATGAGAGTCTGTTCTCTTCATTTTGCTGAGGAGGATTACTTTTATCGATGTAAGTTTTAGTATATTTAAGGTTAATGTAAAGACATTTATAATTATTATTGACTATTTCAGATAAGGATTCAAAAAAGCGGAAGATACTGAAAAACCTGCAGTACCTTCAAATTCATGAAGTCATGAAGGCCTGCATTTAGAAATGTTCACCCTCTTATACACACTTTGAAATTAATGCCATCTAAATATTCCATATATTTCAAGATATTCAATCGAATGTCTGTCATTCTACTTCAAAATGTTTTCAATTAAAATATTAAACAATTTTGTAAAACAACACATGTATACCTTGAAGTATTCATTCAAATTTTTCAAAATACACCGATTCAACCTAAAAATGTATCTTCCATAGGTTCTTCTATCAGTCTAAACATTAAAAGAAAACCACTACAATTATGCCAACAACTTGTAAACAGTAAACCTTGATCACAAAAGGTGTTTTTAGTCAGTAAATAATCAAATACTACACATAAATAACAAATTAAAGCGGCAACTGGAATATAAAACACATTAAAAGCAATGTAAAAACAAACAGCTAATGGCCTAATGATTAGTTCGCAATTTTTCCGCACTGGCGCTGGCATCTTAAATTCTGACGCCTATAGCATCCGGTATTAAATTAAACTACTACCCCTTTGTTTTATAAACTTTTTGATAACACCGTCCTCAAATTAGACAGAAAGTGACCGCTGAATGTAACTAATTTAAAGTTAACAGTAAAATTAACGAACTACAAAGATCACGCACCGAGCATGCACTGATTCAATTTACATATTATATGTCCATTAGTTGTTTTGTGAATCTATAGTTCCAAGTTATTTCGACAGTGGATAAATAATTACTACTAAAGTTAGCATATGGCAACGCAACACATAGGCAACTCATGTAGCAAGTAATGGGGATTGCCACAATTTGATTTGATCGCAGGAGTCCTGTGACAGCTGGTGGCTCTATTGTACAATCTCCGTTATACGCAGTACGTTGAGTAATGTGATATAATTTCATAATAAAACATGGCAAATGTGCGAAAGGATACTATTGTAGTTATTTTCGTGTATGTACCGTACTTATGATGCGTACGCGTCTGTGACGATTCTGTTTCTGTCAACATTAATTATTAAATAATATGCTATGTATTTTTTTAAGTACTCCATACATAGGGTATAAATGAATAACAAATAAAGTAAACTGTCGATTGAGAATAATAAATACAGTACTGCTGTTTTCCGATGCCATATTGGTAATCACTGTATTTTGACAGTTCCCTCTCGCCAAAGTAATCGTAATTCTAGATTATATTGTTTATTACGGAGTTTAATGCTTGAGAGTTTTTTACATAATATGAAGTAGGTAATAATTATTATCAATATCATATCATCAAGTAAACATACTGTGTAATATTGCTTATCTACAAGGAAGAACACAAATAGAATCGTAAATCGCAAAACCACGTGCTGGAAAAAATAATAGACGGAATAGGATATGTAAGTAATCAGGACATATTAGGGATTTTCTGTGAATTTTTACTAACTTTTGTTTATGTGTAGATCGTGGGTCGGTATGGTACAAGAGGTAAGGCATTATTTGTCTTCCACTACAATTTTACTTCCCCTTGTGTCTATTCATACGACAGAAACAGACTGATAGAAATCATATGCACTAGCAGCGAATCATTTATTAACCATCCGAGGACAAAAGTGGAGAAAATACTACATACGTGTGCTCAGTGAGGAGCTCTTGGCGAGCCCTGCTCTAGATGAAATATTACTACATATTATTACATCACCAATGGATCATTCTTAGACTATAGTGCATGAGAGATAGGAAAACGTTTCTAAGGTAATCCCAGGTACAGACGAAAATTTGTAGAATTCCTCCTAGAACTTCTAAAGCCACAAAGTATATAGAGAAACAGAAGAGCTCTAGATCTTCGTATAAAATATATAGGTCTTTGCATAATCATGCTACTAAAACTTTGGTCTGAAATTATGGAGAATCCCCGTGAAGGAAGCTGGAGGTAACAACGCCATGCCTTGGTGGTGTGACGAACAGTCGGATGAGAATAGTAATAACGTGAGTACAATGAAGTGAGAGGAACTAAATGGACTGCTGCCTGAAAGGCCTTCCATGAGCACTAGAGACCATACAAAAATTGATTCGTGGTAAACAGACGGCTTCTTGGAAGAAGTTCTGTAATGGGAAAGAAACCACACATGTGGAGGAACGTTTAAACAAGTTACTATCCAAGAACTAATCTTGGTGACCTTGTTATTGAAGATGATTTCAGTAAAATTGATCTTTAAGAGAACTGAAGACGCTAGTCGGTGCGATGTTCGATTAACGCTTTACATATGAACGCTTGAATGAAGAACAGTTCGAATAAATGTATATGAGGAGAAGAGTGACAAGAAAGTGTCCTCAGGGTCGTATTATATCACATTCACTAAGAAACATGAATGCGGATTGTCTCCGATCTCTCTTTAGAAAACATGATTTTATAAGACAGGATATAATATATATATATATCATTATCATGACTAAAGTTGGCATACGACGACGCAACACATAGACAACTCGTGTAGCATGTGATGAGGGGTTTTTAGTTGATTGCAGTTGGAACTGTTGTATAACCTCCGCTATACGCAATATGTTGAGTGGTGCAATATAATTTCATAATAAAATATGGCAAACGTGCGAACGGATACCAGTTACTTTCGTGTATTATACTTATGATTCGTACGCCTCTGTGGCGCAGTCCGTTTATGCCACCTTTATTCATGACCATATTATGTAAACGTGAAGAGATACTATATGAACTTGCTTTGCTAGATATTCTGACATTACCCATTTATATTGCACACATACATATACTAGTATATATTTTGGCGAGATCATACTTACAAAACGTGCATTTTAAATATTAAGTTAGGGCGTAATGTTAAAAATATTGAAATTTCGTTCACTCCAAAACATGCAAACACTAAGTTGACTATATTCATTTCGTACACATAGTCCTTTATTACTACCCTGTCGTTATTTAATTTCGGCAACCATACAGGAAATATGTGGAGTTGCACGCTACGATACACACCCAATTTTACAGGAATTTGACAACTGCCTTCTTAAAATGATCAATTAACTAAACAATTAATCCGTTAAATTCACTCTGTACAGTATGCCACTGCATCTATGTACGAGGTGTGTAAATTAAGTAATGAGACTGATTATCATTTTTTTTTATTCGAATAAAATTATAATTCAGTATTGTCTTCTTCAAAATAGCTTCCTTGAGAAGCCACACAGTGATGGAGAGGGTTCTTCCATTCCTCATAGTAGTGCTGGAACTAATATACTGGAATAGCCAAAATGACGTTCCTTGAGGTGATTTTTCAATCTCAGGAAGAGAAAAAAAGTCACAAGGACTCAAGTTAGGCGAATAAATAGGCTGAGGAGCCACAGGAATGTTTTTACTGGCTAAAAACTCGTTTACTGAAATGGCTGTGTGACAAGGCGCATTGTCGTGGTGACCAGTTGTTCTTGATATTTGGTCTCATACACATGACCCTTTTTCAAAGTTTTTCAAAAGCCTCTCTGTAAAAGTATTAATTTACTGTTTGGCCTAGCCTGAATTTGATCTTCGACATGCTCATTCATGCTTTTTTGAGTCTTGGAGAGATTGAAGTCTGCCATTCCATGCTTTGGCGCTTGGTTTCCGGTCGTACTCAAACACCCAAGTCTCATCGCTAATAATGACACGTTCCATAAAATAGGGATTATTATCAATCGATTCCAAAGAGTCAAGACATTTCCCTCCTGATACTTTTTCCCCGCGTTCTTTTGTACCCGCGAAAGGTTTTGTGGAACCAATTTTACACAAATTTTTCTCATCCCTAATTCGTTAGTCAAAATCAGATGAAGAGTGGTGTGATTCAAATTTAACTCTTCCCCGATCATTCTTGTCGTCACCTGACGATCTGAACGCACAAGATCCCGTATTCTATCGACATTTTTATCGGTTCGTGAAGATGAAGGCCTTCCGCTGCGTGGTTCATCTTTAATCGACTCGCTTCCTTCTGAGAATACCTCAAACCACCGAAAAACCTGGGCTCTTGAAAAAACATTCTCCGTAGGCATGTTGAAGTCTTGCAAAAGTAGCCGTTGCTCTGTGTCCAAGTCTGATGCAAAACCTGATAGCACACCGTTGTTCAAAATTAATGTCACTCATTTTTAAAACGCACTAGAAAAAACCGGTTTACGAAAACACTCCCAAAGAACAAACAAATGAGTCTAACGAGTTCAAACTTGTACTGAAGGTGCATTACATGTAACCTACCGCTCTTCCAAGTCCCGTCCCCGCTTTGTTGCTAGATCGTTCGCTACGTTGCCAGTCTCATTACTTAATTACACACCTCGAATATTTCAATAACAAAAAAATATTTTTGCATCACTCTATTAGGTGACTTATAAAACTGAGGGGGTCACGTGCCCCCAATGTCCGGTCCTAGTTACGCCTCTGCAATACTGGGTCCCTCCATAAAATGAAAAGTTATAAGTTTTTTTCACTACAAAATAGTTTTCGTTTTTACTGTACTCTTGGTATAATTTGTAATTTGTTCTATTTGTTTCATCTCATGTCTCATTACTTAATTTACACGTAAATTAAGTCAGCTCATAAATATCTGAGCGCCACTAAAATCCAATAACGCTTCATTGGCGCAACCATACGGCCCCTCGATTTCGTATCCTCCCTTAGTCCGGCTCTGCCATCCGCGCAGTAGGTCGCGCGGCGGGGTGCCGTCGGCTACCGCGGCATTCGTCTATTATCAATTAGAACTGGCACACTCGATCATGTTTACTGGATTAATGAGATATGTGTGCTGTTGTATCCTAGTGTCGACCGCACTCATCTGCATCAGATGTGACCGGGCGCCGTCAGTGATTTGTCGATGGCTCGATTCCGATGGAGTGGCGGACCGTTTGATTGATCGTTCGTCGTGGATAATTTATCGGTGGCGAAGCAACCGAAATAAATGCCGTGCGACGACGTCGCCCTCTGAGATTTATTGCGAGACAGTGTATGCTACAACTGGCAAACGGAAGCGACGTTTTATGCAAATTTTAGGGAAAGGTGAAGTAGTGGAAATGTAAGAGAAGTAGGTAACTCAAGAGATTGATAACTCAAACAGTTGAATCAATCAGCTGATTCGGTGAGCTAGCTAGCCTCGTTTTTGTTTACATGACTTAGAGGTGGTTAGCTATGAAACCAAAGAGTTGATTCAGTTAGCTGAGTCAGTGAGCCTGCTGATCCGTTTTACCTCACAACTAGAGGTGAGTAATTAGCGAGCTTGTCAGGTCAAAGAGTTAATTCGGTCAGCTGAGTAAGTAAGCTAGATGACTCGTTTTTATTTATATAAATCATATAGGTTAATTACTAGCAAGTAACTCAAGAGATAAGTGAGGATAATATTACACATGTGTGCTCAATGAGCAGCTCTTGGTGAGCTCTACTCTTGATGAAATATATTAGACCCCAGGTTAAAAGCATGAGGGATAGTAAAAGATTTCTAATGTAATTCCAGGTCCAGAAGGAAACTTGTAGAGCTTTGTTAAGAGTTGTAACCTAGCTGACTCGTTTTTATTTACATACATCCTTGATTAGAGGTGGGTTGTACTAGCAAATAAGTCAAAGGTGACTCAAAGAGTTGATTCAATCACCTAAGTCGGTGATTTAGCTGACTTGCTTTTATTTGCATGAGTTACAGATGGGTAACTAGCGAACAACGAAGATGAGGGAGTCAATTCTTTAAGAACTGACCCTCATCTGAATCACCGACCAAAATATCCTCGTTTTTATTTACATGACTCTTAAAGGTGAGTAACTAAAAAATTGGTAAACTAAAAGATTTAAATCAATTGAATCAGAGAGCTGACTGTCTCATTTTTATTTACATGACCTTAGAAGTGAGTAACTAGTGAACATCTCCAATAATTGGCTCAATAATTTTAAGTTAATGACAAGCTGGGCACGTTTTAATTTATACAACTCTTAGATGTCAATAACTAACAAACGTGTTAACTAAAGAATAGCTAGCCAAGTTGTTATTATTTTTTACAGGACCCTTTAAGTTGAGTAATTAGCAAGCGTGTTTAGATCAGAGAGATACAGTCAGTTGAGCTTGTTAAATCAAAATGTTAACTCAGTCAACTGAATTTGTGAGCTAGCTGATTCGTTTTTATTTACATAACTCCAGTGGCGGCCGGTGGAATTTGACATGCTCCTATTTGACATGCTCGTGGCATGGGTCCCACACCATAATTTAGGGGGTGGTTACTAAACCTAAGCTATAATGGCAAAAAAAATTTCAGGGATAACTTACGAACTATTTTTTTCCAAAAATGGCTGCCTCCGGTAAGATCTTAGAAATGGCTTGCAAAACATTTGCGAAATATTTTTTTTTCATAATCACCGAATAAATACAAAGTATTTTTATACTTGTGATATTCTTGACATTTTGAGATCAGTAAAAGTTGCGGTAATTTCAATTTATATTTCATTCCAACATTTCGTCTATGAAATTTTACAATAGTATATTTAAACAAAATAAGAATTTTGCAAAAATCGCAACTGCTGACTAGTTAGTAACATTTAAAATATATCAATTATACAATGCGCACTACTAGGAAGGCTACCAAATGATGGTACGAATGTAATTAAAGTAATTATTGGTGCATATAGTAGTACTGCGTATTATTCATTTGATTGCATTAAGTACTCCTCCTACCATACCGCATTCAACTAACTGTAAGCAGCCAACAAGTCATTCTATATCTAAATCAATCTCGTGAGATCTAGGCTCCTGTACTGCTCATGAAAAAATACATTGCATCCAGTCTTAGAACTGAAGGTACTAAGCTGATTAAGCTGTACCCAGATAATTTTCATATGTTGTATTACGGTTCCTGTAATTGTACATCAAATATGCATGTATATAAAAACCTTTCTGGTGGAGTTCTTCCAAAGACAGTTAAATCGGCATTAAAAAAGACTCTGCTAAGGCTCTGTAGTAAAGGAAATCGATCTGGCCATGCACACGTGACCACAGATAATGCCGGCAAAACAAGTAAGCTCACCTTCGAATATGTAAAAATATTTCAAAATACAGCATAAAGATTCAAGGAAGATACCATTTGAGATATAAACACACTCATTATACAACATATTAAATAAAATATATGTGTTGCACAACTGAAATTACGCGTTTTTAAATTTATGGTAACTGAGAACCAATTTTGACATTTACGCTTAATATTTCAAAGAAATTCTAATACAATGACGCAACTCAGAATAAAGAAAAAAACATTTTCTACAAACACGAAAGACTAATTTTATACGTTCTGTAATACACGCGATGCGTTTATCAGTCGCATCGTCATCAAAGCTGAAACAGTTTCATACTCAATATACCTGACAATATCAACTTAAAGAATGTCTTAACTGTACCAGTAATGTCTAGTAATGTACCAGTACAGTAATAGAGTACCCTGATAAACAGAATCCATCTCTGCAATAGTTGTCTGAGATCTGATCCCTATTAATCAATGATCTAAGAATGGAACTCGTAATCAGATACAATTATATGTAGGTATATAGAGTTGGCTTAGATTAAGATAAAATTAATTTCATACACTAATAACAAAATAACAAAAAGATTATTATCCATTCCAATAGTCAAGAGCCAATAAAGGCTCTAGCATGCAATAAGTTTAATTCGATATTAGTCTGGAACTGATTGTTTTGACTAAAGGTACTGGCAGAACACAATGAAGTAATTCTCAAGTAGTTGCCAGGATGCAGGGGAATTCAGGGCGATGAAGCAGACTTACTAACAAGGAAAGGATCTGAAAACGAGTTCTGAGGATTAGAAACTGTAGGCATACCAAAAACCTTGGAGCAAAGGATTTTACAATAGACGGATCACATATTTTATGTATTCCTTGCAATCGTCGATATATATTTCGTGATCGCCGAGAGTGTAAAAGACATTGGAATATCCATCAAAAAATATACCTGGTACGGTTAGAAAAGAGTTATCAAAATTTTGGTTTGATTTGTGCATGTTTTGCGCATGTAGCCTTGCATGGAACGCGGTCGACAATATTTACTTTAGACGTTTTTTTGCCTAATATGTATCCGATTTTCCATTGCCTAGTAGCCATACATTGCGTAAAACATATTTACAGAAGACATATCAACGTGTCATGGGAAATATCAAAGAAAACATACGTACGAAATTTCTGTGGTTGACAGTGGACGAAACAACAGATTTTGCGGTAATAAGTTCGTTAATGCCCCCGATATTGATAGCTAATAAACGGGATTTGCAAACAACGGCTAAAAATATAGAAATAGTAGTAACACGTGTATTGTCCTCTGTAGATGTAAAAAATAATAATGCACTAATGTTAGTGACAACAAAAAACTGTTAGTAATATAAACAACTGTGCGAAATTCTTGCAAATCATGTGCGTATTTTGTCATCCTCTGTTCATGTGAACTATTTAGAATTTGCACGTTTAACTTCAGTAGATGTGAAACGACCAAATCCCCTCTACAACCATACATACAGGCCAGAAAGACTACTGGTCGTGGCAAGGTACGCTCAAACAGTGAGGACAGTCGGTGTTTCTGAATGACACAAGCAATAGGTATGTACATACATTATTAACACATTTTTACCCCTGTCACTTTGATCTCTCATATGTCATCTTCCGTCAATGACATGACGGATTACGAGTCCGGCCCTGCGTTACAACACACGTTCGGAACCCTACTGATCATACGATGAGATACAGTGAATTTTGATTTATAGGTGTACCAGCAAATAACTTGGTAACGAAAGAACAAATGAAAACCCATTATTTTTTCTGATTACTCTATGAGGGCGCGTACATCTGTAATATATAATTCTCATTTATTAAAATTAAGTTATCAGCCTGCTATGATTTTTATTTAGTGTTGGAAGAAATTATATTAGCAATTTTTTTTAGCAAAATGATTTTGTATCAATTTTAGTTACAAAATATGTTTTATTATTGTTTTTATTCAGATCTAATATTTTCGCTAAAAAAAATGCTATTATAATTTCTTAGAAAATCGTTAGAAAAAAATCATAGAAGGCCAAGCATTGATAACTTTACTCGTAGAAAAATTTACCCACTCGTAGAAAAATCAGAAAAAAATAATGTTGGCTTTTGATTTGCTTTTTCGTTACAAAGTTATTGACTTCTACACCTATAAATCTAAACACACTGTATGTACGTACTCAAAATTTAAGTAGGATACAGGATGTTTATTGAAATTTTTGTTAATACGTTTTTTGAGTTAAGTATTCATTTTTTTCCAAGTCGTTGTTGATCTTGTACTAAAAATGTTAATTAACCTAATTTGAATTCTTACCCCCTCCCCCCTTCCCTCATTCTTACCCCCGCAACCCCCACCCCCCTTATTAAGCTTTGCTAAAAATTTTCAGACTAGGGTCTCAAACATTTTGTTGAACTATTTTACTGAAATTAGATTGAATCGTCGATTAAATCTATCTGTTATTTTCAGTTAGCTCAAATACAACGTGTACAATTTCAATCACTAGCGTTAAAAGAGGTATAAAGAAAATATATGTGATCATTCGTCTTTGCCCCTTATTTATTGCAATTTAACACAGTACTAAATTATTTAACACAGTACTAAATTAGACATTATTATTTCCTGTACTTCTAGCAGGATATAAAGTTGTTATTATTAATTATACTGTCCTGTGTCGTCGATATAATACCATTAGACCAGATACAAACATATTAAATAAAAAATTAATAGCGTATAAGTGTTTTTCGTTTCCTACAACACCGCTATTACATAAACTCATTTATGAGGTAACGGAAAAAATTAAACTATTATCAATGGCGATAGGTAATTATGTGAAATTATGCATAATTTTTTCTTTTTTGCTATGGGACATCTAACACGCACCTATAAATTTCAATAGTTAAAGTCGTTAATAATCTGTGGCGATATTAATGCGGGTTTTAGACCGAGGATTCGCGTCATTCAGTCATAATTCGATGTGCTAGAGAGCATTGAACGTAAAATAAGGGATAAATACATAGAACACGCTAATAGCATACATACAGCGCCTATACAAAGTATGGTATAAGTTCTATAACTCACAAAATAAAGGAATAATGTAGTTATTTTATAAAATCACCGGGAATATGAGAAAAATATTAGATATTTATTTAAACAAAAATAAAACAACAAATAATAATACTGATAGCGATATCTTGATGGTCATTTCTTGTGGTAATGTACCCATCGGTCGTCAGAATTTATGGTTCTGTCAACCAGAATAATTTTTTTCCTAAATAAAAAAATAATTGTATTAATTACTTGCCGAGTAGTCGCATAGTATCACCATAGAAAAAGTTAATATTAGAACTCTCCTCTTTTTTAATCATTAGAAAATAAAAAACCAGTTTAGCAACATTTCTAGCAAGTAATAGACTCCACTTAACAGCCGATTTTGAAAACACCTTTAATTCACGAAAAAAGATCAACAAACATCAAGCTAACGACAGGGCATGCTGCTTGTAGCATAAATAAAGGCTTTACGGCTTCCAATAGATGTTTTTGGTTGTTACAGAAGTAAGAATCAGACGGCAGCTTACCGCAGTATTGGTGGTATTGCGGTTGAACATCTATAAAACTAAATACAAAGGTTATAGCATGATATGTGCCCCTGGAACCAAATATGATTAATATTTTTTCGAATAAGTTGTCACATTATACAGATTATAACTTACGAAATAGAACTTAGAAAAATATAATTGTCTTCATAAAATTACCTACAATTTCTTTTTTGAATCATCTTTTTGTCTTTATTAGTTTCAGAGAGAAACAAAATGAAGAACAGCCCTCAAAATACATATTTTCTAGTATCACTTACAAATGGTAGGTACGTGATACAGAACCAAAAACTATACAAATAGCCAATGTAAATGGTCACCCTATTCGAGAAAATAGTAGTCATCATTTTTGGTGCCGGGTTATTTGGTATAATCGCCTAACCACCAAAGGAATATAATCAGCGATAGTATAATAATCTTACAATAATAATTATTGTGACCCCATTACATGTTTGCCCGCAATTGTAACGTTTGTAAAAACGGTCAAACTGCGCGTCAATTATGGTAATAAAATACGTGGCTGAGAGAGTGTGATGACATTCGATTACGATTACGATTTCTCAGCAAACGACATTCTCGCAGCAAAGCATTACATAAATAAACTATTAATTAAACTAATTAATATATAACCAATCTAGTACAAATATCTCAAGGAAAATATCCAATATTTTCTGATAACCAAGCAATTACATCAAAGTTAGTATGGATTTGGATGAGATATTAAAACAGCTAGAAAGCCACTGGAATGATAGACAAACTTTCCAAGACAAAAACAGGCGAAGAAACAATTCATAAAAAGAACGATCGCCCAAATTCACAAAAACCTATTGAGACGAAATTGAAAGGTTATCAGGATTATATTACGTCTACTGCCATGACATTGACAACTATACAGACACATGAGTCTAATTGATCTGGTGGTGGAGACAACATGTCTGTAATAATAGAGAAAACTTTAGTTCACTTCCTATATCACTGTGAAGGACTAACAAGACTGGAGTTACAAATTTTAGGGAAGGAAAAGCCAAAGAGTAATTCAGCCATGATTATTAAAAACGTTGTGTCTACAGCAAAGTAATAATGGTGAAAAACAGTATTTTCTGTTTCTTTGTAGCTGTAGTAACATTAACGGTTTTGGCAATATATTTTTTAATTAAATATTTTTAATCAACATAATCTCCAGCTTCCACAATTCAAGATATGCGAAAATATAATTTTTCACAATTTGTTGTAGCTTTACTGAGCATCGCAGCTATTGTAATATTATAGGCAAACCTACAAAAAGCCTATAGCGAAACTGTGAAGTCTATCAAAAAGAACCAAGCTATATAAGGAGCTCTAACACCTATGGGAGTGCACTGCCACATAATCTCCAACTTTCAATATTCCTGGTCTGGCGAAAGTCTGTTATATTTGGTGATATACATATTTCTGTTATAGTCTGTTATTCATATTTCATTTTAAATTATAGTCACACTTCTCATTGCAAACGCTGAGAAACATTCACCCATTCCTGATGTAGTCAGTGATGGCTTGATATCTCATCCCTCCTCCAGCAGAAATTAGGCTCAAGCGAGGGGAGGAAATTCATCCTATCCCAAAACCTATCTTACAAAAAGATATGTTTGTAACAATATTGCCTTCTGGCCATTTCTAACGATATTATAAGGTAGTCCTAATGCCGCGATGTTCTTAGCGAATCTGGTCGTCATTATTTCCTCTGCCGATATTACTAGGGTGTACGTCTCCACCTTCTCCAGTTTCCATAGGCGCTTCAGCTCGATAGATAGATTTTCGTACTTCGCGATCTTCTCCCGTTCAGTCTTCTGAATGTTGTGGGTAAGTGGCACTGCGATGTCTATGATGATCCCTCTTCGTTGTTCCTTGTTGATCAGCACCATATCTGGTCGGTTGAAGTCAACTGTTCGATCGGTGGTAATTAGCCTATCCCAGTACAACACGGCAACTTCCGTTTCGAGCACAGCTTCCGGGTTATATTTTTAGTATGGCGGAGCCGTCGCTAACAGGCCATACTTGAGTGTCAGTTGTTGATGGACCATCTTCGCAAGTTGGTTGTGCCTGCCGAGATATGCAAATTCTGATATCTCTCAGGATATTCTTCTGGTAATTTCTTGTTTTTATAACCCTGTCCTGAATGACAATCAAGAAGCCTTCGGTCTCGGGTTACAGATAGCCGTCGGTAAGCCATTTTAATGAATTTTCTTTGTCGATGTGGTCTGGTTGTAGCATTTTTGCAAAACGGCCCTTCTGTTATTAGCGGGTCCCTGCTCGTTAGCAGTTTTCTTCTTAAGGAAGCTTCTTGATTAAGGCACTGATTTTTGATGTTCAATAGACCTCTCCCACCTCGTCTTCGAGGCAGGTAGAGTCTACGGAAGAGTTAGTGTGTAAGTGCCTGAACTTAGTTAGGAGCCGCCTTGTAAGTCGGTCGAGCTCATCAAAATGAGTAACGGACCACTTGACGATTATTTAATATTAATTATTATTATTATTATTAATAAATTATAATTTATTATGTTTACTATTAACATGAAATATCTTTAAATGTATTAGTAGGCATGACGTGTATATAAAGATCTATATAATAATATAAAATAGCTGACAGATAGTATGGAGGCAAAGTTTACCCATTTTTCATGAAATAATTATTATAATTAGTAATAAATAAACCTAATAGGACTAGGCTTACCTATATTTTGAAAAATGGTTTTACATCTCGTATGTATTAAATTACAAACTCGAGCCAAGTTTAAGAAGAAATCTTGTCAACATTTTTGCTAACCATTTTGCAATTCATTTACAATTAGTCTTATCTGTGCTGAATCATGCATGGGTTTAAATCTTGGGAAACTGTCAAAATAAGAAGATTTATGTCTTTAGAGTGGCCATCAGTGTCACGGGCACACAGACCTACCTGCTATTTGTCTTTTACTGCATTTCACATGATTTTCAAGTAAGCAATAATTATTCTGAACCAAGTATACCGTTAAGAGTACCCACCTAATGGTGTTAATGGTTCACGTTTAATTCGGTTTTTAATCTTTATTACTTGTTCAGGTAAAAGCTCTACACTTCAAGCGATATAATTACCATTTACCGTACATATAGTTTGAGCTAATGATTTATTCCAAGAAACGTTTACCTACATACATTATTTGATACTAGTAATTTTTAAATATTTCCATTTGGCACCACAACAACACAACATGACAACAAATTAAAAAGTGTAATATCATTTAAATTACCTATGTACATATGTACGGTAAATGCTTACACTAATGTAAGAGTAGCGCCATGTAATAATCGTTTATTTTTTATAAAGATCTAGTCAAAAATATAATTATAATTAGGTATCTATTGTTTCTTGTAATAGTTCATAATAATGTTTTAACAACCGTACGAACTTTAAATGTGTAAGAGAAAATAACTAATGAGGTATGAAAATAATTTGAGGCAGCTTATTTTTACAATTTTTTTAATGAATCATCTTTGCCGTAATATTTCAGCTCAGGTGTAGCCTTAGATGTACCTTAAACTTTGAAATTTACGTTCACTGGGTCATAAAATAAAAGATTTTATGGTCACTTTTATAAAATTGTTTAGTACACACAGTGTGTCCCAAATGTTTTAAGACTGTGGCTATAAAAGACGCAAAACAATTACAAAAATTTGTTATTCAAAATAGTCTCCATTAGAAGTAGTACCCATGTTAGCACGATATTTCAGCCTTTTCATGCCTTTCGAAAACTCCTCTTTTGAAATACTGTTCAAGTTCATTGTCACCACTTCTTGTATCTCGTCTATTGATGCAAAAACGGTTCCCTTTCAAGTCAATCTTTAATTTGGGAAACAGGAAGTAGCCAGGGGGACTCAAATCAGAGAGTATACGGTAGGTGGCTGAGCACATAAACCATTTTTTGACCAAAATTTGAGTCAATCGCCGCGGAATGAGCTGGTGCGTGGTGCGTTACTGTGCAAGGGGAAAAAAGAACGGTCTCCTCTCCGAACGCTCCTTTCGTCGTCTTCAACCGACTCTCTACCCTCCGCAAAAAGATATATCACCGAAAAACAGAATACTTAAAGAAACTTATTATCGCTCATTTATGTGATGTTAATACGAGTGTGTTCTAGAATCCTTTTTTATTAAGTTACGTCTACCGATCTTTGTCTTAACTAGTATCCAAAAATGAGTTGGTTTAAAAGAATGTTATTTACTTCATAACTACAGTACCGGCATCAGTAACTTTGCCCTTGGCCACAGTAGACAAAACCTGAAATTGTACTCATTTCTTTTATTGCTGCAGCCGTGAACGCTTCGAGAAGTATAGTCTGTTATTGTTTGTTTGTGGGTATCTTTTATATGTCTCTCTGAGGTATGTTCGTCCATTCATTAGATATTAATAAGCGTAAGAAAAAATACGCTCTTTGTTAATTTCGCCGTTAATGTGCCGTTTTTTTTTTGAGGAAAATTCAGTTTTAGATAACGCAGAGTAATTCAGTTAATCTAAATGGTAGTAAAAAGAAATTACATATACTCAATATAGTAGACATTCACCCTATCCTTACTTGAGGAATAAAAGTATGATTTTGCGTTGCTTCAATTATATTTTTAGAATTCTATAATAATATAATTTGTATATCAATATATTAAATATTGATACGTAGGTAAGACAGCTTCTTTGGTAAAAGAGAAATAAGTAATTAAATAATCTTTTATTTAAAATTTCTATCGGCCAGAATAATCAGTAAAAACATTACCATTTGTACATTTTATTTTTCTGTAATTTTAAAATACAATGAGCAAATAATAATAAACAAAATAAATTCATTACGTCTGAACAATCTATTTTTAACCGGCATATAAACCGCCAGATATGCACCCCAAAATCTATTCGAGTAGTAAAATTATAAGATGATCTGATAGATTTTTAAATGAGCAGCAACAAGTAAAAAAGTAATTCGATTCATCTGCGGGTAATACATGTGATCTACTGTTAATCAGCAAATTGAAAAACGTTATCTAGTATCTCTATGCCAAATAAATAATTTTGTCAGAAACAAAAATCAACGAGGCCAGCTAAATAAATTTTTGAACAGCTCCAATTGGTTGAAAGTGCGGCTTAATTCGAGTGAGGGAATGGATTCATCTAAGCCAAACGAATGCATTTTATTCAATAATTATTGTATTAATTATTGGTATTTATTGTATCTATTGTGTTTCTTTTTTAAAAAACAATAACTTTTTTTACTTTCTACTCGACTGTTTTTTTTTATTTTATACCCAACTATCTTTATAACATACATAGGTACTTAGTTCATTTTGAAGCTGATGAAAAAGTATTTAGTTACTGATCAATTTGTACTAATATTGTAATTTTTTAGTACTTAGTCTACTTCATTTTATAGTTGAGCATTGTAAAATTGAGCTTATTACATAAATGTCATTTAATTTTCTCTGTTACTAATATAACTCTAATTCATTGAATGCCAACCATTTTCGTTTTATCTGCCTCTCATGATTTTCAGCTCATTCAATAATTTTGCGACTTAAATGCATTTTAATGCTGCAGGAAACTAGTTATGTGAATTATAAAACCGCCCTGTTGCTATGGAGAGTTGCAGAAATAACGTCCACATTTTTAGACGATATTCGTATTTAGTACAAAGAAAACCGTCGAACAGGAAAGTTTCCTAGTAAAAATATAACACATTATATGTGCGCAAGCTCCATATGTTATAAAAACAAATACTTCTATCTGTATAGGTTATAGGTACTATACTATAATACTATAAAACTGATTTGAGTTAGTACTTGTTTGTTTGGAAGTATGTAGGTATGCGTTTTTAATTTTTGCAAAAACTGTAAAAAAAAATAAAAATTACAGGGCCGGTTGTACTTATTTTGTACTTTTCAGGAGTCACTTGAAATACCAGTATATAATGTTGAAAATTTACAAGCCTAAAGTCAGGGGTTAGATTATATCGACGAATTATGACGAATTGCTGCAGCTCTAGAATGTAGCAGTCCAACGACAACAATATACAGAAAATAAAAAAATAACCAAACTAGAAGTATGTATATAAACATATAGAAAGTAAATGAAGGAGCAATGTACAATTTACAGCAATAGTAGGTACAAATTCTTACACCTTCTGAGAAAATACGACGTTACGGTTATCGTTTTAGGGGTTTGGGACTATAAACAATATACAAGTTTAGTTGTTTAATGTTTAAAAGGAGTTGTATTTATTTAAATGCAAATTTTATTTCCGCTCTTGTACTTAGAATTTTAAAGGTTTATTTTAATACAGTGTTTTATCTTCTACTTCTGTGTTTTATTTAGCTATTTTCGTCCAAATTGTTTTATTAAATGTTTCATGTGGCCTTTACCGTCATTATAAATAAAATCTGTATTAAAAAACACATGTATCAAATAACCCCTTTTTGGTAGTGAAAATTAGTCAAAATAAGGATGTTTTTCATTAAATACATTATTTCTGCTCTAGATTTTAGAGCATAATGAGTTTAGTTGTTTTCTTTCAAGCATGTAAGGCTTCTTAATATACGTATGAAACATTCAAAACTGTTTCAATCCGCTACTTTTTACGGTATTCTAAATGCATACCTCTGCCTTAACTTTAAACTCAAAGTAGCTACATATGTAAGAAACGAGAAGAACGAGTGGCGCTACGAGTAAAAAAAGGTAGTACAAGCACACTTAATTATTTTCTCTTCCTTTGGCGCCCACAAAACGAACGGTCGCGTTTCAGGGAACCATGAGTCCTTGAAGATGAATCCTCTTTAACCTGTAACCACCGTCACGATCTCTAGCCGCGTTAATCTTTTTTAGGAAAACCAAATTAACGGCGCGTCTCTTTCGCCTTACGATAGTAGGCGTAAACGGCCCTATACGCTCCGCTTAGAGGAACCAGTTCTCGGGTTTCGTATCTCTTTAGGACTTACGGCTAGCATTTCGGGGGATCCTCGCCCCTTTTCCCTGTCGACACGCTCCTCCAGTTTGACAGCGGGGCCACACGGCCTTTTCGGGCAGAACAACCGCACTGCACAGCGTCAAAAAAAAGACCACGAGTCACTCCACGCGCGCCGCGTACGTCATCCGGCGCCTATAGTAGGCTGTGGGCGATGGAAAAACGGCGGATTGTGCAACGAGACAATTGAAACTTGCATGCATTCATGTGTTTTGATTGAAACTAACTTAATTCGAACGCCACTTGCTGCCGATTCCCCTGCCTTTTACAACCCCACCGCGCATACATAATATCACACTGTAATTTGCGTTTTTTGTTTTATTTCGCTTCGCCGCCCTCCTCTGCCAGGGCGGCCATGCATCCGTGAAACCCGCCCAGTTAATAGCACCCTCAATTATCGCGGAGGCCGGGGCATCTAGCGGCGGTTTTCTCAAGGCGCGCCGAGCGACAGTTGCCATAGTTCGTGCTGGGGGGCGCCACATTCCAGCTCGGCTTCTCGCGATGCAATAAAATTTCATTCTCGAATGCATGGGATTTTATACAATATTTTTTTGTGGACCAAAGAAGCAATGCCACAGAAATTAAAAATTATCATATACAGGGTCGCTGATATGTATGGAAACGGTCGATTATCTCCTAAAGTAAGGTAGCTAGCGAAAAATGTTAGGACACAAACGTTTTAGGGTTTTTTTAAAATCTATCACAATAAAAGAAAAATTAAGTATACAAGATCAGTCAAAAAAGTCATGACGAAACAAAGTTGCTTTTTATTGAATGGAACACCCTGTATATTATTCCATATTTAAATTCTTCTCAAAATTATAAACAAAATTCATATAGCACATCGAATACCTAAATTTAACTGTTTTCGAGATATCGTATTTTGAAAATCATTTTCTTATAAAGCATACAAAAATATTTTAGTTTATTAAGTTTATAGTCCATCAAGTTACCTTTGAAGGTTTCTAGCTCCATAACAACGCCGCTTCGTTCTTTTGTCTAACAGTGACGATCTTGACAACACATGTCAAAAATACATTTAGTGTAAATTATTTTCGCGCAAAAATGGCACGTTTAAGTGAAATCGAGCGTATTGAAATTTTAATGATCATAGGATATGGTGATAGAAGACGATAGATAGTTTTAGATAGATAGAAGTTTTGACCAAGTAGTGGTTATTTTTAATGAATTGCATCCCGATCGGGAACCTCTTTCTAAATCAACCGTTTCAAAAACATTGCAGCGTTTTCATGAAACTGGAGGTGTCAAAGATCGACCAAAAAGTGGAAGACCAGTAAGCGTTACAAACGAAGAAAATTCTTTGAATGTCATGTTAGATGTGGTGGAAAATCCAATAAATTCGACGCAACAGAGGGCTGTAAATCATAACATGAGTCGATATTCCATTCAAAAAATTTGCAAACGTGAAAAAATTCCATCCATATAAAATTCATATGTTACAAGAGTTGAGTGAAGACGATTTTGGCCAGTGGCCAGCTAGGTCTCCCGATATGACCCCCACTTGACTTTTTTTCTGTGGGGTCACATAAAAAATGTAGTCTACAAAAATAGGCCGCAAAATATCGAAGAGTTGCAAGAAAGGATAAGGCATGAAATTTCCACCATTCCTCCCAACACACTTTTAGATTCACTACAAAATTTTGTTCAACGAATTCATTACTGTCAGGAGGTAAATGGTGAACACTTTGAGCACCTTATAATAAAATAGAATTCCAAAAAAAATTATTTGTTGTTTATTAAAACTTGTTTTCTCTCTTTTTTTTTCTGGCATAACTATTGTTTTCATAAAATTTGAAATATCCAGGACATTCATTAAAAAAATACATTTTTTCGTTTCATGCATTTTTATCAACCCTGAACAATTATGCTTTTTTATTTTCTGTAAAAAAATAATAATTAAAAATTTAATCATCCATATCTTCCACCTTGTGTAATTTTCATAATAAATATCCATCATTTCGGGCTTTTCCTTTTAATAAATTTGAGAATAGTAAAAAGTTATTTTCAAAATTCGATATCTCGAAAACGGTTCAATTTAGGTAACGATGTGCCATATGAATTTTGTTTAGAATTTCGAGGATAATTGAAATGTGGAATAATATACAGAGTGTTCCATTAAGGAAAAAGCAACTTTGTTTCGTCATGACTTTTTGACTGATCCTGTATACTTATTTTTTCTTTATTGTGATAGATTTTAAAAAACCCTAAAAACTTTTGTGTCTTAATATTTTCCGCTAGCTATCTTAATTTAGGAGATAATCGACCGTTTCCATATATATCAGCGACCCTGTATAGTAATCAACGAAAGTCATCATACACCCACTTTTTGAAGTTTGCTTTAATTCTGATAATTTGTGTATTACAGCATTAATTTTTTTTTGCTTCTGATAGGATTATAGCTTGTGATATTCTGCTTCTAATAAGCCGAAGTTGAAGGCGGTATGTCGATTGTGTGAAAAGATATCGCTAAAAACGTAAAATTTCAATGTTTTCAAAGAAACGTAAATAACTTCGAAAATAATAAATCTCTTTCGAGAAAAAGTCTCAATTGACGGAAAATGAGTCAACGTTTTGTAAAGTAATCTAACGCAGTATCTCAATTTTTATGCTTGAGGTATGATTAGGGTTTACCTGTATTTCTTTGACACTGTTAAGTAGCTACAACATCCTCGTGTAACAAAGTAAAAAATTTGCCACATTTTGTTTCTACCTTAATTGTAGGTAATAACTGGTAAAATAATATTTTACTTCCACATGCACGTAGTGGAGTCGAAGTATAGTATAGCAATCACAAAAAAGTTTTTAAACATTTTTATTGGCTAAATAAGCTTAAAATGTTCAGAAACTATCGAAATTTTAAGTTTAAGCGAAAACAAATTTATATCTGTCTATCTGTCTGTCGGTTTGTCTGCCTGTCTGTCTGCCTGTCTGTCTGCCTGTCTGTCTGTCTGTAAACCTTTTTGGTACATAACAACTCGAAAACGCGTTAAGATGTCAACTTAACTTAGCTTAAAAATTTGGATCACTTACTGGAGATAAACGGGGGAAATACACATTTTCTGTGCCTACAGGTAACTCGTAAACGATGCATGGATATCCACTTCAAATTTCAGATACTCGTACAATATAACAGATCTGCAAAAAGATTTTTAGTTTACTAGATTGAGGGGTTAATGATTAAAGGGAAGGGGATAAGTATTAAAAATAAATAAATATTTCAATATAAATTTTAATAATCACAATGAGAAGACCTCTATAAAAGCCTCCCCTTCCACACATTCGCTTTGAGTACGGGAGGAAGGATAGAATAAATAAATTAGATCTTCTTTTCTTATATTTTTCCTCTTTCATTATTCTAATTTTAAATATATTCCATATATTTGTGAACACTTATGTGTAGCCAAACCAAATATTGAATTTATGTTCGTTTGGCTGATGGTATCTTTGTTGTACACAGGAGGGGAGGGGGCGGTTGTTTTGTTGTATCTTAATGTGAATTAATAAAGATATTCATGTGACGTCGTTTTATAAGTCATTAAGGTCATTAAATTAATTTAGGTAATTGATTATAAGTTGTCATTGTTTAGGTCATTGATTATAAGGTCATAAGGTTGGTTAGAAGAGTCATATGGATCATAATGGTCATAGTAGTCATAAAGGTCATGAGGGTCATACAGGTCATAAACGCCAAAGAGATCATATCCAAATCTTAAATATCATAAAAATATCTAACTTTTAAGAATATAACCTGCGGTTTAATCTAATTAAATGTGGAAAACTGGATGTGGAAGCAGTGATACCACTGGCGGCGTTTTTTTTTATGATTACCCTCACCATTTCATTGATAAATATGGCCTACGGTTAAAAATTTTACATGAGAATGTAGTATAAAACAAATTTATTGGGCCATAACTTTTCAAAAAAATGGAAATGTTATAAAAATAGTGTTTTGAAAATAAACCTCCAAATTTTAAGACCATTCCAGTTCCATTCCAGCATTCCGATGGATGCGATTATCTCCGAAAATACATTGACTATGAAAAAATATTTCGGACAAAAGTTGTTCAGGGCAGAGGGGGGCCACCTTCCTGTACTACTGACCTTGACCTCAAGGTCGGCTTTCAAGATCATTGAAGGTCATGATGATTTTTTTAACAGGAAAGCCCTTTTTTGAATCCAGATTTTGAACTAACGAAACATTTTACGCCCAGATGGGTCCTACACCTTAGGAATAGGTCTTTACTCCAGATCATTTGCAGGTCCAATGCCAATTAGCAAGTCCAAAAAAGTCAAATTTTGGTGCGGTCAAGGTCGTGGTCTAGGTCATCACTAGACTTGTCTTTTGAAATTCAATAACTTTTGTGAAGGTCATTGCTCAACAAGACGGCGATTTATTGCTTTTTCCGCACCAAAATGTGATTTGACCTGCTAATGATCTGTATCCTGGATGGGGCCAGTTTTAATCTATTCCTGAAGATGCCAACTTGGTTGGCGAAACGCGCGTCGAGAAAAGGATAGCAATTCGGTATTTCGTGGAAAACGTCCAGTTTTTTTTATTGATCTGTAGTAAAGGTCATGTTAACCTGGGGTGTGAGGACCCATCTGAGCGTAAAATTTTACGCTCTTTCAAAATCTCGACTCAAAACTAGAGGTTTCCTATTAATAAAATCATCATGACCTTCAAATGACCTTGAATATCTACCTTGAGGTCAATGTTGGTAGTACAGGAAGGTGACCCCTTCTGTCCTTTTGTCCGAAACATTTTTTCATTGGTAGCGTATTTTCGGAAATAATCGCATCCATCGATCAAAATCACTCACAAGGTGAATCAAAAATATGAGACCAGAAATTCGTGACAGATACTACGTCAAAAATAATCCGACAAGATTTTTTTTATTTAGCTCTAAGGTCGTTCTTAACAGCACTGCAGTCCTCCAAAATGGGGCGGTGCGAACAAGTCTTTTTCAAATATTTTCATAACCACCGACGCGGCGTGGAAATTGGATACAGAAGTACAAACAATAAATAGTCCCAAACAATATGATGAGGCCAAAACCACTATAAAAAATACTAATAATCCAGTTGTGAATAAAACGATAGTTGAATATTTAATGAATAGACAAACCAAAACCTCAAGCAAAATAAATAACAAAGAAAATAACAACAACTTAATAATAAAGACTAAATAATAATTATTTCGTCAAATGAAGTCATTTTAAAAATGAGCACCGCGTTATTTCTAATACATGCATCAATCGTTTCTTTCAAATTAAATCGCACACACGGTGTAATTCTGTAATTATTATTTTTGTAATTTGTATTTTTCTCACATTCGAGTAGAAAAATTAAGAGAAAGACTAAAAGTTTTTCTCTTAATTGGTCTACTGTATCAGCGGGGGTGGCATACACTTGTTGCTTGAAATGTTGTTCTAAATTAATTATTGATAATGTACACACTGTGTAATATGTGGATTTTCTTCTGCCATCGTATGATTATTATGTTTGTTCAGAATTCTTCTTCTAGTAAAGCAACTTTCGTCACAGAATATAACTTTTGTGGGAAAATCGTTTTCTTGTTAGTGATCATTTCTAAACCATCGGCAAAAAATTTAATCTATTTCCAAAATCTTGTGGAAGCAACTCTTGCACAAAGATACTACGAAGGGAAAAAATAAAATACTTTTTTTCAATACTCGCCATATACTTGATTGTTATCTATCACACTATCTGAATTGAAATTCCTCAATGGAAAAATAAAATAATTTAAAAAAAAGTAACATGACATATTAGCCATTAACGCTCTGTATGGGGGCGTTCACATAATCAAATATTGGCCTCATTATATTGTTTGGGGCTGTTTATTGTACTTCTGTACCAAATTTGAGCCACGTTGAGTTAAGAACGACCTTAGAAAATGTATGTCAACATACTCCAGAGACATCCCCATCGGATGAGCATTAAAACTTTTCTTGCACTCCACATACGACGGAGTTGGATAATTAGATATGTCAGGTATAAGAAAATACCTCTGAAGCAAACGCATCATAATGTTTTTTCGAAAATTTATGTCAACGTACTTCAGAGACATCCCCATCTGGTGAAGATAAAAACTTTTCTTGCACTCAACATACGAGGGAGCTGGAAAATTAAATAAATCGGGCACAAAGAAATACATCTGAAGCTAACTCACCACAATTAACTTTCGAAAATTTATTGTCAACATACTCCAAAGATATCTCCATAGGATGAGCATTAAAACTTTTCTTGCACTCAACATAAGACGTAGTTGGATAGTTAAATATGTCGGGCACAAAAAATTCTTAAAGATAGAATTTTTTTAATATGATAAACATTTTTCAATGTATTACATTAAAAGTGGGTGGTCGGGTTATTATGACAAAATCTACGAATACTGTTTTGCTGTAACCGCTGTAAAATGATCACAACTTGTTTCCTAATTTGTTGTAATGACATGCGCGAGTATAGGTAAAATAGGGTTTGAAGGAAATACGCATACATAGGAAATCGGCATTGTTTCACCTTCTGTTAATAAAAAAGCATAATTCGCAGACAGTGTTTACCAATGGATTAACAAAAGTTGGTCTCTTCAAGGCAAACGATTTCTTCCTTTCGCAAATTTTCGTACGAAGCAATATAACAGAGATATTTGGTATATTGTGTTCATTTCTTCCCGAATTTGATATACCTACGACCTCGGACTACACAAATTCAATTTTTTTGCTTAACAAAAGTTGTTGGTCTCTTTGAGACAAATGATTTTTTTCTTTCGCAAATTTTCGTACGTAGCAGTATAACCGATATATTCAGTATATTGTGTTGAGTTCTTTCCGAATTTGATATATGTACCTACGATTTTCGGACTACACAAATTCGTTTTTACTTAACAAAAGTTGTTGGTCTCTTCGACACAAACGATTTTCTCCTTTCGCAAATTTTCGTACGAAGCAGAATAGCCGAGATACTCAATATATTGTGTTTAGTTCTTCCAGATCAGTTCAGCTCTTTGATATAGGTACCTACGATTTTCGGACTTCACAAAATCAATTTTTTGCTTAACAAAAGTTGTTGGTCCCTTCGAGACAAACGATTTTTTCCTTTCGTAAATTTTCGGACGAAGCAGTATAACCGATATATTCAGTATATTGTGTTGAGTTCTTTCCGAATTTGATATATGTACCTACGATTTTCGGACTACACAAATTCGTTTTTACTTAACAAAAGTTGTTAGTCTCTTCGACACAAACGATTTTCTCCTTTCGCAAATTTTCTGAAGCAGAATACCGAGATCTCAATTTTGTGTTTAGTTCTTCCAGTCAGTTCAGCTCTTTGATATAGGTACCACGATTTTCGGACTTCACAAAATCAATTTTTTGCTTAACAAGTTGTTGGTCCCTTCGAGACAAACGATTTTTTCCTTTCGTAAATTTTCGGACGAAGCAGTATAACCGAATATTCAGTATATTGTGTTGAGTTCTTTCCGAATTTGATATATGTACCTACGATTTTCGGACTACACAAATTCGTTTTTACTTAACAAAAGTTGTTGGTCTCTTCGACACAAACGATTTTCTCCTTTCGCAAATTTTCGTACGAAGCAGAATAGCCGAGATACTCAATATATTGTGTTTAGTTCTTCCAGATCAGTTCAGCTCTTTGATATAGGTACCTACGATTTTCGGACTTCACAAAATCAATTTTTTGCTTAACAAAAGTTGTTGGTCCCTTCGAGACAAACGATTTTTTCCTTTCGTAAATTTTCGGACGAAGCAGTATAACCGATATATTCAGTATATTGTGTTGAGTTCTTTCCGAATTTGATATATGTACCTACGATTTTCGGACTACACAAATTCAATTTTTTTTGCTTAACAAATGTTGTTGGTCTGTTCGACACAAACGATTTTTATCTTTCGCAAATTTTCGGACTAAGCAGTATAACCTATATTCGGTATTGTGTTCAGTCCTTCCCGAATTTGATATACCTACCTACGGTTTTCGAACTTCACAAATAATTTTTTTTTTGCTTAACAAAAGTTGTTGATCTCTTTGAGACAAATGATTTTCTCCTTTCGTAAATGTTCGTACGAAACAAGATAACCGAGATATTCTGTATATTGTGTTGAGTTCTTTCCGAATTTGATATACCTATACGATTTTCGGACTTCACAAAATCTATTTTTTTGCTTAACAAAAGTTGTTGGTCTCTTCGACACAAACGATTTTCACCTTTCGCAAATTTTCGGACGGAGCAGTATAACCGAGATATTCTGTATATTGTGTTTAGTTCTTTCATAATTTGATATACCTACGATTTTCGAATTTCATATCTAATTAACCAACTCACTCGTATGTTGAGTGCAAGAAAAGTTTTGATGTTCATCCAATGAGAATGTCTCTGGAGTGTGTTGACATAAATTTTCAAAAGAATGTTATGGTGCGTTTACGTCAAACGTATTTTTTTATATCCGATATATCTAATGATCCAACTCCCTGGTATGTTGAGTGCAAGAAAAGATTTAAAGATTTATCATTCGATGGGCGTATCTCTGAAGTATATTGACATACATTTTTCACAAGAAAATTATGGTGCGTTTGCTTCAGACGTATTTTTTTGTATGAAGTATATTCAATTATTGAAGTCCCTCGTATGTTGAGTTCAAAAAAAGTTCTATTGATTGAATAAGTTCACAGATTCTGGTGTGAATTGCATTGGTGTTTTGGTATAAGTAGGTATATTATATTTGTTACAATATTTTTTTGTTTTTATTTTAGCATTTAATTTGAATTGAAATTTTAGATTTGTATGTAGGTATTTATTAAGGTGTAGGTATAAAGATATTTTTCTTTTTTTTCAGCTATCCTTGGTGAATTGTTTTGCTTGGTTCAAATGTGCGTTAAAACATTAACTATAAACCTGTGTTACCATATGTTATGTTATGATATTGCAATATCTCTGGTAAACTACATCCCTAGTAGTTTTTATTGTTTTTTTTTCTATTTACAGCGGACCGGTGTTTCTTCTATTGTTTACTATTCCTTGCATCGCGCTAATTACAGCTGATTGATATCGCCCGTGTCTTTTCGAACATCAAGCTCCGAGTCACATGTCCTTCGACACTCACGTGATCAACATCATATGCAGTGGCGGTGCGTGATATTTCAGTTAGCCATATCTTGAAAACGACGCATGGGACCCACTTCACTTTTTTAGGTGATGACTATACACCTCTTACAGAAAGGATTTATAGTGAAAAAATCGTCATTAAAGTTTGCGTAAAAATTTTCAAAAACACTGGAGCACTCCCTGGGTTCTCAGTAACGCTCTGTGGGATATTTGCAGTATATTTTTTTTCATAATCTAGAAACAAATATAAGGAGACGTTTTTCGATTTGTTGCAAAATATTTTTTTTTTCAAAAAGTTATGGCCATTTTAATTTTCATTTTATAGGAACATTTTGTTTCCCAAAAATTAAAATAGCCATAACTTTTTGAAACAAAAATATTTTGTAACAAATCGAAAAACGTCTCCTTATATTTGTTTCTAGATTATGAAAAAAATATACTGCAAATATTCCACAGAGCGTTACTGAAGAACCCAGGGAGTGCTCCAGTGTTTTTTGAAAATGTTTTCGCAAACTTTGCTGACGGATTTTTCACTATAAATCCTTTCTGTAAAAGGTGTATAGTCATCACCTAAAAAGTGAAGTGGGTCCCATGCGTCGTTTTCAAGATAGTGGAAATATCACGCACCGCCACTGATCATATGTCATATTAACAGGTAATTACTGTTTTAATCTCGCACATTAGAGATCGTATAAACTGGAGAACAATTAGTTCATATAGATATTTGTATTAAAGTGGAATTAGAAATAAAACTTATATTTACTAATATAACTTTTTTTAACTATAATTTAATAACTATATAATTTTTCATGGATTGGCAACACAGTGACCAAGTCTATATTACGCTTGCGCGTTTACATATTCGTTACTGTAAATATTAAATTTAAATTATAACCGTTGCGATTTTGCTTTCTTCTTACCTCTTCCCAAAGTCTGTTTCTTTTAAAAATTCATGATTTATATTTTGTTAGTCTTTGGAAACATCTATCTTGTGTTAGATTTCTGTTCAGTCTAACTTTTTTTGTGGTTGACTGGAGGGGCTTAAGTCGGATACTCGTCAATTTTTGAAGGCAGTTGTTGTATATCGTAGTTAAGGCCAGACTCAGATCGCTGGTGAATTTTGTTACTTTAAAGTGCGATATATGCATTCCAAATCTTTTGGGATTAAAATAAAATTCACTATTGAAGTTTCTCGTTGAGTGTTGTGAGACATTCTTCTCGACTTTTGTCGGATTCTGCTGAACATGATCGACACTGCCTAAGTTTTCCCTGGAAATTGTGAATCTGGCTCACGTGTTAAACCATCCTTCACCCTTGAGTAAGTAATAAACTAGGAAATGATCTATCTACTGTTTTGTGTATTAGCTATTTTCAGGGCTTTTCTTTTTTTGAGACACCTTTCTTCCACCATTCTTCAGAGCACTATTATTTTGTTATGGTATTTTTTATTTCCGTTTTGAGGACCTGTGTTTGGCTGGAAGTAAACTGCATTTTTCCATTGTTCAATCAATTTTTTGTATTGATTGCGTACATGCGCTTATACTATATATTTTTTTTATTATTATTCTTTTTTTGTTTTGGTCTTGTGTGAAACTCTTATTATTTACTCGTAATATTATACTGTGAACCAATACGTGATCACGTAAAGGGGAAGATTGACTTTCACTACTGATTACTTGGTTCTTTCCCATTCAAAAAAAAGTAGGTTGTACTCCTAGGTTGCAAGGATTCTAGTACGCCCTGGTTTTACTTTAGTTTTTTTGATATACGAACCTACCCCATGTCTGACAAGGTTGACAAATTTTCTTGCTACGCTAAAGTTGCGTTCCAGACGCTAGTCACGATACCTATACGAAGTTTATGATTCTTTAAGTTGTGTTTTGTTAATTTTTTTTATTATTTATCTCAGATGCATACTTTTTTTTGTGCGGCACATTTAATTTTCCATTTTTTATCGTTTAAACAGGGTGCAGGGTGTCCCGTAAAAATGGGCCACTTCAAAATACTTCACTTTCATACCTGTTTTCACAAGTGTGTTGATCGTAGGTTATTCAGGTTTATCAAGGTTAGTATCATGTTAGTTTCAATTTGATACTTAAACAAACATTTTTATTGTTCTTTTATGGTGAATTTATTGTTTGTTGCAAGATGCTCCGACATAACTTATTTACAAATAGTGAAATGACTGCGCTGCAGCCAAAAGTTACGCAGATACTTACCCAAATCGCAGACAACCGAATCGGAAATTATTTTCAAGACTATTCTCAAGATTAAGAGAAACGGGAAGCTTTCGTCCTAGTCGTCATTATGGCCGACCTGTAGTTCATAACGTGCAGCAAGAGGAAGTAATATATTAAATATTGTTGAAGGTGAACCAACAATTAGTATCCGCAGAATGTCTGCTAATGTTGGATTAAGTCGCAGTACAACATCCAGAATATTACATGAGCAGCAACTTCGAGCGTACCATTATATATACCAAAACTTATTACCAGATAATTTTTTTGTAAGAATGCAATGTTGCGAGTTCATTTTAAGGCGAAATAGGCAAGATGCATGTTTTGTAAACAAAATTTTGTTTTCGGATGAGGAGACATTTACTCGTAGAGCGATATTCAACAGAAAACCCACACCGAGGCCCATCGTCTAGAAAGGAAAGGACCAAGGACAACCCAGCTGTCACATCTGCTCGTAGAGTTTTTCCCTACCCAGATTTGCCGTTAGGAAACCATATTTACCAAGCTTGACGTGACGCAAAACGACCAATGAATATTTTCCAGGGGACCCATAATAAAACATAGAATGTCAAAATTGTCACATATGGGATGATAAAAATCCAAATGCCAATTGGGTGAGGCATTTTCAACATGAATTCAAAATTAATATTTGGTGTGGGATAATTGGCGATTATCTTGTGGGTCCTTTCGAACTCCCAGCAAAATTGAATGGTCAGGATTATCTAAACTTACTTCAAGAAAATTTAGTAGATATATTAGAAGAAGTTCTTTTAGACGTTCGTGCTAATATGTGGTATTTACAAGATGGCACACCGGCCCAATTTCCTCTTGCAGTTCGGAACCATCTACCTAAATAATTTATTCCCACATCGTTGGATTGGAAGAGTAAGTGAACATCCATGGCATCCACGAAGTCCAGATTGAAATGCAATGGACTTTTTTTCTGGGGGTATATTAAAAATCTTGTGTATTCTGGTGAAGTTGTCAACAAAAGAGCCGAGCTTAGGCAAAGAATAGGTGCAGCTGCAAACACGATTCGAAATCTGCAGCCATCGTTTTTTTGCAGTTCGAAGAAATATTTTGAATAGATGCCATAAATGCATTGAGTGCAATGGTGGACATTTCGAAAAATTGCTTCAACGACATTAAATGTTTTATTTTCTAATACTGTTTTTTTAATGTGCCTGTTAATTACTTAAAAAATTAGTTAATCGCAAATAAAAATGTTTTATTTTTTAATATCGAAATTTTGCATTTTTCTCTAAATACTATGGATTTATTAGTAGTATAAAATTGTAAGTAATCTACTGTGACATATACCTACTAGATTAATAGGCTTAAAATTTTATGTACAGAGAATATAGTCATTCTGCAGTACTAAAGTTAAGCTTAATTTTCTCGAAAACGGTGCGATTTAGCGTCATTGAACATGTATACCATTTTTGCAGTAAGTGGATGGCTCTTTCAAGAATACTGTCAATATTGTCAAAATTCGTGATAACAAACAAAAAATATAATGAGAATAAGAAGTGGTACAGGGGGTTATTAACACCCTGTACATTTCATGCGAGAAATGACATCATATTCATGTTAGGCTATTCGAAAAACCCCCCTACACCAATTTTACGTGAAATAACTTGAAAATTGACAGAATTAGCAGAAAAAATGAAATCAAATAATTTTTTTCAAGGCCCATAACTTTCAAGGCTATTCCTGAAGTATGGCCCATTCTTTATGGGACACCCTGTATAGGCAACTCATTTCTTAAAAATTGTATTCACCGATACAGTAGTTCCTTCTGTATATTCAATTTAAATATTCAGTTTACATCTGACCGTGTGACCTAACAAATTGTCTTCGTTATTCTCCAATATTTTGATTCAGTTCTATTGTATCCCCTACAAGCAAGCCGAATTAACACCCGGCATTATCGCTCATGTGCCTTTCTACTTGTCTTGCGTGGTGACATGTGACATCCATGGTACCGTTTGGGTATGATCGGACTTTAATTGGCTGCTATCTTTGACTGCTGTCTTCACGCACGTATGTTTAGTCTTTTTCCTAATCCCCTAATTTAAACTAATAAAAAATAGAATAATAATATTTTATCAACAACAAAATAAATTTACCTTTCTCTTCATTACTGTTCAAATATTTATGCCAAATAGTTGGTCAGGTAACAACTACCCAGGTAAATATGTCAAAGAGTCCTTTTTGGCATCTAAAAATATTAAACCTTAACATTTTTTTACATAAAATGTCATTATGAGATCTAGCACATCGTTCATATAATAAAATGAATAAAATAACAAATTATAATAAAAATGAATTACCCTTGTAACCTGATTCCCAAACGTCATATTGATTGTTTTTAACAAAGCAGCATTAAAGGAAGAAAAAAATACTCTCAAGATAATCAAAATATAGTATTTATTTTTCATCAATGTACAAAATATAACATTTTTATCATTCATTAAAAAACTTTTTGCCTAAAGTAACATTGTGGGTGAATTTAGATTGTGGGTCACATTGTTCACCCAGTAATGTCAGTTTTCCCGTAGGTAAATAATGTACAATTTTTGAAAAACTTGTTCTAAATAGTTTCACCTCGAAAATTAACATCACTAATTATGGTTTTCTTGTTTTTTTTTTTTAGATAGTAGGATTTTTTCACGTACTCATTAAAATAAGAAAACGTCTCCTTCAAACGAAGATGTTTCAATATTGAACACAAAAGAACTTTTGATTAATATTTTGCTTATAAAATTTTTCGAGTACCTGACATCAAACTTATTCTACCGAAGCATAAACGCGCCCTAATAGTTCTTGTTATTTATCAATAACGTGTATACATTCTTTATTAAAAAAAAAAAAAACAATAAAAACACTTGAGGTCTGCTATTCCTGAGCGTTGTAACTACAATATTGTTTTATCATTTCTGGCGTGCTTGTAGATACAATGATTCGCATAATTTCGAATGTCTTGGAGAGTAGGTACTGATTCGTATTAGGTTCAATGATATTGTAGTGACTATTTTAAGCAAGGAATGTACGGAAATAGATAAAATTCATAAACATAGTAAGGGCTACATGCTTTTGCAAACGAAACATTGTATGTCGGACATTCGCAGCATGTTGCCCCGAATTAAAATAATAGGTATGTATGTATATGGTCCTTTGACCAATTTTGATTGAGTTAGTTTAGAGCATTATGTAAAAGCGCTCGGACTAGAAAATATGCATTTGACTCAAAGGGTATACCCTTGCCCCGAACCTTGCCGGCATACCCAAAGGGTATGCCGGATAAGCAGGCTGAAGTACCCCCGGCACCAAATTTATTCATTTCAACAAATGCTCTTTTATAATATTGATTAATCGAGTAAAATACTAATGTAAATATATAGAAAATATAATAGAAAATCTGGAAACTCAAAAAACTCGTTTTCTTCAAAACGCTTCAAATTATAACAATAAAAAAAATGTGGAAGGTAAAACTAAATAAGGTATCCGAATTTTTTTCAGACTTTTCCGCCAAAGGAACTGTCATTCCCAGAGGTGGAAAAAAGGGGCATTTTTGAAATAACTCCATCCTTATTTTTCTTCTACAAAAGGTGCCAATTGAAGTCTGTATTATATTTTGTGTTTTTCACGGAACACAGTTTAAAATTCTGTAATATATCATATACGATCGTACAGTGTGGGTCATTAAGATCTAGTACACCCCTGTATTTTTTTTATTTATTGCGCAATTTGAACAGTTTTATTAAATGTGGCACACAAAAAACGGAGTTTTTTCACGGATATTTTAGCATATAACGGTACATTTCATGTCCTCATTCCAAGGTCTACCGTAATATTTTTACTGTAATATGTTAAACCAGTGTTTTTATATATTTGAAAAAAATATATAATGCAGACCTCAATAAATACCTTTTACGAAGAAAAATGAAAAACAAATTAGTATTTTACCTGATTAATCAGCATTATTTATATACAAACATCTTATGAAAATGAATAAATTTGGTGCGGGAGCACCTCATCTGTACTTGTCCAGTAACATCCTCTAAAGTTGGTGATGAAGGTTTGAGTAGTATTTTAAACTACTATTATTTTTAGTCAAACTGAAGAGTACAATACAAAAAAAAAAAAGATTTTATCATTTTACAGTGCAGGGTGCATTTTGGGAGAACTATAAATGATATGGAGCTGAAAATTTTTATCTGGGGGTTTTCAGGGATGCTCTACACAACTAAATTACCACTATTTTAGATGTGTAGAGCATTCCCAAAAAACCCCTTGATACAAATTTTCTGCCCTATATTATTTGTAGTTTTCCCAAAACATTTAATAAGTCAGTAAATTATATGTATGTATGTATGTATGTATGTATGTATGTAAGTATTTCTCTTATGGTATATAACCCACAATCCACAAGAAATATACATACAGGTGTACACACAAATATGCATCACAAATCGTGGCTTGTACAACCTACTTTTACAGTAAAATCATTGTATCTACTGTATATTCTAACACCTATAATATTTTAGAATAGCAGACCCTTCTATAAACCCACCCGAAATATGTAGAAATTATCTAACAATAAATCTCATTGGTTCATATTCGCTAGGTAAAGTCCTTGGTACCCACTGTATATACTAGGGGTTGTCGTATGTATCACTTGACAATTGGTGAAATTAGGTAACTGTGACTTACTTGAGTGTTGTATTATAGGCACATTAAACTGACAAAGTTCCTGAGGTACGACTTTTTGATCACCCTCCACGGAAGACGATGAAATTTCTTCGTGCTGTTGAGGCGAAGAAGATTCGTTTTTCTTCCCATTCCTGTGCGTCTTCACATGCTTAGCCAAATGATCCGACCTCATGAACTTCTTACTACAAGTCGGGCAGCCGAACCTCTTTTCCCCCGTGTGCGTCCTGAGATGCCTCTGAAGTTCATCCGACCTCGTAAACTTCTTTCCGCAGAACAACCAGTGGCACAGGAAAGGCCGCTCCCCAGTATGCAACCTTAGATGCGCTTGGAGATGGGAGGTTTTTCCGTACACCTTTTCACATCTAGGATAGTGACAGATGTGCATTTTCTTTGAGGAGGGTTTCTTAAGTCCGTTCTCCTCATTGATGCAATTGGGACATTGGCACTTTATACACCTCCTAGCTTTGGAAGAGTACGCGGGGAAGCTGATTTCTGGCTTGATCATCTTCATAGTGGAGGCGAACGACGACATGTAGTTCGCCTGCGACCAATGGGCGTACTGCTGCTGACGCATGGCCTGCTCAGGTTGATAGCCGCAGCTGGCTGCGTCCGCGGGAGTCGGCGAATGTTGGTAAAAATACTGGTTGCCGTAACCATGTCCATATACCCTTTCATATTGAGAGGAGTAGTGGAGGTGTGATCCTGCTGACTCTAGAGGAACCTGGGAGTAGCCGTCGCTGCCGCAGGAGGCAGAAGAAGCGGAAGACAGCTGTTGACAGCTGTACGGCCGATACATCTGGCTACACGTAGTCGGAAAGAGATTCATAGAAGACATCTGAAAAGAATAAAGCCGCGGTTGTTTACATTGGTATAATAAATGGGTTAGTTACTTGTACCGGTAACTTTCAAGACAGTTACTATTCCAGCATAGTATCATACAGTGCGTGTCAAAATTTCCGGGACGGCTGGCTTTGGCCGGGACGATTGCTTTTTCCTGGCAATCCAATGATGACCTTGAATTTGACCCTGACCATGATGTTGAAGGTGATGTCAAGGTCAAGTCCGTTTTATCAAATAGGACCCCCTATTTTTGGCACCGGAAATGAAAAGAGCAGAAAATTTTACAAATGATTATGACCTTGACCAACTTCTAGGATTTGAGCTTCAAGGCTATTCCATGGTCGGATACAATTGAGACATTAAAGTTTGATAATACGCATCCCAGAGAAAAATGGCCTTCATAAAAGTTGTAGGATTTTTCCCTGGCAATTCAATTGTGACCTTGACCATGACCTTGAAGGTTTTGTCAAAGTCAAGTTCGTTTTATCAATCGAGACCCCCTATTTGTGACACCAGAAATTAAAAGAGCGGAAATTTTTACAATCGATTATGACCTTGACCAACTGCTGGGATTTGAGCTCATTGGTAACTAGTCAAAACATTGAGCACATTCACTTTCAACAAGATGGCGCCGCACCATACTATGGATGAAGAGTACGTAATTATTTGGACGTCATTTTTAATGATCGGTAGATAGAGCGGAGAAGGTACATTGAGTGGCCAGCCAGATCACCTGATCTAAGTCCACTTGATTACTTTTTGTGTGGTTGAGCTGAGTATACCATGGATGTAATCAACAGTTTTTATAATCAATTGACTTACTGTCAAAATGTTAAGGGAGTCTACTTTGATCACTTATTATAATAATTAAAACTGGTTGGACGAGATGGCTAGATAGGTCTTTATCTTGGTTAACGTTTTTCCATGACGCATATTTATCAATCTTCACTACATCAATTGTATTTGACCTTGAGACTTGAAGGTCAAATCCCAAGAGTTGGTGAAGATCATAATCGATTGTAAAGTTTTCCGCTCTTTTCTTTTCCGGTGTCAAAAATAGGGGGTCCTATTTGATAAAATGGACTTGACCTTGACATAACCTTCAAGGTCATGGTCAAGGTAAAATCCAAGATCACCACTGGATTGGGAAAAATCTCATTTCTCCGGGAGGCGTATTTTTCGAATTATCCAGCCGTCCCGGAACTTTTGACATGTACTGTATTAAACTATAAAGTAACTTGCTTGCTCCAGTATATACCAGTAGTCCGTCTAGGAAAGTAAATAGCTCTCTACACTATTTACTAGCTTGGTAGCCTTCCCCCACTACATTAAAATATACTGTTTGCAGTACTAGCCTCTAGACTCACCGAATGGAAACATTTTTGTATCAAGCAACATAATTTACTTCACCTCTAGTGGAGTGAAAGTATAGAATCGATGAAACATTTTTAAAACATTTTTATTGTCTGAAGAGGCCTAAAATATTTTGACACATCGACATTTTAGGTTTAATCTCAAAAACTATATGTATATCTGACTGCTTGTCTGTCTGTCGATATATCTGTCTATCGGTCTGGTAACCTTTATGTGTACTCGACAATGCTTTGAAATATCAACTCGATAACTTGACAATGCTTTGAAATATCAACTTGAAATTTGGAACACTTGAAATTTACCATGACGAGGTCTGGAGCTGATTAGATTTTTAAGTTAAATCTAGGGGTTGGGAGATAAATGGGGTTAATACACTTTTTCTCTGTCTACAGGTAATTCGCAAAGAATATAAGATATGCATTTCAAATTTGATACACGTATTCAACACAAACATAAACTCCTAATGTAATGGTTTTTAACGTAATTGAGTGGGGGTCGGCGGTTTTGAGGGTGAAAATATATGTAAAAAAGGTCAAATAAAATCTTTAATATATCCAAATAGTAGACAATTGGATGCTTTTGAAAGTTTAGAAATCATAAAATGTGACAGTAGTAGGTATGAATAAGGACAATGGTCCAATAGTCAACAGTCCACTATTCGCTCCGATAAACAAAGACCCATATTACGGTTCAGTGAATCGTGACGGAAAATTATGTATAAATAGAGCAAGTGTGTAGGTTAGAATTTAGTTTTAATCTTCTCCTCAAGATGCCAACTTAGTTGGCCAAACGTGCGTCGAGAAGAGTGTAATATTATAGTTTGTTGTTTCATGGAAAACGTTCATTTGTTTTGAAAACACCCAGTTTGTGAAAAAAGAAGTCTGTGTGAACCAGTTTATCTAAATTTTAAGTATATTGAAACAATTTGATTATGTTTATGTTACTACTAACAGATAAACTAGTTTCGTTAACCATTTCATTACAAATTGAAAAACTGTAGAATAAATGTTTGTCCACATTACATAAGACACAAATTCTTAGTTGAATTCTCTCAAATAAATCTCAGGGCTCTGTACCCAAATTTAGTGCTTAATTAAACTTAAACAAATTATTATATTATTTTTTATCCATCATCATCATCATAAATCAACAAAACAAATTAACCATTGAGTTCAAATAGTTACATAATTTGTGCATATGTTACCACTACTATAAATACATTAGCAAGATAAGCAAGTTGCAGCTTATATTTAAAATTAAAAAGTAAACTTCAATTCGTCCTATCGCTGAAAAAAAGCCTCCACTTCTTTCCAAAATTGTTTCATTGTTGCTTCATTCGTGAACTAAAATTACAAGTTTTTCATAATCCTTAATCATAATTTCACTTAAGTCAATATAAATGATTATTTGTATGAAGAGCTTACAAAAAGAAATAAATAAGGCAATTCTGGTCGTTTTCAAAATATGAAGAACTAGAACGGATTCGTAAGAAATTATCGTGAACAAAGTAACCACAAATATGTCAATGTAACATTTGTTTAATTTCCAGGTACTTTTCACGAATTCGTACGAATCCTTCCATTGTAACCGCTGCTTTGTCGCCGAAAACAATTTCTATGTCCTCTAAAACTGGCTCATCCGCCAATACAGTGAACACCTAGATTAAGTGTTGAATAAATTCGACATCTTTTTTGTGAAAGGTTTTACAAAAAATGTATGACACGTTGATTTACAAAAACACACATTCAGTGAACGTCATTTCTAGATCGGCTTTTGTTTTTGAAATATACCGTCATCGTTCCTTTTTTTTTTAATGGCAATCATAATAATTGTTTTCAACAGATTCGGAAAGAGAATTAGAAAATATATATAGATGTGATAACTTTAAAGTCAAATACCTACCTTGACCATTTTCTTCGACTTTAAAGTTATCAGATCTAAGCTATCCAATATGTTGAACAACAAACATTTATTATCCATGAGGGCTATAGCCAGTGGGGTTTTAAAGGGTGCCTGACACCCTCTGAAAATTATTTGGCTCCTTCTGATCGACCTGATTCCGGAAATAAAAAATAAACATAGACTTATCATAATCTATTATTATACATACTATTGAGGAAACATTCTTGTCAATAGACGATAGAAGAGAATACCAATAAATCAATAGCATATCGAGTCATTTGACACATCGACCATCAGACACTATGCCACATTCTACTTCTTGCTTGGCACCTTCACAATTCCTATTGTAGTTACGGCCCTGACCCACAAAACAATACTTTTATGAAACTAAATTAACAATTTAGAATACATTTGACCATTAAAAATTCAGTACCATAAAGTTTTAACTGGTAATACAAAATACAATTCTCTGATTTTTTATGAGACGAACTGTTCCTCTTCGCACTGGCAATACTTTACTTGGAAATGTTTTTGCAAGGTAACCATTGAATGACCAGACTATATCGCTAGACTTAATAATTTTTATGGGTTTATTTAAAAAGCCAGAACTATTTACCAGACCAATAACTCTTGAAAATATGTAACGATATTCGATAAATTCAACCTTAAGTATGTATTGCATAAGGTTCTTTAGGAATTTCGGTAGCAGATGAACTTTTAGAAAAAGTATATAAAAATTGAAAGTCACTTTGAAACTATAATAAGTTAACTTAAAATATAATATATTAACTTTATATATAAGTCTAATTAACGTTTCTTTCCTTCCTTTAGAATTAATTACTCATCGTATGTTTCTTTCGTTTAAATAGTCGTTTATTTTATTTTTTATATTATGTTCTTGCGTTTCTTATTACATTTACAGAAACGTAAAAAGTTTTTACATGTATCTCAAAACATTCGAAAATTTGTCTCTTCAAAAAAAGATACCCAAACCTACTAACAAATAAATAGTACCTACAAAAAAAAAACTACTTCCTTTTACCCAGTTGTGCGCAAAATATAACTCTTTTATAATCCGTAGAAAAAAAAAAAAAACAGTCATTTAAAATAGTGGCCGATGACGTCATATATCGAAAACAAAACCATCTACAATGCTTTTTACTGAAAATGTTTTTTTTTAAACAAAAACGTGTGTCCGAGCATATTTTGTCAAACCTTTTCCAAAAACAATGATGAAATTTATTCCACACTTTATTTACACACTGTATATCGGCACACAATCGTCGCGGGCAAGAGCAATAATGAAATCGTACGCACTAATGAGGGGGTACGCGGCCGCCCAAGATTACTATCATTACGGACACGCACCTGAGACTGCGCACTCGCTCCCTGGTACTGGTGCAGCTGGACCGGAGATGCCATCATCATCGTCGGCACTTAAGACGCGTACTAATAACTGAGATTGCGACGTCGCCGGGCAGAAAACAGATGACGATCTCGATGTCCGGGGGGCGTGGATGCGCGAGGGACGTGCGCGACACGTCCCGGGGCCACCCTGCGCCGTCCTAGGGGTGGCCGGGGGACGGCGAGACGCACCCCGGGCGGCCCTCGGGGCCGGCGGACGGGGCGGAAGATCGTTATCCCGACGGAGGAGAGAGCAAGCGTAGGCGGTTATCGTTTTGCGGTTTGTTTTCGTTTAGCGCCGTCCGGGGGTCTTCTGTCGTGGGTCGGGCGGGGCGGCGGGCGTGAAAAGGGCTTTTAGGAGAGCGAAAGATTTTTTCACTTACACCTCTTAAAGAAAAAGCATCACACACTTTCGCATATTACGTAAATATCTTAAGCGTAAGGTCTTAATTCAACACATTCGCTCCACCACATATCATATATATGAGCAGACCTAGGACAAACGTGGTTTTAACCTTCAACGACTCTCAAATAAACATGAATATCTGTTCGTCGGATGTAAACCTTATATTTTATAAGTGACATTTTTTCAGTATTGTACATGTTGGATTAGTGACTTTTCCTTAACTTGAATATAGTTAGCTAGTGGGGTGGTGAATGATTTTTCCAAAAATCACACGTAACTTTTAATTGTAGTTACCGACGTTTTGCAAGAATGTGAAAAATATAGCCCTTCAGGCCCCCCCTAAGATTAATTTCCTTGTTATTAATGAAGCCTCCCTGGAGAAAGAATTTTTCTTTAAGAAATCCCCTCCTTCCCCTTAGTAATCTTAATCACAAAACAGTTTTAAAAATCTAAAATATGAGAAAAAACGCCCATATAAAATGAAGTTTCAAATAATATCAATACAGTGGTTTTTTTTATTGATGATTGTATTATAAAACCGTTATTTTAAGTGGATAGTTTTCTACGAGGCTACTTTTACTTAAATGGGACGTAAATCCAAAATTGTCGTTATGGGTAAGAGAACCCCCATTATGAGGGAATTACTCAGCCCACAGAAAAAATGGGGGGGGGAATTAAAGATTGTGGATTTTTCTTTGATGAACTCTTAATGAGAAGATATTCGTTTACTCCAACTAATGCCAGTTTGCCTTTTTTTCAACCCCTTAAACCCATAAGAGAGGTTATGGTTTACAGTGGGGCCCCCCCTTTGTTGTTCGTAATTGGAAGAATTTTGGTAGGTGGATTGGGAGCAGGTAATATTGAGTGGCAGAAGATTCAGATTTACACCACTGGATTTCTTTTGTGGGGAATCTTAAAAGTAGGGTTTAAATTCAAAACCCACACAGAGATCTGCAGGAAAGGATAAGAGAGAAAACGGAAAAAAACACCGCAAATGTTGCATGATGTAAGGGACGAAACCTACCACAGACTGGGATGCTGCCAACAAGTGAATGGTGCACATTTTGAACAATTGTTACATTGAAAATAAATTTAATTTTTAAATTGTTTAATTGTATGCAACTACAAACAATACTAAAAATTAAAATTCAGTTGTTGGATTCCTCTTTCCACCAGCTTTACAATGAGGGGCACAAGCCATGGGTTGCATTTGAAAAAATCTGTGAGGGTGTTTCGCACCCCTGAAGGGCTATATTTTTCATATTTTACTTGCAAAATGTAGGTAAATACTTTAAAAGTTGCTGTGTCTCGGGAATTTTTGAAAATTTCACCACCCCCTAGAATTATTCCATTAAAGTTTTCAGTGTATATGGGTATAAGTGGTTAAAATAACTCGTTTATGTTCAAAAGCCTTGATATATTTGAATGCAGTGCAATGTTCGTTTAACTAATAATTACTAGGGTCCCGAAATGTGTGCCATAATGCAGGGTCGGCACTATACAACTCTATGATAATTAAAGTATAAACCGTATTTTTTAAGCGCCTTGTGAATTATATACGCGTGTACTTCTTGCCCGTGCATACGTACGCCACTAACTGTACCTGGTCACGCATTGGGACCCTGTAAGCCGTAGTAAGCCGGTCCCATTGTGGAAGTTCTGGATAGTTAAAAGCAGTTTACCCTGCGTTATGGCAAACTTTCCGGACCCTAATAATTACACAGGCACACAAAATAACAGTTATTTGTACTGCAGATACGACTATACTTTTCCTACGTATTGTGAGCTGCTGAATCGATATCTGATGTTAGAATTTGAGTTCCATAGATTATTTTTTTACTAATCTCAAAAAATGATGTAAAATCGCCATTACTCTGGTTTTGCATGGGATAGATTGCTTTAGGAAGATCCGTTGGCCGATTAGGTTGGAAGTATTAATACTGCAGAAACCAGGAAGCACTTATCCAGGACCTACAAACCTCGTGGATTTGGCGGAAACTGCAAAAAAAAAGTATTTTGCCCTAATTTTTCAATGCCAACATACCAAAAACCTGTCTATAAATTATACCACCCACCTATTCAAACTTTCAAAAGCCAATATCTACTAGTATACAGACAGCAGTCCAAAATATCTGGGACAGCTTAAAAATAGCTATCACCTTCTGCTACAACGCACCTTTTTTTTCTTCAAACGACATATGCAATGGGTTTCTTTTGGATTGTATTCCTCTTCTGCAGTTCTAGGAAGTGCAGTTTAAGATTCAACAAACAACCTTGTTTACCGTAGTTGACGATTTACTCACGATTTGTTCGTAATTCGGGTTTTTCTTATTGCCTAAAAAGTTCTCGACGACTTCTTTGAAACTGCACCAAGCAGCTCTCTCTAAATGGTTAATTTTTGTGACACATACTTCAACTCTCAACATCTTTCTAATTTGTGGTCCATAAAAAAATTTCCTCTTTTAACTTAGCATCCCAGATGTTAGGACATTGTTGTTGCAAATACTACGTGAAATATACCATAAATGAAACATAAGTGGCTTATAACTAGAGCCGGCAGATTCATTATATAAAACATATAATTTATGTCTATGTTCCTGGAGTGGGTACTGGAACCTTCGGCGTCGAAACAAAAAACTGGAAGTTTTCCACGAAACTTTTTTTATGTCTATGTTATTGAGTCAACAGTCCAGCTGTACGAAAAATCCCTGCTTCTTATGTCTATGAGATAGCAGGGATCGGAATACCATTACAATAATAAAATATCGCCCAATAGAAAAAGTTTGAAACCAGAAGCTCATAACATCATCCAAAAATCTTAGTAGTAAAAATAATATTAGAACCGAATAAAATCCTATTACCTCCTCTGCACATTAAACTTGGGTTGATGAAGCTGTTCCTGAAATCTTTGAGCATAGAGGGAGATTGTTTAATTTATTTGCAACAACAATTTCCCAATATCTCGGATGCAAAGTCAAAAGAGGGAATTTTTGATTGACCGCAAATTAGAAAGATGTTGAGAGATGTGTCACAACAATGAACAACAATGGTAAACAAGGTTTTTTAATCAATCTTAAACGGCACTTACTACATTCTCACCTGGATTTATTTTCCGATATATCAAGGACGTTGGCTGATTTCTGTTGGATGTCTAAGTATGAAATAGGTGGGTGATATAATTTACAGATATCTAAGTCTATCACACTTTTTGGTATGTCGTTGATAAATTAGGACAAACGTTTCCGCCAAATATACAGGGTTTGTAGATCCTGGATCAGAGCTTATCGGTTTCTGTAGTGTTCCAACCTAATGTGAGGACGTGATTTCTAAGTAGTATGAGGCGAACCGATCTTCCTAAAGGAATCCCACGCTAAACCAGAATAATGGCGATCATCTTTTTTTTGAGGTTAAAAAAAAATTGGTACATGAAACTCAAATTCTAATATCGAATATCGACTCAGCAGCTCACAATACGGAGGAATAGTATTGTCGTATCCGCCGCACACACGACTTTTTTATTTTGTATGCCTGTGTCATCTGACAAAAAAGGCACACTCTACTTCGCCGATAATATTTGGTCTTTTTGTGTCTAGCGCAAACATCCCATGAATAGAAACTGTTCAGCCCCGGGACCAACTGCGCAAGCGCCTCTTAGAAATTTAGAATGAAGCAATCCATTCATAAGAGCCGTTCAAGGTTAACACCACGTTAAAACCGCTACAATAGAGGTTAACACGTTAACCTCGTCGGATTAGCGATTTTCGTTATACGATTTTGATCAGGGTTTTATAAAGGCTCCATACTCCAATAAATTTGTTTTTATTCTACAAAAGACGTCGACAAAAAGTTGTCTTCTTTCATACCTACATGAATTGATAGATAATCGTATAATTGATAAAGAATTTTAAATGTTGAAATACAATTCGCAAGCTTCGCGCGAGTTCTCGTTGCTTTTTATGAAGCAAACTAACATGTCATATTTTTCATAATTTTCATAAGGTATACCTTCATAAGGTTCACCATCATTAACACGCAAAATGCGTTCTTTGAAAATACTAAAAACAACTAATACAAATTTGATTTGAACTCCAAACAAAAACCTTTGTTTTCTTTAACAACGCCACGGCCTACTTACAAAAATTGTATTTTTCGTTTGAATTAGCAGTTTTTGAGCTTATTACTGAAATAACCTACCATTAGTGATATATTTTTGAAATGCTTAGAAAATACTAACACTAAATACTAACAGGTATAAAAGAAGAGTGAGTTAGAGGGAGTGTCCGAAAAGTGCAAATCTTCAGTTTTACCCTGTATCTCAAAAACTAAAAGGGCTATGAAAATGTTGTTTACCGCATCTTTCGTTTCACAAAAAAAGAAGGAAGGAATGTGCAAACATTAACTCTATATTTAAAGACAAATTCCACAAAAGTGTCGAAAATTGGACACAGTGTACATATCTATACTCAGAGGCCCATTCAAGCACACCATTGAATTGGCATACACACGCGCGCGCGCTCGATATGTAAAGTCAGTTCAGTTTTGCCCGACATGCGTTAATACACGCTATATGTATATAAATATACATTCAGGTATGAAACGTTTTATTTTTCACCTGATATTAGGGTGGAGTAGGAATCAATACTTCAGTGTTCATTTACTGACTTTACAAAAGCCGAGATCATGAAAACCATTGCTTTACTAGGCAAATTCCATTTGGCTCTTTAGAGTACTTTCTTGTTACCTTTTATTGACTTACTAGGAATTACAAGTGTTACAGCCCTAAGCCTCGGGTGATAATCAGATTATGCAGAACAGTCAGGAGTAGGTAGCGGCAGGTTTATCACATTGTAAACTTTTCAGGCCCACCATTAAGGGTCAAGGAACGTTACTCCATGAAAAGGGGCTCGTCATTATTTATCAAATTCAACGCAGAATTTGAACCAAAAAAGTCAAGATCTTTAAAGATCTTTCTGGGTAATTAAGAAATGTATATGTTCCACATTCGTGGTTCCCATAAAGTATATGTATCGAGACGTATACACAAAACTAGAGAATACGGGTATGGATTAGAGATATGCACTTGAATGATTTTAAAAGTTCACTCACACTACTGATCTGTATACTAACTGGATAGGTAGTAGGACGTAAGTGAGGGTAAAAATTTGAAGGTCCGCCATCTTGTAAGACAGTAAGGAGGACCTATCGCAGCAGACCGACGCATGGTCACATATCGACGCGTATTTTAATCCGAGCAAGTGTTGTGTATTAATAAATCTGATTATGGAGTAACTTCATAATTTTGAGAACAGTGAGAAAAGAAGAGTATCAGATAATAATTAATCAAAAAAGTAGTTAATAATGTTTCGCCCGTGATCCAACTCAAGGCCGAGCGGTCATTCACAATGGATGATGGGTGAGCTGATCGACGCCGCTGGATGTGAAGTAAGATTCCGTAACTGTATTTATTACCATTTTTGATACGTTAAAAGGATTTATATGCATTAAATACTTTGATGTTCAAAAATATTATAGAGTAGGTACAAAATAAAAACAAAATTACAAAAAAGTATAAGTAATAAATTAAAATAAGAAATATTGGATCTAAGAATTTGATGCCACAAAAATACTAGAAGGTAGAATGTAAAGAAATGAAGAATATAAAATAGAACATACAATAATTAGTAAAAAAAATACCAATAAAATGTAAAACTTCTTACTTTTGTAATTATTGTAGTATTGCTTTTATTCCACAACGGCATTTTAGATGAAATTGCAATTGATCCAATTGTTTCAAAATGAAGAAAGACGGTCGTCAATAAAGAAAAGAAACTGCAATGTGTCATAAATCGATTATATTTTATTATTTATTTTTTTGCTGCCAGTAGCTTTTACAGTTTATGGAATGATAAAATGACTAGATGTCAGTGGTTACTGGTAGAATTTGAAATTGTCTAATCTTCACAACGAACCATAGGACCCACACTAGAGCTTGGGATGTTATTAGAACCAAAAAAGCCGAAGATGAAATAGGGTGTAGTTTTCTTTTGCAATTTGTCCTTTGTAAATACTGCCATTTTGAAGTCTGAAAGATAAGGTATATTTTAAGAATAGAAAGTTTTTTTCTCGGAACTGGACGTTTTTTGGTGTCTCTTACTACATCTAACTAGAAGGAATAATATTAAAAGAAATCAAATGAAATTCGCAAAAAAAAATTTAAAAACCGCCTTCTTCATCAGAAGTCTCCTTATTTTAATGCTTTTCGAAACCTGACATATCAAAGTCATGGAAATGAGAACTTCCAATAACTTTAAATTTCCATAACTTTGAATTCCTTTGTTTCATTAATTTCTTTTTTTACTTTAACTATAAGAAAAATCATGAGATTAGAAAGTTTTTATATTGGTAATTATGAAAACTGTATTTTCTCAGTGAGTCAGATATGTTTTTTTTCGTTTTGCTATTACATCCTCTTATGTAAGTCCAATACGCATCACCTAAAATATTAATTGTGTTTCGTGCTTCCTTACGAAAGTGACAGCATTTCAAATTTCACTAGCCGCCAATGCTAGAGATCCAATTTAGGAATGGACTACAACAATCAGCAGACTTATTTACTGAGTAAACACAGTTTGGCAATAGGTAGTATTATTTAATTATAGGATCAGTGCCACAAAGTGTTAAAGATTAAACCAAATCTACCTGTTTATAAGACTGTTTTCATAAAGTGGGACTTTCCTTTTAACTGTATAACAGTAGTATATATAACCTTAAAAAATTAGTTTAATAAGTAGAATCAAATACAAATATTATAATAAGTGCAGGGCTGTCATAAACGCCATCGTGACGATTAGTGCGGAACACAGCGAGTACTAGGTATAAGAAAATTGGAAGGAGGAACTCCCAGAACAATGTTTGTCGTTTACATTATTTTTAGTAGATACCTAGTTAATTATTTTTTTGTTTGTAATTTGTAAATTGTGTTTTGTAAAAATCACCTTTTTACAAAGGATCAAAGAGAAATCAAAGCCGGTGATGCTCTGCTATATGGCAACAAAAGATCGTACTGGTGATTTCAAACATATTTTAAACTTTAGAATCCATATATTTGATACTAAAACTATGGCAATTTATGTTACTTATGAGATATATGAGAAGGAAACGATAACAATACTGGTTATCCTCCTGTTCTCGAACGTGACAAGATTCAGCTTATTTTGCATTATGAGGGTAGAAAAGGATTTTTATTTGGGGTATTTTATGTTAACCAAAAAACAGTCTCCTGAAGGATTGAAGGGCCACTTACAGTGTGGCACACACACATATATATATATATATACAATTACTCATCTATTACAGAAAAGAAGTCGCCAAAAGAAACTAAACATACACTTTTTATCCTAGTTCTTGTTTTAATTTCAGTATCTGTTAGGGAAATTACGGGATTCTGATTTCCTTTTTGCACCAACATTTAGTTTTTAATATTTTATAACGTCTGTATGAAGGGGTATCATAATACCCCAGGTTCCAGGTATAAGAAGCTTTATACCTTTTAAATAACTAAGCGGTAATAGAAGAATATTAGTACTATTACAGTCATTTGTATATGGAATATTGAATTGAACTATGAAGGTTTTATTTCTCTTTGTTCGCAAAATCGTCTGTTTGAAACACTAGCGATAATAGGAACCACATCATGTTTTAGATAGTGACTGATAATGATTGATTACCTAAACCTAAATAGAATACTATAAATTCGATCATTAAATTGTAAGTCACCTATTTAATTGTACCAACAATTTAAATAAAAATGTATATTAGTATTAAATAGTACCTCTAACAGTTTCTTTACAGCAATTAAAAAGAAGACCCAGTTTAATGCTCCGATAAATTAATGATTTGTTTTGCAAAAAAGAGTATTTTTAAAACTTCTTAAAATTCTAAAAGTTTGCAATAAATATCATTTAATGTAAGTAAGTTATAGAACACTTATTTTACATTTAATTTGAATATTGTCTCTCACAAGTAAGTTATCATTTTAGCTGCATGTGTCTGCTTATTTAAGTCTAGTATTATCTAGATGACTGTACAAACTTTGTTAAAACGACCTGAACTCAAACTACTGAGTAACAAGTTGTAAATCAAAAAGCGACCGTGAGGGGTCGTAAATCAAGGCCTGCAGAGACCGATGAAGACTACCAGGGGACAATGCGGCCAAAGATGGCCAGAATTTCTATAGTATCGCACATAAAACTTTTGGGCCGTTTTGTTACTTTATGTTTTGATAATCGGAATACCGACCCTCCTGCGACCCGCGTTAAAAGGCATCATTATGGGCTAGCCACGGTACAATTTGACTACTGCAGCTTTTATTGCCCAAGTTGCAAATGTAAATTCCCTCAGTACATTACCGCGAAATGAAAAAAAAAATGTTTAAAATATGAAGGGATTAATGGGCAGTCACTTTTCGTTGGCTGTTTTAATTAAATGGAAAAGAGGAACATATTTCTGTGACTATTAAAACACCTTATAAAAATGGAAACTGAACTTTATTTGTCACGCATTAAACAATATAACTATTTATTAAGCAATAAATAGAGAGCCAGAAATAAGTTTACCTACCTGCATATGTCAAAAGTTTCGATAAATAAATTATTACTACTGTTAAAACTGGAGAATGGTACAACATAATCTATGTAAAATGAGTCTAGAATTATGAGTTATATTATTTCTTTGAACAACAACAAATATTCTGGAAATCTAAGATTGACCGTTAACAGCATAGGGTAAAGTAAGGAGAGATGGACCAGTAGGAGAGACAGACCACTCGTGATTTTCCGTAAAATATTGCAATAATGCATGATTTGGTTAGCTACAATCGTGCATTTGCGTTAGTTAATTCTGCGAGATGCGTCGGTAAAGTGAAGAAGTGTTTTCGCTACAGTAAGTTATTTCAAAATGTAATTTTGGATACCCTCATAAATTATGCGTGTGTTTGTACTCTGTCAAGTCAATCGAGTACACTTAAATTGTATTTACAATTTTATGTATGCCATTGTCTCGTTATATGTTTGAAGTAAATATATCCTAAAAAGTAACAGTTTGCCTTGTTTCATTCCGCGGTAATTCTCCGGTCCGTCTCTCCTCCCGTTTCAGGAGAGTTGGACCAGCTTTGTGGAGGAGAGATGGACCTACATTTTAGGTAGATATAATTGCTCAATGAGGGTCTAAAAGTGTGCCTTACATCAGTCCCAGCGAAGAAGGTGAGACTATATATTTAAAAGAAAAAATATGAAGGCTGAATTGTGTGACGGAATGTCTCCAGCATCAGGGATAGGCATGTCAGAAAAGTCGGCTTATGTGAGCTCTGAAATATTTTTGGATTGGCTAAAACCCCATTTCATGCCAAGAAAAGTGTCTGGAAGAACTTTATTGATGTTGGACGAGCATAGCTAGAATTATTTTGATATAGAAATATATTTTATTTTTGACATAGAAATTATTTTGTTCTGCTTGCCCCCACATTGCACTCATGACATGAACCTCTGGATCGTTCCTTTTTTTAAAGTCTTAAGGGACATTATTATGAGGCGTGCAGAAGAATGGTTAAAAGTAATCCCAATAGAAGGCTGAACCGCGTGCAGTTTGCTAAACTCTTGAGCGAGTCTTATGGTAAATCTGCGTGGTTTCAGCGTTTCAGGAACGTGGTTTCAGCCTCCCAGGCAACGGGAATATTTGCTTTGAATCCAGAAGCCATCTCCGACTATGCGTTTTTGCAGCCTACAGTATTAAACGTAAACGTCGGAAACGAATCCCCACACGACCCGGTCCCTCTGGAATTAATCCTGGTGGAGGCGGTAGTGCAATAGGCAATGCAGTAAGAGGTAGTATAGGAGGCAATGCAGGAGGTATTGCAGGAGCCAATACAGGCTGCAGCGTTCAAGAAACGCCAGGAAAAATTGGATGCGATTTCACCTGTACCCGTGATAACACCAGCTGTGAAAAGAGTTCGTTCTAATATATCAGATGTTTTAACTTCGACAGAAAATATAGGAAGGACATACATTCCAGGAAAAAGAATCTTAAACCTAAATATCAGCCAAAGAAGAAGCCCAGGCGTGAGTCTGCCTCTTCTTTTTGCTCGGATGATGTAGTTTTACACGATTCCTCGTCTGGAGGTGAACGTATTAGTGGCTGCGTCGGATGCGGCGAAGATTATCGTCGGACTTCCAAGAAATAAGACTGGATACTGTGATTGTTATGTTCCCAGTGGTTGCATGAAGGTTGCACACCTTATAATAATGTGTGCCAAATGTGTGGCGTTGCTGCGACAAAAAAGAAAACAAAAAATATGTAGGTCCATCTCTCTTACCTCAGGTGGACCATCTCTCCCATACTGGGTAGGAGAGTCGGATCAACGCAACGTTTCAGACTGTATTTTTTTATTTTATGATGAGTTCCTTTGTTCTTTAAACTATGCCACAAGTTGTACAATGTTCATGTTTATGTTTCTTATTTTTTTGTAGTTTTATTTTGATCAATAAAAAATTTATTGACGGCTATTCAAAAAATGGTTCAACTCTCCTTACTTTACCCTATATTTTTGTTAAGAATGCTTGGTCAATTAACACATCAAATTAGTGAGCAACCTACTAAAATATTTCTATTCAATGTAGAGAGTAGTTGAAATGAGAAAAACGTTGTGTTATTAGATTTTATATAAGTTGTGTTAAGTTTCAAATTAAAAAATGCGTTGTATTGTCGCACAGACGTTGTATTGTTAAAGAAACGCTAAGTTATTTCACGATTTTTTTTTCGGTCTCTTAGATTATACATACGATATTCAGATCATGTCACAGAAAACGTTTTGATATGATAAAATAGTGTGCCAAATTCATCTAAATGGGTCGAATAGTTTTTTGCACAATAATTTTGCAAACCAGTTTTGTAAAAAAACACAATGTTTTCAAACTTTATAGAGTCGTCAAAAATGGCATGAACTACCTTTCCTTCCCCCCTTTTTTTTTTTAGATATCCTTGTTATACGAGGCCCCCTCAACCAAAACTCCATTTAAATTTCCCCCCCCCCCCCCCCCCCCCTCCCCCTCCCCCCCTTTTATTTTTTTTTTATTTTTTTTTTTTTTTTACCCCCCCCCCCCCCTTTTTTCCCACAATTATATTTCCCCCCCCCCTTTTTTTCCCCCAAAATTTTTTAATTTTCCCCCCCCCCCCCCCTCCCCCCCACTTTTTTTCACCCTTTTTCCCCCCCCCCGCCCCCCCCCCCGCCCCCCCCGGGCGGGGGGGGGGGGGGGTTTTTTTTTTTTTTATGTATAAATGAGTGTTCAAATTATCGAACCATTTTTGAAAATTTAAAATCCGATCGTTAGGAGAGCCTAGGAAATATTTTAGCGTGGACTCACACTGGAGACAGAGAAACCTATGCGAATGTGCGAAAGTCCATTATCCCGCCAAAACGCACTAGTGAATAGTAGTGATCCCAACCTACTACCTAATGTAGATACTCTCACACTACTGGCAGATTGATTAGTGCTCGTATATGGGTATATTTTCACGCATCTGAATAATCCGCACATTTTCGCATCCACTGGGTGCCCGGGCTTAAAGTTATAAACATAATGACAATTTCTCAAATTGTCATTATGTTTATAACTACAACAGCGAAACAGCGCGCCCCTGTTTCGAACTCGTCAATTTTGTTTTGAAGCGGTGCAACAACGTCAATTTTAACGGGATGTATATCGAAAACCAATTAAGGAAATTTATCTTTTTTGGCTAAATATCTTGAAGCGTCTATCCAAGTACTTTTAAGCAATGTTTTTTCATTTGATCGAAAATTGGTAGAGCTATTTACATATATTGATATAAATGCTTTATAAGCCAAACAATATTTATTTTAAATTTCCAAAAAAGGTTCAAAAGCTTAAACGCACTTTTATATGCTATAATTTTTTTTAGGTTGCTATGGCCTTTTTTTACGGCTCTGTTTAAGTTTTGAAAAATCGCTTTTTTTCACGAAGCTCTGATTGCAAAATTATTGTGCAAAAACAATTTTGGATAAAATTTGGTGTGTTGTTTTATGTTCTCAAAAAGTTTTATGAGCCAAGGTCGTATGTATAATCTAAGTGATCGAAAAAAATTCAGGAAAAAAACTTGCTCTTTTTCAATTTAGTCCAAGTATTGCTATTTTGAAAAAAGAATAGCGCATTTTTTAATTTATAACATATCACGGCCTATGTAAAATTTAATACCAAAACATTATTCTTTCTTCAACTCTTCTCTAAAATGAATAGTTCTCAAATTCTCAAGAAGACAGGGGGAAAACAGATATTTTATAGATTTTTTTTACATTTTGTTTAATAACAAATTTTCCACAACTTATTCAACTGGCGCATATCGAAATTATAATTTTTTATGATATTCCAAAGGCATTTCAATAAAAATTAAGGACCATCTGGAAAAAATCCTACCCAAAACAGATACCGTTTGGTCTAATTGTCCTGTTAAGAACTATATTTTCTTATATTTATTATTGTTCAGTTTTTATATTTTGTAGTCACTTCATAATATTTTTAAAGGCAAGCCATTTAATATAAATATCCTCACAATGTCAACAACAGTACCTATTAAATAAATGTCAGTAACAAATACATATTTCTATATCACAAAGCATACATATTTATTTATCTTTTTTCTGGTTATTTACAATTTTTCGCTTCCAGCCGTTTCCGTATTCTCGCATTCTCTTCTGCTTCAAGACCAAGTCAAGTTATTTTCAAATAACGGGGAAAATGATCGTAAAGAAAAGAATAAAAAGGAAATTGAGGCTCCAAGTTTCTAGTTTTTGGATACTGAGTACATTTTTTAAGCAGCAGTTTTTGAGTAATCATAAGAAAACTATGAAACATTTTTTTTTTCGAAATTTTCACTTTTAAAATGTACTATTTTTAGCTGTGTTATCACCGTTCAAAGCAGAAAAGTAATTTTTGACTTGGTAATTAAATACTCGGGAAATAATCAGTGTACAGAAAATTAAAGTAGGATTTTGAAAACTGTAAATATCCTTTTCAAGTTGTACTGATTAGTTTTTGCTAGAAAAATTTTTTCGAAGCGAAATTGTTGATTGAAAAAGAGGTAAAAAAACATAATTAGAGATATTTGCATAACTTGACACAGCTTTGAAAATAATAAATAGACTAAGTATATTGACTGCAACTTTTCAATCTTAAAGTACCCCAAAGAAACCCGGATAGTTTTAAAAGAGTGCTGCGATTCTTTTTCATAATGCTTGGAATTGTTGAAATTGTTGTTTGTGCTAAAAATCAATCTAAGGATCAATTTTCCATTTTTTATTCATTTTTTTTTAAGTTCAAAAGATTTTTTGGCAATAATCCATATTTTCTTTATCAAAAAACATTAATTATTGTAAAAAAATACACTTAGTTTGGTGTTTTTTATATCCTATGTTACCTTAATTTCTGCGCCTAGCGTATATCCAGTATTAATGCGGATATTAACAGAGTTGTTCTTTTCAGAGATATTCAGAGAGTCAGAGATAGGCCTTATACCATTCAGTCCTTTCATTTACTCACCTCATAGACAACATTATAACAAAAGTAAACACACAAAATAAGAATCCATTTTAAAATTTTTCATGGGTCTCCTTCGCTAAATTTAATTTTTCTCTAACGTAATCAATCAAACTGCGAATAGGTAAGCCCTCTGTTGCGCGCACGGTCTTATTTTGCTCGAACGGCGCTGTTTGTATTAATACAACGTTTACGAAACAGTAAAGGGGCACAGACGCGTTTAATCGGCGTAATGGGGGCCCTCCTCCGACTCAAAGGCGCTTTTGTCAGAGAAATATCAAGTGTCAAGTGAGTTCCCATGGTTATCAAAAGAGGTTTTTTTCGCAAAACTAGGTATAAAAGTTACAAATTTCAAAGGGAAGAATGGACTTACATGGTTTATAAATGCTCTTTTAAACTTTTCGGTGCACCTGATGTAACAGGTTAGGGTTGTGCCAGAGGTATCAAAAAGTTTTTCGTGTGCTTACTACTATATTTAACCAATTTGATTGTTGCAAAGTGTAAATAAAATATTGCAAAATTAAAACAGATTATCGCACATCGAGTACAAAATAATACCGTCATAGACCGCTGTTTTCTTTTTTTGACTTTAAGACTTCCGATTTTGACCTCTTGTATTGAAAAGATATCAAACCAGCGACAAGTTTCTCATTTTCTATGCCGACGGGTCGATTTCGCAGGAAGGATCAGGAGCTGAAATCTGGATAAGTAGACTCAACATTGGTGTGTCACCACCATTGGGCAAACATGACACAGTATTCCAAACCAAAATTCACGCGTTAATGATGTGTGCAACAGACACATATACACCAACAATCAGGCTTTAATATTGGCTCTGCAGTCATGGAGGTCTAATTCGACGCTGTCTGGAAATGCCACAATACAATGCATGAATTAATTAGCCAGATGCAACCAAAAGGGTGTATTTTGATGGACTTCTAGCCATAGGGACAACACGGGCAATGAGAGGGCTAATGTACTAGCAAAGGAGGGCTCGAAATTCTTGACCTGAAACCGACTCAGAGGAGTCGCTATAAAACTATGGCGAGGGTGGTGTGATAATTAAAAGACTTTAATCGGCTATAGGTATATAGTCATTTATTTATATCTCTTACCTATAAGTAATAAAGAAGCTTTTCAATCACAATTATCTTAATATAACCTTAAGGAAATAAGTGAAACAAATTATTTATTTCAAGTTTATTATTTATTTTCGCTCGATATCAGTACATTATTATTTTTTACATCTACAGAGGACAATGCACATGTTACTACTCTTTCTATACTTTTAGCCCTTGTTTGCAAGATTCTTTTACTAGCTATCAATATCGGGGACGAATAATCTGAAACACCTAAAATTTGTATCAGACCATTAACGACCTTATTACCGCAAAAATCTGTTGTTTCGTCCACTGTCAGCCACAGAAATTTATTGCGTATATCTTCTTTAATATTTCCCATGACACGTTGATACGTTTTCTCTAAATATGTATTATATTTATTTACGCAATGTATGGTTTTAGACTATGGAAGATCCGATACATATTTGGCAAAAAAACGTCTAAAATGAATATTCGTTCCACGACCACGTTCCACGAAAGGCTACATGCGCGAAACTTTATCTACAAATCAAACCAAAATTCCTCTTTTCTAACAGTACCAATAATATTTTGTTGTGTGTGTTTCATATTCTCGGCGTCTACGAAATATATATCGACGATTTCAAGGAATACGTAAAATATGTGATCTGTCTATTGTAAAATCGTCGTAATTTTCAATCAACTTTTTCGGTCTATTCACAAATGGTGACGACTGTGCCATTATTGCAAAAATCCACCTAAACTCAGATAATATGTAAATACAGTACACGAAGTCTAAAATAAATACATACATGGTGCAAAAAACGTATGTACACACGTTTATTAGTTAGTCACTCACGTCATATATAATTAGTTTAAACTCGGCGTTCTACCGACCGTTTGCTCGCATCAAGCTAACATAAAATACTAAATTTCGGCAGCGGAATCCTCTCTACGATATATGGATAAATTGTATATAACTGTTCCTGAATCCGCACCGAATGAATCACAGCGGTTGTTAACTGGCGTCAGTGGCGTACGTATGCATGGGCAAGAACCATAGCAACGCATACATAATTTACAAGGCGCTTAAAAAATGCGGTTTGTAGGTATTTATAGATTTAATTATCGTAGCGTTGTAGCACCCCTTCCGAACTCTAGTTATCTGTGATATACAGGACATTACAAAAGGATTCTCGCCTTTTACTTTGGAAAAAAGGAGGCTATATTAACGGCTACTTCCTCCATTAACAAAATGGGCGGCATTTTCAAATTGAAAATTAGAAATGATGTGAATCATTGACTGATTGTGCGACAAAATCTCTTTTATTTTGTTGGTCATGTCTATTTTTTTTATTTATGTAATTTTTTATTTAAATTATCTTCAATAATGGATAAAAGAACAAATTTGTCAAATCTATTTGCGGCGTATTCCTCTAGGTACGCCTATGATATCCATTGCTCCTCCTTTAATAAAACTTGTGATACGCTCCTGCTGGTACCATATTAAAAATTCCAGAATATCATTCTTAAATTGAATAACACATTTTATTTTCGCCTGTGCTACTTTCTCTTGCATATTTCGGAAACCTGTTGGGTGTCGCTGGTCCTACCCGGTACACATGGGCCGAATATGTCGAAATGACGCTCTTTAACAATACAAACTGTCGTGTGGAATTCTTGTGAGCGTTCCTCCCGCGGCGTCCCGATTTGTTCCGGATTAGTTGTTTCTTTTGTGCGGAGGGCTGCTCTCCGGCACTACACTTGTGCCTGCGTAGCGTGGTGCTAGCCTAATTGGCATGGATCCATGGATTGTCTCTGTCTAGTTATCCGTTCTGGGTCGTTGAATGTGTCCTTTTCTGGATCTGTAATACGATATTCTTTAGCGTAGATGAAAGGCGAATAAGTAGATTTACTGTAGGTACTGCCGTATTTTATTTTCCATTCATGTAGAGAGTTAGATCATAGAGTACGTAATCTACATGCATATCAAAGTAACAACTGCATAGTTACTTTGATATGTATGTGACCTACAAAAATGTATACAGTTTGTCCCAAATTCGTTATTGGTTGCCCCAGGTTTTAGTTTACAGACTGTATTTACTCAAACAATTTATTGATGAGACCTGACAATGTTTCAAATAAAAGTTGCTCGGCTAAAGTCTACAAATTCATATTCAGTTTTTCACTTGTTGATTACCTTGAAGGTCATTTGAAGGTCGACTTTGTTTTATTCATAACACCCCAGCTGGTGCAGCCAAAAGGGCTGGTGAAACTTGTATGGTATGTGTTGAGACCTCCATACTGGACTCAATAGCCTGTGTTGAATTCCACACTCGAGAACCGTAAAGGATTTTAGTACTTTTTCATTTAGATATTCTTAAAATGCCCAGATTTAATGTGAGCCGTGTATGCAATTGGTTTTTAGATGCTCTTATTATTGGATAGGTAATGGATTTTGGTATCTCTTTGGATCATAGTGAAGCCCATCAGTACGCTGACGATATTTTTTATCATTACGCAAATTTATGTACATCTTTTAAAATCTTAAAATTAAAATACCGGATGTCCCAGAGATTTCTGTCCCATTTTGATCGTAATTATCTTTTGACAGAACGAACTTAGAAGGATGTGGTTGGTCGCCAGTCGACTTAGAATTTAAGAATTTAAAAAAAAAAAAATTTCGTACTATGATTGTACGTTTCGTCCTTGTTATTTGTCCTACAGGTTGTTTTTGAAATATGGTCCAATTCAACGTTAAAGTTCGCTACTATTTTAAATGCAACACCCTATATCTAGTTACACCAAATAAAAGCTGCAATCTTCCGCTTTCGAAACATGTATAGTTTGTCACACTTTATTTTCAAAATGGTGTACTAATTTGCTTTTTAAAAACATTGTGTTTTGGACGTCCCAGAAAATTTGGACCCATTTTTTTCAGAAATATCTTTTATAGAGTTGTAACTTAAACGGATGAGGTTTTCGCCAGTCGACTTACTATTTAAAAAAATTTTGAATTAATTCTAGTCAAGTGTTTTAAAATTTAGTTTTAACGATTTGAAAACTGTATCTGTTTAACCAAACAAAATCTGCATTCTTCCGCTTTCCACAAGAGTTTCACTTACTTTCAAAATGGTTAGTAATTTGTTTTTAAAAAATCGTGTTTGGACGTCCCTGAAAATACCCATTTTGTTCGGATTCTTTGTAACTTAGAAGGATGCGGTTTTCTCCTTTTTTTGTTTTTTGGTACTGTGTTAAAACTTTGTTACTTGTCTCACAGGGTGTTTTTAAAATATGGTCAATTTCAACGTTGAAATTCGCCACTATTTTGAGTACCACACAGCTGCATTCTTCCGCTTTCCAAGAAAGTATGGTTTACCACACTTTACTTTCAAACTCTTGTTTGGTATAAACATATGCCAAGTGCTGTGTTCAAATTAATGGCGATATTTTAAATTGAAATTGATCATATTTCCAACACTCTCAGTAGGCAAGTAACAAGTTTCATCAATATTCTGTTTTTTTTTAAGTTAAATACCTACCCATTTATTTTATACAGGGTCATTTAAATCCTAATAGAAACTGGATAAACTTTGTAATGAAACTGCTCTCAGGGATAAAATAGTGAATCTAAATTACTAGCAAAATACAGCTCTCCCGACAACAGCCAAGGGTAGACCAACTTGACTTAAGCTTCTCTTCCTATCAGCGACGCACCTCGCACTTCCGACACTCGCGTCCTTCCGTTTGTACACACGCCAGATTCAAATAATACGCAGTTAAAAAAAAGAACCAGTTCAAATTCTGTTTTCAACAGAGCAAACAATTTTCATTTTTCTTAACAATAAGACTAATTTTCAATTCACTGTCATTATTGTTTTCGACAACCTTCTGTAACGATATTTTGATAATACTGGTATGTATGGCTACATTGAATGCAAAGCATATGTAAATTTTCCTTGTCATCAAAGTAATTATTCTTAGAGTGCTTTGCTCTAGTAGTTACCTAAATTTTTTTCTGGAACAATCTCTAATTTCTAAAAAAAAAATATTATACACTATAATTCATAGTATTACCGAAGTAATATGTATTCAAGAATTGAATACATATTATACGTGTATATAATTTTGTACTATGGTAAATTCACCATTTTTAATAGCATTTAGAGCATTTTTAGACATTGTATAGCATTCTGAGCTATACAATTTACAAGTACTAATACCTAATACCTAATACCTAAGTACCTAGTACCTAAGTACCTAATGATTTTCAAAGTCCTAAAACCATTAAAAGTGATAGTTATTTATCTGCCGATAACTACCTACCTTTTGCAACAGATTAAAGGAGATGCCACGCTCTCCGTGCACCCCGCCCGGAGTCGCCTAAAACTGTTAGCGATCCCATTTAAAAAACCAATACGTTTCGGCACGAAACAAAGGCCCCGCCGGCCCGTAATAATTCCTAAGCACCCCGTCCCGGGGCTGCCGCCCCCCGCAGCTAAACTGTCCCGACAAAAGAGAAGTGTCAGAGGGACCTGTAAACTACCAGGTCAAACGGCGCGTTCGCCCTCGAATCGTATCGTGGTCAGTGGCGTCTCGTGGGCAGAGGTTTTGGTGATGCAGATCTTGAAGACTTGCTCTGCTTTAGCAATAAAATATTATACAGTGAGGTAAAGTTTGGAATAAATCCTGTATTCTGTTTCTCGTAAGTTTTCATAAAAGATAATACTCGAAGAGGTCAAGTTTGTTTTTCAAAATCAGATATATTTTTAATAAATGTCATTTCCAGATCGACTTTTGCTGTCTAACCATAATGTCATCGGTTTTCTTTTTTAACATAAACTGTCATTTTACTTCCACATCCACGTAGTGAGTGGAAGAATAACATACCTACATGATTTTTTTTAAATTTCGGAATGCCCAATCTAAAATGTTGATATTTTGAGTTTAAGTCCGTCCGCATCAATATGATATCCTCTGTCACTTCCTAAGTAAAGGACGAGGCAATATGAATTTCATATTGCTCCGTTGGTAGGTCTCCATTTCTTTAAATACGAAGTGACAGGTAGGGAACATCATATTTCTGTTGAAATGGTTTCGTGTTGTTCCGTGTGCGAACGGACTAAGTGAAAAAAAATTATCTCTATCTATTAACACATTGACGGAGACCATGTAAACATATTGGGTGCCAGAAAATTCACTGCACTTTTTCAGAAATTCCACAATTCCAGAATTAGATTGTCAGAATATTATGACAAAACATGTATTATGTTTTTTTTATCTTTTTTAGGGAAAAAAAAGTCGACGGATATTGACGTCATGCCCTATTGAACAGCACACTATTTGGTGTTTTAGGGTCATAAGGGCATTGACGTCTATAGCCGTCATGTTTAAAGTACGCAAAGAGTTTTATTGAAAGTAAAAAATACGTATTATTTATGTAACTACATATAAAAAAGAAAAAAAACATTAGTCACACTATCTGTTCCAACCCTCGAGAGCCAACATGCCTCCTTTCTCATATTATAGCCAATCAAATTCAAATAAAATTATATTGATGTGCAGTGCGACACTTTTTATCCCTATACATACAAATTCCAGTGCCCCCGTACGCCTCAGAGCCATTGACGGGAACTCCTGTCGGTGTCCGTCAACGTGTTAACCTTTTTTGCGTATGTGATAACTGAGAACCCTTAGAGATATCACTTTAAAATTTAAAACTCTTATGTATAACAACGAGATCTGAAGCTAATTATATTTTAAGTTCAATCGGTTACGGCGTTGATAAACTTTGTAATGAAACTCCTCTCAGGGATAAAATAGTGAATTGGAATTACTAGCAAAATACAGCTCTCCCGACAACAGCCAAGGGCAGACCAACTTGACTTACGCTTCTCTTCCTATCAGCGACGCATTCCTCGCACTTCCGACACTCGCGTCCTTCCGTTTGTACACACGTCAGATACAAACAATACGCAGTTAAAAAAAACGAACCAGTTCAGATTCTGTTTCCAACAGAACAACAAATTTCATTTTTCTTAGCAATAAGACTAGTTTTCAATTCACTGTCATTATTGTTTTCAACAACCTTTCCCTTGTTTTCTGTAACGATATTTAGGTAATATGTGGGGCTACATGGAGTATGATATGTAAATTTTTCCTTCTGACCAAAGTAAGAAGTTCTCAGAGTATAACTTTGATCTAGTAGTTACCTAATATTTTTTCTGAAACAATCTTTAATTTTTAAAAAAATAATTGTATAGTCAAACGATATAAGCGATACAAGATATTCACTTCAAATTTGATACACATGTACAAGATAACAAAGTCCTCGAATTTAAGGGTTTTTAGCTAAATAGGGTGGGGGTTATAGGGTTTAAGGGGGTATAAGTAACCAAAATAGGTCAAGTAAATTATTTAACATAAAGTTCAGTGATTACGCAGTGGACAGTGAAATATTATTAAAAATTTATAAAAATGTATGGCCAAGCCAAATAATAAATTTATTTTTATTTTATGATGATGTTATTTGTTGTCTGATGTAAGGGGGAGTAGTCAAGGGGTAACATCTTAGATAGCTTAGATTCGATGATTACTGCTTTTTTTTACGCTGCTGTAAGTGAAAAATAGTTTATTTTCCCACGATAAAAGAAATTGCGTTGTCGTTTAAAAAATGACAGATTACGTCATAGTTCGAAAACAAAAGACGACCTTGAAATATCAATTATTGAAAAAATATTTTCTATGGTTATTACAGAATTAGAAACTCGCATTATCAAGATAACTAACCGTAGCAACTATTACAGGTACGTAAAGACAGCAAAATAATTAGGCAGAAAAAATCACATTTCCAATCCGAAAGGAAAAGTAAAAATAACAAACAAATGTATTTTTTTTGCTATTACCGAACAGGATCAGTAAAACTACTACCTAGTCTTAATAAACTATTAAATAATTCTATAAGCATTTTTTGAAATAACTTAAATCTGTTTTCCAGTAAATATAAACAATAATTATAACATAAACATAATTTGAAAAGATCTACAAATCTGACATGTACAATTTTGGGCTATCATTTATCTGAAATGAAATACGAGTGTTTAAATTAAGTAATGCGACTGGCAACGTAGCGCGCGACCTAGCAACAGTGCGGAGACGGGACTCGGATGAGCGGTAGGTTAACATATAATGCACCATCAGTTCAAGTTTGACCTTTTTAGAGTCATTTGTTTGTTCTTTGTGACTATTTTCGTAAACCGGTTTTTTCTAGTGGGTTTAAAAATGAGTGACATTAATATTGAGCAACACTGTGCCATCAAGTTTTGCTTCAGAATTGGACACGTCAGAGATACTTTTGCAGAACTTCAACATGCCTACGGAGACAATGTTTTTTCAAGAGCCCAGGTTTTTCGGTGGTTTAAGGCATTCTCAGAAGGAAGCGAGTCGAATGAAGATGAACCACGCAGCGGAATGATTTCATCTTTAAGAACCGATAAAAATATCGATATAGAATACGGGATCTTGTGCGTTCAGATCGTCGGTTGACGACAAGAATGATCGGGGATGAGTTAAAGTTGAATCACACCACTCTTCATCAGATTTTGATTAACGAATTGGGGATGAGAAATATCTGCGCAAAAATGGTTCCAGAAAACCTTTCGCAGGAACAAAATGACATCAGGAGAGAAAGGTTTCTCGACTTTTTGGAACCGATTGAAAATGTTCTAAATTTTATGGAACGTCATTACTGGTGATAAGACTTGGGTACGCCCCACACTGGGCGAAAACGGCAAAAATTTTCTCAAAATAAGATAACTCCCTACAGAAAACTACAATAATTGTGATTTTTTTTATTCTACAGGTTTTGGACAGAAGATTAAAGGAAAATTGGTCCGACACACGTTTGAGGTTTAAAGAGGGGGGGGAGACACCCCATAAGGGTCCCCCCATATCCCACTAACTTTACAATTAAAGCTTTTAAGCTCCAATAACCGCATACCTCCAACTTTTAAACCCCCCTTAACCTTATAACATATGCTTTAAAAACCCCGTGACCCTATAACTTGAAATTTTAAATTTTAAAGATAATATGTCGATGAATAAAGTAATTTTAAATGTTAAATTTCGAAAAAGGGTCATGCATGTCAAACCAAATATCAAGAACAACTGGATGTTGCATCACGACAATGTGCCTTGACACACAGCCATTTCAGTTAACCAGTATTTATTCCTCCTTATTCGCCTGACTTAAGTTCTTCTGACTTTTTTCTCTTCACGGGATTGAAAAATCACTACAAGGGACATCATTTTGGAACCATAGAAAACATTCAAACGGCTGTAACCGACCAGCTTAAGGCTATTCCAGTAAGTATATGAGTTCCAGCACTGTTATGAGGAATGGAAGAACCGTCTCCAGCGCTGTGTGGCTTCCCAAGGAAGTTATTTTGATGGAGACAATTCTACTGAATTGTGATTCTGTTCGAATAAAAATTTAAAAAAAAAACAGGTTCATTACTTAATTTACACACTTCTTATGTGTATATTTTGTATACTTACTGCCAACATTTTTTTGTTGACACTCATCTTTTTTATTTACTGCATTTTGTTCAAACCTGCAATGCAAAAGAAGAAAAAGTCTTACTTCATTCTAATTTTAAGTACATACTTCTTAATAACTTACATTTAGTAAGTATACCACGTAGCCACATATTAACAACACGATGGTTCGAATTTTATTTTGTTTTTCGAGATACTTACCAAGAAATTGCTTAAATCCAGCTGTTGTTTCCCTAATTCTTCAATATAATTTACAGTCCCATAAGGGACGACTAATTAGTAGCAAATTTGACCAAGAAAATTTACAATATCCGAAGAACAGACGTATCTTTTCCATAATAAAAGTTTTCTCCAAATGAAAATCAATTTTAATTTCACTTTCCCACTGCATTAAACGTAAGTTAACAGTCGCTTATTTTGATCTGCAAAATAAATCCTAAGTAAATTAACGCTAAAGTAAATAATAAAACATATTAACATATAAAACAAGTATACATTAAACTATTAAATTTGACCACCGCACGTTAGTACCTACATACTTCATAGTAAACTACATGTTTGTGTTTGTTGTCTCGTGCAATCTAACAGACACACTCGTATTGTGTATGTCTACATATTTAAGTAGGTACATATATATTGACTCTTACCGTTGTGTCATCCAATTAAATTTTTAATAAAATCAAGATATATAGAAAAAGTTCCGGTCTTAGCTTTGTGGTGAGGCACTGTCTCACCTGCCTACCCTGACGAGCAGCCACTGATTTTCGTTCGTCCGTCCGTCGTCCGCAAGAATTCCGGCGACTTTGATTGAAATGGACTTTTATAGTCGTATAATTTTTTATTCCCATAAGAGAATTTTACGATCGGGCACTCAATTTCATTATGTTAATTTTTTATCTAAAATGTATTGTAAAGTTAAAAGGTGTCGCGTTATTTATCGTTCAGGGTGGCTTTGTATTCTTCTGATATTTTACACCCTTTTAAAAACGACTACCTTGAGCGTCACTACTACTGCTATTTGCGAGTACTTTTCCACATTTTGTAGATTAAATCACAAGACATAATCACTATACCAAAATGTAAGATTACACAAAATGAAATATTTTTTTAAAAACACATAAAAGGTTGACCACAATGGACCTATTTTAGTTTATGTAAAACTAGAATATAAAAATCACAAATGTAAATACAATATTAAATAATGTGATAATCAACACACTGAATTACACAACTTGGAACGTATTTTGCATTATGTGTTTTGTAAGAAGGAATTACATATTTCACGTAATTTTACATAACCAAAAGCAGGTCCGTTGTGGCCAACGTTATGTTATGTATTTTTACAGATATTTCTCTCTGTGTTGATTCAAATATATAATATTCAAATAATGTAGATTCAAATATTACATATTTGAATCTAACCCAAAACCTCTATTTCACTAAGTACAATGTGCCTCTCTCCAGTACAGTGAACTCAAATTCAGCGTAAATGCATCTTTTGTTCATCAATTATTTATTTATTACATTAATAAATAAAAAATCGACAAGATCTATTGATTCAAGATAATAAACTAAGATCTGTTTATGCTTATGAACTGATTTAGATATATCAGGATATAATCGGTATTATGTACCTAATTTTGAATCAATTGATTAATCTTTAGAGTCTCGATGTTTTCCTTTTTTTCTCTACGAAATGATTTTTTACACAAAAGGTATCAAAGGTTTGTGATACCGCACAAGTAATTGTATATAAAAATATACATTACGAGGCTCATTTATAAAAGTTTCGTAGTTTTCTTTTGCATTACCCAGACATAAATGTCTTATGTAATATGTAGGTACCTTCTATTTATATTGTGTTTTGGCTCCTTTTGTACGTTTTTTTAGTAGGTAAGTTTTTGTTCCGGATTCTGTGTTTGACAGCGGTTTGTTTCTTCAGTTTGTTACAGGAGGAGAACTGGAACCTTCGGCGTAGAAACATTTACATTTAATCACTTTTAACCGCTTAACACTGAAATACTTTTTGCACTCAATGCGCGTTTCGCAAACCATGTTGGCATCATCGTGAGATATTAAAATTATGAACGCAATGATTGATGATTTAAGTGATTTAATTTTAATCATCTTCTGATGATCCCAACGTGGTTGGCGAGTGCAAAAAGGTGTATATATATTTAGTGGTTAAAACTGTTCAAGTGTGAATTTCTTTAGTTTGAAGTAAATAAAATTCGTTTAAAAGGTCGACTAGCTTATTTATTGCCTTTCATAACGATATTTTCATCAATTATAGGCATCACCACCAAGAAAATATTTCACAGAATGATTTCACATGATATGATATTTCACTTAATGGATGATATACTTGTAGGGTCTATTGTTATTTAATAGGTAGGGTCTATTTTAGTTGAATTATGTACGTGGTAGGTACGAATCTACTTATTTATGTAAATTGCTGTAAAACCCTAATTATCACGTTTCGTCATGTACCGTTTGTAGATTTATGTAAATACGTGATACAGCCTATTTGATTTCTGTTAAAAACCCCCGCATAATAGTTTGGTTTTCCCAAACTGATCTGGGGTTGGGATTCCCCCTAATTCAGTTTACAACTGTTTATTGGAGACTGGTTTCGGGGAACCTACCTGGTCTGTGCTGACTGTTAGTTTAGGGATTTTAAGTTCAGTTTTGGACAGTCTCGATAGGTCATCTTTACCGTTCACCGGCTCTACACCGGAGTCTATCTCCGCGATTTACCGGACTTCTCCGGTCTTGCCTATTCGTAAATATGTAAATAAATCGCTGTACATATAGCCGACTAAAGTCTTTACTTACCACACCACCCTCGCCATAAAGTGGTGACCCCGAAAAAACGAAGGCGTGGTATTTTGTATACAGTAAAATAAGTGCCGGAAAAATGGTGAACGAACGTAACAATTACCGCAGGTACTCTAACGGTGGCTTAAACTCCGCCGTGGACACCCAGTTCCGGACATGGTTACACTGGTTGGCAGACTTTTGATCTGGCTAAAATTACGTGCGAAGACACAAAATTTAGTTATGTCGCGACGGCCTTGGACCAATCGGTGATTTGGAAGTGCGATTTGTGATTAACCCTCCACCATAACCTTACAAGGCGCTCACAAGGCCCTGTGAATAGACTAAGTGTGTCCCAGGAACTAAAGACGGGAGACCACAGCCGCGAAATCGGGAACAAACGGGCAGTCGTTAACGGCGGCAGGCGACAGTTCCCTACGTCACGCCGATTGTTTATTACGGACACTTACACGAAGGTGCGTTTTTTAATCGACACGGGTGCGGACTTGTGTGTTTTATCCGCGCGATCGCGTCCCCGAGCTGCGAGAGAAGTCGTCGTACGTACTTACCGCGGCAAATGGGACTCCAATTTACACGTACGGCACTCGGTTCATGTGTCTTAACCCCGGCCTACGTCGCGATTTTGTATGGAGGTTTGGCGTCGCCGACGTTGCGAAACCTATCATCGGCGTCGACTTTCTCGCACATTACGGCCTCCTAGTGGACGTTGGGAACGGGAGACTCTTGGACCAAACCACTCAGCTGACGTCCAAAGGCGAAGTCGTTGAGTGCTCCGTGGACTCCATCAGGACGGTACTGTCGTCAGTTTTTCACAACCTCCTGCAGAAGTTCCCGCAAATAACCCGCCCCCGAGGTGCCGCCTGCGTGGCGAAACACCACACACACCACCCATCGCCATATACTGAATTTCATTTGCTAATACAAAATAAGGCTCTAAGTAGATGCCTCCATTTCAAATTTTTTTAACGAGAAAGTAAGAAAATCACGACAAATGACCGGACTTACGGGATCTGCAAGATGACTTTTCTTGTGGACTGGGCTATGCCATCGGTCGGCGCGTTTTGAACATCATGTATGAGTCCAGATCTATACCAATTTATATTAGATAATCATAAAACAGTATTAATCAATATTGGCCCCAAAAGTAGTCAAGGGATTCGAAAGATTAATTTCGTTTTCTATTTTTCGTGCATTTAATCCGTAATTATGTTAGTAATTAATTAAGCCACATCGCCTGTAAGGCCTTCCGTTCCTGACTTTTGTTTAAACAACTATTTTACAGTGATTTAATTATTCATGGTCGTTAAAAAAATGGCGAGGGTGACATGTTAAAATGAAGGTTAATTTTGTTAAAAATGAAGGTGGCGCCGATGGTAATTTTTATTCAAAAAATGGAGGCGCTGATGTCAAGCTAAGTTTCATTAAAAATTACGGAAAATTTTATTCAAAATGATGGCGGCCCAGATGAAAACTTTTGTTAAAAATGACGGAGGCGCCGGTGGTGAATTTTGTTAAAAGTGATGAAGGCGCGACGATAACAATTTATTAGAAATGTAGGCCAATAGGTGGGTAGTTGAATTCGGAAATAATTCATGGTAAATTTTATATTGTTTTAAACATTTCATTTACGCTAATATGATTATCCTGTTTTTCCTCTTCGCCAAGGTGAGCGTCAGCGGCTAGGTAGATAAAAGTGACCCAAAATAGGATGTTATTGCAGTTTTTATGATTACTCACAAACTACGCTTAAAATCATGAATATACAACTTATATAACTTCAAATTCACGAGAAGAATGTGTACCAATATGACCTAATATTTTAATACAGTAGTACCAAGATTACCTCTTTCAAATTTGCAGCCAATTTTGGACTTTTGATAACATATAAATTAAAAAAAAAAAACAGACGAATTAAATAAAAATAGTGTCTAAATGAAATAAATATTAGAGTATTATAATGGACCATAACTGAAAAACGCCTATATAAAGTTTTATTAAAAATTATGAAGGCGCCGATGGCGAATTTCGTAAAAAATGACGGAGGCGTCAATACACATTTTATTAAAAATAACGGAATATTATATTCAGAATGGCGACGTCATATAGTGGGGCCAATAGGCATTACGTTTATGTATTTGGCGAGATATAAAATGTTTTTGTTGTCGAATAAATCGTAATTTTGTCCAAATATTTGTTTATAACTTTTTTAAAATCAATTTTGATAAATTTTAACGCTGTATTCTGAAAAAGCATGAAATTTTACGTCGAATTGACCTGTTCGAAATATTTGCAGAACCGATAACATTGAAAATAAGCTGACTGCAAATCTTTAAAAAATCAGGACATTTGGAATTTATGGGCTAATCGAGAAAATAGTAGTCGTCATATTTGGTTCCGGAAGTACATTTCATATACTGATGCCATTTGCCACAAAATATTCAAAAAATGGCTGGCCACCAAAAAAACAGCTAATAACTTTAAAATTTGTCTTCAGAATTGTTAAATATGAAAACTTATAAGTTAAATCTGTTATAAAATGTAAAACGAAATGCTGATATAAAATAAAAATTTGAATTTCCATAACTTTAAGAGATCTTGAGATTTCAAAAAAAATGTCGGAAATTAAAAGAAAAAACTGTATTTATTCGGTGATTAAAAAAATATTTCGCAAATATTTTGCAAGCGTTTCCAACATTTTCTGGTGAAGCAGACATTCTTTGGAAGTTCCATTTGAAGTTTTATTTGCTATTATAGCAACCCATTTTAGTTTAATAATCACTCTCTGAGGGTCGCATGATTCATTACGAAAATACGAGATTTAAATGCAATTCCACCAACTGCCACTGCTATCTACTTCCCTTTAATCCGGGTCGGTTAGGGTCTGCGCATTTCTCGAATTTAATTATTGGCCAAAAATCTGAAGGAAGTGCAATGGTAACACCTTTCATTAAAAATGACGAAGGCGCCGATGGTAAATTTGATTGAAATCGGTACCTTCGTCATTAAAAAAATAAACTGCTCGTCAAAATTAGCGTACAATTTTTAGATTAGCGCCATTTGCGTTCTATTCGAGTTAGAGACTTGCGGTTTTTAATTTTCGGTAGCCTATAGGGTTGGTTTTAATGGCCCGAAGGCACTACATTATGCCTTAAACGGTTTGCCGTCCGCACCTCAAAAAGCAACTCCGTCTAAAAACGCCATGATGCCAGACTTGGCAGTCTATCCATGCAAATAAAATGGATATACTAAAGATATTGACTGCAACTTTTCAACCTTAAAGTACCCCATATGTATGATTGAAATTGTCGTTTGTGCTAAAAATTAATGTAAGGATCGATATTTCACTTTTTGTTCATTTTTTTTAGGTTAAAAAGTTTTTTTAGCAATAATCCATATTTGCATAATCAAATAATTATTGTAAAGTTAATGAAAAAAATCAATCCCCAACCAATCACTTTACTACTTGCAAAGAATAGTTGCAGTTGTCATAACCCTACTTGAATTTTCTGTACGTTCATTATTTCTCGAGTAATAATTGATTACCAATGTCAAAAATGACTCTTTTGCTTTGAACGGCGATAACTCAGCGACAAATAATCGTACAGGGCTCGAAAATATGTCTAATTAAAGAGAATTTAATTATCTAAAAGATTTTTAGAATGAAATTATCGAAAAAAAATATTAAGGTCCGTGCTTTTTAAAAGGCAAGGAAAAATTTCGAATATTTTTCGATGGTTTTCTTATGATTAATCAAGAGCTGTTTCAAAAATCCAAAAAGTAGAAACTTGGAACTTCAGTTTTTTATCAGCTACGACCATTTTTCCCCAAGTTACAGCTCATGAAAATTTGGGATTTTTTTTATATCCCTTACAGTGTTTTTTTTTGGATCATTCGATTCTTTGCAGTTATCTTAAACAATTAAAATAGAGAAAAGCTAGTAATGCAATCGTTGATATCAATTTAAAAATTTAGTAACAATTAAATACCATTATGAAAAAGTAGTAATGTAAAAAAAATTAAAATGATATGTAAATAACGTTTTGATTAACGATTACTCTCAAACAATAAGTTATATGGCAAAAATGAAAGAGACCATTTTTGTTTAGAAATGAATGGTAATCATAACATAGTATAAAACAAAGTCGCTTCCCGCTGTCTGTCCCTACCGATGTATGCTTTGATCTTTAAAACTACGCATGCGGTTTTTTTTAATAGATAGAGTGATTCAAGAGGAAAGTTTATATGTATAATATATGCATAATATAGTACAGAAACACTGATAATTTTAGAGGTTTCTAATGTGATGTCGTAAACCGTGCGAAGCCGGGGCGGGTCGCTAGTTTATAATAAACTTAAAAACGTTTTTAAAAAAATCAATGGCGTAATATTTTTCTGTTAAAATTGTTGTGGGGCTTAGCAAAATAGGTATGCCAGGGGATAAATTAAACGATTAAGTCAAAAAGTGTGTTCCTAAACCATAAATAATAACCAAAAAGTCATTTTTAAGGTTTTGTATATCATCATCGCCCAAATTTAACTATTCACCCTTTGTAAATGCATCGGGCGTCCAACTCTATTTAAACAATCATTATCTCGGAAACGGTTTGACATAGAAAAGTGTTCAGAAAAGTTATTCTGTTTAAAAATGTGCATTTATTCATTTTATTTTTTTATATTATGGGTGCCTATAAAAGGCAACAGGTTATGCAACTTTTGTATTCTCTTTTGATTTCTAAATACATTTTATGAACCACGTATTATACTTATTGTTAATGGATTATAAGATAATTGCAAAATTTTGTGTATTAATGCAACAAGAATTAGTAAAGCAACAGAAAACAAGACACAATAGTGTTACAAAAGATTTTCAAGCCAACCTGCCATAGAACTGAAGTCGTTGTTTTGACATTTTTTAATCAAGGCCTGTCATATTTAAGAATATTGAAACTGACTATAAAAATAGATATTAAACTGTTACCTCAAACACTGTTAACAGTAAGTATAAGACATGGTAATAAACATTTATTTAGAAATTAAAGGAGAATCTAAAAATGGGAAAATATACAGGATGTTCCACCTAAGGCAGATTCATCCATAACTCTGTTATTAGAAATTTAACAAAAAAGTGCTTTGGGTGGTAGTTGTCTGGAATAATTGTACATATGAGGAAAATATTTTCAATTATATAGGGTGCTCCGTTTATTCTGCACGCCACCTAACTTTGTTATTTTAAACGGAACACCCTGTATACTTTTACATTTTTTTGATTCCCCATTTAATTTTAGGTCGACTTTGTTAAGGGTTCCCTATACCTATATCTTATAGTTTTTTGAGATATTCAACTGTCTTTGAAAAAAATGACGATATCAGCTCTTTGAATGAGGCCCAATAGCATTTAAACCATAAAAGATAGAAACCTGGGGTTTTGACGATTATATTTAGCACAAATTACCCTATGTTTTTCACTATGGGTAAAATGGATACGTTATTCAGAGCCGGAAATCTCGGACCCTACATTTGACATTTTTAAAGCGTGAATACTTTTTTTCAAATGGCATGACCCATATTAAATAGTGCCGTTGGTTGCGAAATTAAATGCTCTTTTATACTGATATCGGGTTATCAATACTTATCTCCAACAGTTTTCCAAGAATATTCGATTCATTCTAGTTTGCAAAAATCGGATGTCTACAGCGTCACGTAGGCATTGCAATTGCGTTGATTATTGCACTATTTGACGTATACACCAAACTAAACGTCACTTTAGAATTAACTAGCTTTGACTTGTTATTTTACTGTGAAAACGTATTAAAGTGTATCATAATATTTGTGTATCAATGTCGCTGACGCAGGAAGAAATGGTTGATATGGTTGAATGGTTTTTGTTACTAGTGCTTGCCACCGAAATCCGTTATTGGCATCAAGAGTTTATGCACAACGCTATCCGGACATTCTTTTCAAAAACGAATCCACATGTGTATTAACCAAAATGGAGAATGTCGTGACGCTGTAGACATCCGAATTTTGCAAACTTTAGAAAGAATCGAATATTCTTGGAAAACTGTTATAGATAAGTATTGATAACCCGATATCAGTAGAAAGGGCATTTAATTTCGCATCCAACGGCACTATTTAATATGGGTCATGCCATTTGAAAACAAAATAGTATTCACGTTTTAAAATTGTCAAATGTAGGGTCCAATATTTACGGCTCTGAATAACGTATCCATTTTGCCCATAGTGAAAAAGATAGGGTAATTTGTGCTAAATCTAATCGTCCAAACCGCAGGTTTCTATCTTTTATGGTTTAAATGCTATTGGGCCTCATTCAAAGAGCTGAACTCGTCATTTTTTTCAAACAGTTGAATATTTCAAAAACTATAAGAGATAGGTATAGGGAACCCTTAACAAAGTCGACCTAGAATTAAACAAGGAATCAAAAAATGTAAAAATATACAGGGTGTTCCATTTAAAATAAAATAAAGTTAGGTGGCGTGCAGAATAAACGGAGCACCCTATATAAATGTAAATATTTTCCTCATATGCACAATTATTCCAGACAATTACCACCCAAACCACTGTTTTGTTAAATTTCTAATAACAGTGTTATGGATGAATCCGCACTTAGGTGGAACACCCTGTATAGGGTGTTCCACTTAAAAATTAAAGTTGCATAACGTGTTGCCTTTTTTCCACTCCCGTGTATAAAAAAATGATATAATAAAACGTACCTTTTTAAACAGAATAACTTTTATTTAAACATTTTGCTTCTACTTTAAATCGTGTCCGAGAAAATGCTTGTTTAAATAGAGTTTGTCAAGACTGTCACATCATATGACAGCCATTGTTTATTTTACAAATTGTGACAGTCACTTGTCAAAAGTTTGACATAACCGAACAGCTTAGACATGACCGCTATTTCCAACTCTCTCGTTCATAGCCAGAGTTGATGACTTTTTTTATTATGACTCTGGACTATCGCTAGCGTGAACAACATCCAGAGTGGCGTCTCCTTAATAAAATTTGCCATGAATGCCTCAATAATTTTTGACTAAATTTACCATCGGCGCCTCCGCTATTTTTTTATAGTGCACCACCAGAGTGTACTGATATTATTTCTTGAAATGTAACCTCACCTATGTTAGATTGACTATGCAAAAAAAAAACAAACGTGGTGTTTAAATAATTTATTATTACTTCTAATGTATAATTCCATAAGTAAGTTGGCCAAAATGTCATTCGTAGTTTATGAATCATCATTTAATTAGTTAAATGATAAAAAAATCCAAGCACCCGTAAATGTCCCCAATAAAATTCTAAACTATTACACCATAAACAAAATATATAACACACGTTTTTGTAAACTACAAACAACATCCAGTAAATTGTAGCAAATATAAGTAATACAAATAGTTTTTAATGTAAAATGGCACAGAATATAATTGCACAATACGTATTATAGCAAAAGGAATGATTTTGTTAAAGAGATCAGTTCTGTTATAAAGGATACGGATAGAGAGCAGTGGTGTTTTTCAGTTCGATTCTTCATTTGAATTGTTCAATTAAGTGACGAGTTTGACTGATAGCAATAACAGAGTATAGCTCGACGTTTCTAAAAGTCAGCTTAAGTATTCAGCAGGACGTTTCAATAAAAATAGAACGCATTTTACTTTCAGCTGAGAAACTATAGTTTTCCTCTAACAGGGTTTTATACAAGGTGTAGCTATCAAAAACCGGACTGATCGTTCTGCTGACAAACGTTCAGCGCATCAAGGTCAAACTGAGTCACATGGCATCCCTCCTCTCTATTCCACATTATCAATGTTGCGCGCCGCTCAATTGAGCCATGGCCTCTTATTGAAATAGATCTTGTACCTCTGTTCTCTCTACGGTACTACATTGTGGTCCCGACTACTCTTTGTGAACAAGTAAGAACACAGTTACCTGAATTCTGGAAAAACAAGTAATGCCTTTTTCATAAGAACAACGTTCCGGTCCATACTGGACTGCACATCATCAGGTTTTTGGCCAAGCATGGGATCCCTGTGTTATAAGATCCACTCTATTCAAAGGATCTAGCCCCATGGGACTTTTTCTTATTCCCCAAAGTCAAATTAACATAGAAAGGAACCAAACTTAACAGTAGAACAAACAGTAGACGCTGTGTAAGAAAATCCGACAAACATCATGACCATGCTTTCAAAAAATTAATTTACAGCTGTGCTATGACCAACGGAAAATTCTCATGGAGCGGTGTAGGAGTCGTGATGGAATATATATTGAAGGGGAAAATATTAAAATTGTGAAAGAAGACATATAGTGCTATAAAATGTTTTATAACACTATATATCTTCTAATCCGATTTTTATAGCCACACCTCGTTGTATATTGAACAGCAGCAGTACACAGTAAACAGCAATAAACAACTAGGTTCGAACTTCTTCCATATGAAAGACACAGAAATTTGACGATGTAAGTTATTCGCCGAATGACTTTAAACGTTTAAAACGTTTAAACGTAAAAGAAATCAGAGAAGATCAAATGTCAACATCTCAGAAATTCTTATTCACAGAATTTATCAACTAGTTTTTTCAATTTTCCACCTTTAATACCTAAATAAAAAGTTGGTAATTACCATCCCAATTCAAACTCCAATTCAAATTATACCATGTACTGCAGTAGAATCCTAAGAATGTTGTTGCTATCAATCAAATTCGTTACCAGTGTTATGTGTTACTATAAGAGATTCTTGTTGATCGATGATTGCTACAAATTACTTCATATTGATGTTCACATCTTTAGGACACAAATTGGCGTCATCAATACTAGAAACCACTTCTGCTTGCTCTTTTAACTCCAGAGTGTACTGTCCGTCTCTATAGGTCTGTTCAGGACCTTTAAGGGCGTGACGTCTGACAAATTCTACAACCAGCTCTGGAGCAACCTTCGACATTTCCAGGCGGTGTCCCCATGTCACCAAAGCTAGAGGCTAAAAAAATACAATAAATATAGTTTCATAATACAGAACATCTTATTTCTTTACAACAAGAAATGCAAAAAAAAATATTTCATACCTCTCAAAGATATGGCAATGTTTTTTTTTTTTTAGTTTTTATTATCAATTGTTTATGTCCAAACTTCACAATATTATAACTTATAACTACAAACGTGTATAACAAAGCAAAAACCCGTGTTAAATAATTGACAATAACTCATAATAACAATGTATTAAAAAAAACAACTTTACAACTTTTAACAATTTGTGGCTGATGGATGTTTTCCAATGCCAAGAAAAAAAACTACAAACGTGCAATTCTACCGAAGGGACGTTAAAATAGAGGAAAATAACACTATTATAACGGCCTTAACTATGATATTTTTCTGAAAAAAAATATGTACGCCACTGACTTTATAATAACGATCCATCCAAAAAAAATATATATATCATCAGTTGGCCGAGTAAAAAAAGACGTATTTCTATTCTATATTAAATTTATAACCCTATTTAATTGTCAAGGCTGTTACATCATGTGGCATCCATTATTTATTTTACAATTGTGAAAGCCACTTGTCAAAAGTTTGACAACAAAATTTCGTATTGAGCTTCGATATAACCGCTGTTTCCATCTCTCTTTCATAGCCAGATTTGATGACGTTATTTTTTTGCACGGCTTTTTAATCTCCATTTAGTCCTTAACCAACAATGTCTCTTTAACATTTTTTTGATTTAGGATATGGTTTAGCTAGAAAACGCTAGTCATTTTAATAATAATCGCAGAAGTAATTTATTATTAAAAGTACGATAATAATAAACAAGTACTTATTAAAAATACTGTAATTAGCTAGTTAACAACTAATTTTGGTGACAAAGTGTGATAAAGTATTGATAAAACAAACAAAATCAATAGGCCACTACATTTTTGTTAAAATTTCACACGATTATTGCTTATGCGATTATTATTAAAATGGCGTTTTCTTCCTAAACTACATCCTAAAAAAATAGACGTTTTTTGTTAAGCATTATATGAAGATACAAAAAAAGTAAAAAGCCAGGAGTGGCGTACATATTTTTTTCATAAAAATATTATAGTGACTACCCACATGCACGCCCTTGCTAACCCTAGAAAAAAATAACAGCCAGAAAATGCCTTATATCAATAGTGTGCAAGTGATATACATTTAAAAAAATATATATTAGTGTACTCCAGAAATTTTCGAAAAAAAAACTAAAAAATGAACGCTCTGTATCTCAAAACCTAAGCCATTTTGGAAAATAGTTTATATGATCTTTTCTTTATATTATCACTTGAGGAAGTATCTCCTTCAGTTCTTCAGATTACTTAACACCCCCTAAATTTGTACAGGGCTATTTTTTTATTTTTGTTTGATTTAAAGAAAGTAAAAACCAGTTTTAGATAGTTTTTTTTACATATAAACCAGATAGGACAACGGTTTTATTAAAGCTCATTATAGTACGTATATATGTACATGAATGGCACACCCTCTATACAGGATGTCTCAGCTTTTAGTTTACAGACTTTATTTGCTCACCCAGGATAGTTAGCAAAAAAATGTATATACAAAAGTTACTTGAATTCATGATGCCTATAAAATGACATATTCCGTTTGACATGTGCTAGTGACCTTGAGGTTATGTCAGTGTCAATATAATAATAAGTTTTTTAAATACAACACCCTGTATTTTTCGACATTTTTGGATTTACCGAACAATTCTACACATATTTCATGTAATATACCCAATACCTATCTTCAACCGTTTTCGAGATTTTCAAAGTCAAACAGCTATTATTTTACAATACAAAGAATTTTCAGTTTGCCTTGTTTGCCAGCTCAATTTGAAAATTTATTAAACTAATTGCTTATAATTACTGAAATATCCCATTGATCTGATTAAAATTACTTTTAACAACACCTCTCAATTATTTCAAAACTGACAAGGCAAACTAAAAATTCTTTGTATTGTGAAATAATAGCTGTTTGACTTTGAAAATCTCGAAAACGGTTGAAGATAGATATAGGGTATGTTACATGAAATATGTGTAGAATTGTTCGGTAAATCCAAAAAATGTCGAAGAATACAGGGTGTTGTATTTAAAAAACTTATATTGACACTGACATAACCTCAAGGTCACTAGCACATATCAAACGGAATATGTCATTTTATAGGCCTCATGAATTCAAGTAACTTTTGTTTATAAATTTTTTTTGCTAACTATCCTGGGTGAGCAGATAAAGTCTGTAAACTAAAAGCTGAGACACCCAGTATTTTGATAATTTTACGCCCCATTTCATTCTAATTGTAAATATGTATAGATGTTGCATGTTTGTCTTATTACCTTTGTATTAATTGTGTAATTCTGCAAAAGCCTTAAAAAAATCTATTAAATTTGGAACAGCCATATTGAACGTGTCTTGAAATCAAATTAAAGTGCCTAATGTTAACTGATTTGAAGGAGACGGACGACTCAGGGTGTGCCAAAAAGAGTTCAAACATCCTCAGGAAAGCTTTCTGAGTCTTAGCGCGGCAAATTTCAGGGGGATGGGTTGGAGTTGCAATATCACTTTTGACGCTTAATCGGACGTTCGCAGTGGGTCCCCTTAACTTCAAGAGTCTTCAAGTAATGCCATGATATGAATTTGAGACAAATATACATCCCACGCAGCCTCCTATAGGGGCGGAACCAGAGGGGACGAGTGGGAGGTCGGTATAGGTGTGGCTTGGAGGGGTGCTTGGGTATCAAAAGGGGAAACCGAGTTGTGGCACCTCACACCAATTTATTTGGCAGCATTAGGATCAATGGATTCGCCCAACAGAGGTAAAACCACGCAAAACCCTGCGTAAATGCAAAGGGGTGACTTAGTGGGTCTGGAAATGGGTTGAAGAGATGGGACAGTGACCAAATGCACATAATTATTGAGGAGCTCTTAATGTGTGTCGAGATGTAGTTTTTACTCGACTGCGTCCTTCTTACTCCATCGTGTAGGTGTCTGAAATTGCCGTCAAAATCTTGCGAATTAAAATTTCGAAATTGTATTTTGAAATTAAAATTTCGTCTGTAGTCCATCCTTCAACTCCGTTTCACGACGTGATTAAACTGCACGTTTTAATTTTTATTATAACTTTAGACTTTACGATATCACTTTATGATATAACTTTAAACTATATCGATAACAAAAAAAAAAACTAAGGCGCCTTATATTTGTGTAGGTAAATCAAACTTACCCTCTCAGGCGACAGGAAGTTATAAGGTGTAATGACGTGCCTGTAAAGACAACCCTTTATCAACTTCTTCAGAGCGTTGACTTCATTTTTGTTGGCACAGGGGTGATACAGCATGACAACGGCTCCATGTTCCAGATTGTGGATCCAGCGTTGTCTCGGCAAAAAGTTGTATTCGCCATACACGGCCCAAAGAGGACGGTGGGTGCCACTAGGATTTTTAATGACAAAGGTTTACTTCAAAAATTAATGCCTTCTTTACCATCGATTCCAAATAGACAAAAGATTGCCTCGTCAAATTGGATTATAACCAGGGTCCGGAAAGTGTACTACAACGCAGGGTCGGCACTTTATGATAATTAAAGTATAAACTGTATTTTTAAGCGCCTTGTAAATTAAGTACGCAAGTATACGTACATAATTTCCTTCCCGTGCATATGTACGCCACTGATCGGGCCTAGTAACATGCACTGGGACTCTAGTACTCCATTCCCGTGCAGTTCAAAATAATTTTGTGTCGAGACTGACTAACTCGTAAGTTAGTGTAGTGTATTTATATATTATCTTATTTTGTGTGGATTTTTGCAAGAATGGCACAGTCGTTACCATTCATGAAACGCACAAACTGAAAAGGTTTATTGAAAATTACGACGATCACATATGTTATGTATTCCTTGCGATCGTTGATATATATTTCGTAGACGCCTAGACTGTGAACATTTAGATACGAATACTTTAGACGTTTTTTTGCCAAATATGTAGGGGGAAGTCCCGTAAGCCCGGACGGCTCCTAAAGCCGGACAGGATTTGAATCAGTACGAGAAAGCGCACCAATTTGTTACTTGTGTCACGGTTAGCAACTTCCTCCGAAGTGAAGTGGGGGAGACAGGGTTGGCAACCGTAACATAATTATAGTACATGTACTATAATTAGGCAGCTTGTACTATGTAACATAGCATGTGTACGATAATGCTTTAATCTACTATAATTTCGAAAAAAGTAGCAAATTATATTCAATCTGAAATTTAGGTGATATATGTATATGTATAAGCATATGCAGCGACACGAGGTGTCGCTACTTGCCGGAAACCCCAATGTTTTGGCAAGTTGGCACACCTAACAAAAAATTATTCTGTGGCATCGCGTATCTTGTGTTTATGTTTATGGCTGATAGTCTATTTACGCGGTTTCTTACGAATGAAAATAGAGGATTTGGCCGTCGACTGTCAATTCTAATTCACAATTCTAATGTTTATCAGAGTATTTTAATACTTTTTTAATGTTTGACGATTGTGCATATGATGTACGATAAGTTTTTGGAAAGTACAATAATTTTACGGCCCTGGCAACATAATCGCCATCTACCGAGTTGCCAACCCTGGGGGGAGATGACGCTCGCGAATCAGTGCCGTTTCGTTCGTCGTGGAGATTAGTGCAAATTTTGAGGTTAGTAAAAATTTTGTTCGAGATAATTTTTTTGAGTCTGTGAACAGTAATTGAAAGAAGGGATGATATTGATTATTGTTAATTGCTGTTATTAATCTGTCATAATTCATAAGATTTTTATGATTCATAACTCACAATATGGACAAGGATTTTTCTGGAATGTACCCAAGGTCCCTAAGATCGGACAAAAGTCCCCTAATGGCGGACAGTTTTACAATTAGAGATGTATATTTTGAGGCCTGTGGATTATGGATGAGGGCTAACTCTAGTGCAAGAATAACAGAATATGACATTGCTGCAATGGTGATACAAGTAATCGCGTATTGCAAAGAGAGGAGGGAGTCGACGACGAAAAGCTGAGAGAAGTGAGGTTTTGACATCCTCCTCCTATAAATAACAGCAAAAGCAAAGCCTGACGTGGTCAAAATACAACATTTTAAAGGCAAAGGTGACTGTCACAATTTGTAAAATAAACAATGGTTGTCATATGATGTGACAGTCTTGACAAGTAAATAAGGTTATAAATTCGATTAAGAATAGAAATACGTCTTTTTTCTCGGCCAACTTTGATGACGTTTTTTTTTGGATGTCTATATGTTGGTTCAGTTATTGTAACATAAATAAACTATCACGAGTTTTTGTTATTGTTAAGATTCCTTAAGTGTCCGGTACTCGGGGACTTCCCCTATCCGATTTTCTATTGTTCCATTGCCTGAGAGTTATACATATTTACAGAAGACCTAACGGGAAAATGGTAAGAATGAAAGAAAATATACGTAATAAATTTTCGTTCTGATACGATTTTAGGTTTTTTGATAGCTAGTGAACGAATTTTTGCAAACAACGGCTAAAAAGTATAGAGATTGTAGTAATACGAGCATTGTCCTATGTAAATCTTTATATAAAACAAAGTCAGGTTAGTTACACCATTTATAACTCACGAACGGCTGGACCGATTTTTATGATCTTTGATCTGTTGGATTCGTCACCGCCACGAACAACAGAATAACTATTAAAATATCGGAAAAATTTACGGAAAAAAAATTATACAGAAAATTAATTTTTAAATAAATTAGGTTTGGAACTCCGCCATCTTCAGCAATTGATATCTCACGTCATGCACGCTTATAGCTCACTTATAGCTTATTTGTAATAATTTATGTCCACTACAAATGAGTGACATACGGGTGATCGGTGATCGTGTAACTTTAGAACGACTTGACCGATTGAGGTGGTATTTACTTGAACTGTCGAGACAATGGTTCATAGCTATGCTAAGATTCGATAAGTAGCGCCATAGTCATAAAATTCATTAAAGTTGATAATAAAATGGCAGGACAACGTCTGCCGGGACAACTAGTAATAAAAATAATATTAATAAGTAAAGAATATTAGTAAATAAAAAATATTAATGTACTGATGTTAGTGACAACAAATAACTGTTAGTGACACAAACAACTGTGCGAAATTCGTGAAAATAATGTGCGTGGTATGTCGTCGTCTGTCCATGTAAACTATTTTGACTTTGCACATTTATCTTTATCTTAATGCAGAAAAACTACTAGCTATCGGTGTTTCTGATTAACACATTACTCCTGTCTTTTTGGTCTCATATGTCCTTCCGTCAATGATATGACGGATTACAAGTTCGACCTTGCGTTGTGGCACACTTGCCATGATATGATTACAATGTCAATTCCTAAATAGGTTATACGTAAGTATATAAAAACCAGTTATGTGAACTATGTGTTTCAATTTGAAACCGATTTCTTTATTCTCCTTGACTGGCGCAAAGTATGTTGTGACATAAATGTCATATAAGTGGAAAAAAAAGTGTTGAACATTATTCAGTTATAAAAAAATATATGGGTTATTCTTCACATCAGTTGGAACAGTTTTAGAGGAAAGCGCCACAATATTTCAAAACCTTAAAAACAACGAACACCCTAATGTATATCTATGTATATTAATCAAGGTATGTGATGCAGATATTTGTTTATATTTCAATATCTGCTATTTTTTGCGTATTTGGACTGTAAACAATTTAAATGTTTATAAAATGGAATATTTATTATCTTGCTGTTCTGTATTTACAAATTAAATGGTGATAATTTTAAAACCATCAAAATAATTGTATACTAAATTAATAAACGGAAACTAAGAAAATAAGTCAGTTCCGTAAACTATTACAAAAGGTCTTACCTTTATGTACCTTTAATTTATTCTTTGAATAGTTTGACTTGTTTATAATTGGAGAATGAAATTATGCATTAAAGACCCCAACAATAAGAGTGTAGTTCATATTGCGATACTGCTGATACTATATTATCAACATTCAACAAAATTACGAATCTAAAGTTTTAATGGTAATATATTTTTCCAGAACAAAATAACGTTATTTATGTATAATATGTCAGATTAAGTCGTGTTAAAATTTAATTAATTTATCACTTAATATTATCCTATAAATAACTTAAATTTCGAATATGATTTATAATTAATATTTCGTGGAAAGTGATGTGTGAGAAGTGTTTATATGATTTTCAAATGTCGTGTCAGGATAAGGTTTTCTCACATCGCTTTCCACTTCGATAAAACTTCGATAAAAAAAAAAAAAACAAATATGATAAATATATTCATTAATGTTTGAGTTTAATGGTGGGTTCATGCAGAAATTTTTAGTAATAAGAATAAGAATAGTAATAAGAATAAAAGTTAAACCTTCGTTTTATAATGACCCAGTTCATGCAGTAAATATAATTTTTAGTAATAATTTTAAAAATAAGGATTTACTGCATGAACTGGGTCATTATAAAACGAAGGTTTAACTTTTATTCTTATTACTATTCTTATTCTTATTACTAAAAATATCTGCATGAACCCACCTTAAGAATTGAAGAGAAAATGCGGTTAGTGTTTTCAAAATGGTTAATATTTTCAGTAATATCGTTTTTGAAACAACATTTAAATTTGCAATTTAATCTTTCTTAACATACATATGGAATATCCGTCTTCAGTTTCCCCAAATTTAAAAAGTGAGCAATAGTTTACCCTGCCAATTAAACAGAAACTCTGCCTTCGTTCATTATCACGTAGCATTGATGTACATGAGTATTTATGACTATATTTTACTATAATACTGTAAACATATGAATATCATTACATCACTCAAAAAAAAAAAAAAAAAACGAATAATCCTGCAATAATAATAATGTTCATATGAGGGTTAAACTTTTTTAGTCTGTTTCAGTTTCTCATAACGAGAACAGCAAATGAACCAAAATTTGATTGACCTCACTGTAGTTTAGAGAAAGTCAGATATCATGAAAAATGGATGAGAGCGCATTTATAGACATCCAAAAAAAACGTCATCAACTCTGGCTATGAACGAGAGAAATGGAAATAGCGGTCATGTCTAAGCTTTTCGGTTATGTCAAACTTTTGACAGGTGACTGTCACAATTTGTAAAATAAACAATGGCTGTCATATAATGTGACAATCTTGACAAGTAAATAAGGTTATAAATTCGGTTAAGAAAAGAAATACATCTTTTTTTTCTCGGCCAACTTTGATGACGTTTTTTTTTTGATATCTATATGATGTCATGCATGTCTAAGACAGCGAATTGTAAATAACGACAATAAAAACAATTCTACAAAATGCAGAGTTTCCTCGGTTAGCCGATAAGTTTTACCAAAAAAATGCTGATAAAGAGATGATAGCTGATCATGGCAGTAAATTAATAATATGGTTGTACAGTAAAAAGCATGACTTAACTCTGCATGATATATGGTTTGACATGTATAAAACAGCCACGTTTAAATCAACTTTTAAATTGGAAAAATTACCTCCAACAACAGGGGCAACAAAACAGCATTGTTTTAGAGCATATTTTCAGCTTCAAACGTGGCTTGGAAACGAGATAATCGCAACAGATTGGGGTTGGAAACAAACAGCGGAGGGCATCATTAAGCCGAATATCACAGATGATAAATTAATACCCGATCATCTCCTGAAAACTATTTGTTGCAGTTGTGAAAAGGGTTGTATTTCTGTAAAATGAGGCTGCAGAAAACATGGTCTTTAATGTACCAACTTGTGTTTAAATTGTTTTAATTTAGAAAATTGCTCAACCTCAAACGCTGAACGTCAACAAGTTTCTATAGACGAAAGTGACTCGGAAGAAATAGAAACAAATCAATGTACTGTACCTGAAACAGAACTCAATAAAACTTTTGAAGACACTGAAGAATCATTCAGTTTTGTTCAATCTACGGTTTTTTCATGACGTATTATTTTTTATACAATTTATTTTTAATTATAAAAATACTAGCAATAAAAACTTGTTTAGTGCAACATGCAAATATAATATGTCGTGTAATTGAAAACCACTCTGCAAAACCTCTACCGTTGTAGATCCACTTCATTACCCATTGTATGAATACATATTGTTCAGTAATTAATTTGATTTCAAGTAAAAACCAATGGTTATATCAATTGATAACAATTATTTAACGATAAATATGCAAATTACCACAAAAATAACATTTTTTTCGGTTTTTTTCAATTTCCCCGGTCATTTTTTTCCATTGCAGTATACCATTTTTTACCATTTATTGGAAGTAGACGTAAGAACGAGTAAGTGAGCCAAAACTGAACTCTGTAGGAGGCGTAGTTTTAGGAGAAATCGCATCGTTGAAAACTTTGTTTTTTTTTTTTAAATGAAATTTAACAAAAACCTCTGAATATTTCCGTCCGAACAAATTACTGCCTTTTTGCGACACTAGAAGGTATCTTTTGCCAAAGTTTGAGCTTGATTGATTTTTTTTGTCGAAGAAAATAATTAAAAACCGAAAAACCGGTTTTTCGCATTTTTTTTCGAAAAATTTTGATGTTAGGGTAAAAATGGTAGATACAAAAGTTGTAGATTTTTTTATTACCTACAACTTTTACATTTCACTTTTCTCGATAGGATGCACAATTTAGCCATAAATCGCGAAAAACTGGTTTCAACCCCTAAAAACCCACCCCATTCCACCCCGGAGAGCAGCTGTCGGTTCGATTTATTTTTCCCTCTTTTACAATAGCTTGTTTAACAATAACCGTTGTCAGATTGCTGTAACGAATTTTTTTGTTGTTCGAACCCTATTTCTACTGGTCTAATATTCATATCATAAAGTCAAAAAATCATGCAGGGTCAAACCAAAGTTCTATCAAAACTAAAAATCATCAATTTGGTCGATCTTCTTGAAGTAGTTTTCTGAAATCGGGAAAATGGCTTATAAAAAAAGTTGTTTGACTTCGACCGTGACCGTGACCGTGACCGTCAAGGTCATTTAAAGGTCTTAAATTAAACTTTAAAGTTGAAGGTTTCGAACAGGATCACCTACATTGTTAACCTCGGATTCAAAGACTTTAAAAATTTTCGTTCAGAATGGGGTGAAAATGTCAGTTTGGCCGATTTTCTCGAAGTGGTGACCTGAAATCGAGAAAATCTATCATACAAAACTTTGACTTATGGAAAACGTTGACAGATTATTTAGCAACTTTGGCAATCCCAAGTAAAGTTCAAGTTAAAAGTCATGATTAGAGTTGGCCGAAATGTGCCGCAGGACATAGGCGTACGCAGTGGCGGCAGGTGGAATTTGACATGTTCGTATTTTCGTAAGGAGGCATGGGACTCACACCATATTTTAGGGGGTGGTTACTAGACCTAAATAGAAGGCTACAATGGCAAAAAATGTTCAGGGAAAACTTGCGATTTTTTTTCCAAAAACGGATCTTGGAAACGACTTGCAAAATATTTGCAAAATATTTTTTTCATAATCACCGAGTACAATTTTTTTTATATTTGTGATTTTTGCAAAATTTCTTAGATACTTCCCTTAAATAGATTTAATCTTTATAAAAAGATGATTTTCCTTAAATATACAACTATTGTTAAATCTCATAGACGAAATGTTGTGATGAAATACAAATTCAGATTTCCATAACTTTTACAGATCTCAAAATGTTGAGAAAATCACAAGCATTAAAAAATGTATTCACTCGGTGATTATGAAAAAAAATATTTCGTAAATATTTTGCAAGCCATTTGATCTGCCGGAGGCAGCCATTTTTGGAAAAATTATTTCTCAAGTTTTCCCTGAATATTTATTGTCATTATAGCCTTCTACTTAAGCACCCCTTAAATTATTATGGTGTGGGTCCCACGCCTCCTTACGAAAATACAAGCATGTCAAATTCCACCGACCGCTACCCAGTACGCATCATAATATAATACAAGAAAGTAACTAATATTAAATAAAAAAAAAAAAAAAAAAAAAAAAAAACTGGACGTTTTCCACGAAACACCGAACTACTACACTTTTCTCGACGCGCGTTTCGCCAACCAAGTTGGCATCTTCAGGAGAAGATTAAAACTGTTTTAATCTTCTCCTGAAGATGCCAACTTGGTTGGCGAAACGCGCGTCGAGAAAAGTGTAGTAGTTCGGTGTTTCGTGGAAAACGTCCAGTTTTTTTGTTTCTACGCCGAAGGTTCCAGTACCCACTCCAGAATATTAAATATAGTAACAAAAGCGATAAATTCACACTTTATAATCACACGTATGTAAGACTTACCCTCTTAATCAGCTTGACGACGTAGCTTGGTTAATAGTAATGTTACGAACTAGAGAAGATTCGAAAAAACTTATTTGCTTAAAACTTGTGAAAACATATGCTTATATTTTGAGAACGACCGTTCGACAGCTACTGATGTAATACAGGCATAATTAAAATACTCTGCACTCACTTAACGGATCTGTAGATGCACCATCACAAATTTACCTTAATTAATCTGGTAAAACCGGTGTGTTTCTTTAATACATTTTAGAACTTATTTTTAACTGGCTTATTTATTGTGTCACCTATAGCTTGCAAATTTACTTCGTCCACTATTTGTAGTGACTCCGCTAACGACAACGCATTGTAATGTAATTTTTGTATGGCGTCATACAAAACTTTAGTTATTATGAATAGTTTTTAAAGCAGTTTCAACGGACACATCTTGAAAATTGGTCTGGCTCTCCTTAATAGCTGCCGCTTCGGCAGGATTGAATTGTAATATAACAGCTTCTATTTGCTGGAAATGTCTCGTCAATACATCAGTGGCGGTGCGTGATATTTCAGTTAGCCATATCTTGAAAACGACACATGGGACCCACTTCACTTTTTAGGTGATGACTATACTCTCACCTCTTATAGAAAGGTAGTTGATAGATTTATAGTGAAAAAAACCGTCAGCAAAGTTTGCGAAAATTTTTTTCAAAAACACTGGAGCACTCCCTGGGTTCTCAGTAACGCTCTGTGGAATATTTGCAGTATATTTTTTTTCATAATCTAGAAACAAATATAAGACGTTTTTCGATTTGTTACAAAATATTTTTGTTTCAAAAAGTTATATATATACAAAAATATTTTGCAAAATATTTTTTTTTCAAAAAGTTATGGCCATTTTAATTATGGGAAACAAAAATGTTCCTATAAAATTAAAATTAAAATGGCCATAACTTTTTGAAAAAAAATATTTTGCAAAATATTTTTGTTTCAAAAAGATATGGCCATTTTAATTTTGGGAAACAAAATGTTCCTATAAAATTAAAATTAAAATGGCCATAACTTTTTTGAAAAAAAAAATATTTTGCAACAAATCGAAAAACGTCTCCTTATATTTGTTTCTAGATTATGAAAAAAAATATACTGCAAATATCCCACAGAGCGTTACTGAGAACCCAGGGAGTGCTCCAGTGTTTTTGAAATATTTTTCGCAAACTTTTCTGACGATTTTTTCACTATAAATCCTTTCTGTAAGAGGTGTATAGTCATCACCTAAAAAGTGAAGTGGGTCCCATGCGTCGTTTTCAAGATATGGCTAACTGAAATATCACGCACCGCCACTGCAATACATAATAATAGCAGTGTATTTTTTTAACGCACTTTTAAACCACTTCAGTAAGTCTATCAACTGTACGGTTGATAGATAGTTACGTAACTTTGTACGGTCTGGTAACGGCATCTCTAAAACGTATTTATTCCAGAATTCACGAAATGACGTGTAATATTATTAATGTATAATACTGACGCCGACGACATAAACACCTCCAGCACACTAATAATAATGATAGCGTCTGCCAGACGCAGACGGTCGGGCGAACCGACTAAAGTCAATGCCCCGCCCGCCGCGCACCGCTGAATTAGAGTTGCCACCTCCATGAAAATGACCCGGAGACTCCGGGTTTCCACCAAGTATCTCCGGGCTCCGGGTTTCTTACTTTATTCTCCGGGTCAGCTTTGAAATTGAAATTTGTATTTATAAATTTATATAATTGTGAATCATATATAATAAAGTATTTGTTTGAATTCTGGAATGTTTCTGTCTCTAGACGGCAGCATTTGGTACATAGTGCAATCTAGAGATGTTAATTTAATGTTAAATTAATTAATTAAAATCTATTTAATTAATTACGTCACGAAGATCGTATTCAACACAACTCAACCAATTGTGTTCAATTGTGTTTCTTCAAAAACACAATTCGGCAGAAAAATCGCCTTCTTCAAATATTGCGCGCTGCTTTACCCCCTCTCCCCCCACCCCTCCCGCCGCGGACACCAATCTCCGGGTCAGTGGTCTCTGAGGTGTCAACTCTACGCTGAATTGCGGCACGAACGGCCAACTCCGGAATCCCAGAATCTCAAAATCAAACAACTTTTACGCAAGTTAGTTGAGCAAAATAGAGAAATTGCTATTTCAACTACTTCTAGAAAATGGACAAAATTGATCATTACCTTGGATGTATATTCCTTTGACCCCATTATATGAATATATCTTTGCAAGTAATATTCACGCTCTGTCCTAATCCGAAATCAAAAATGTGTTTCCATTTGAAGTTTTCAAAGTGACCTTCAAATGACCTTGAGCGACATGGTCACGGTCAAGTTAAAGGTCATCATTTAGTTCATCTCTCTAAACCCATCAACTTTTATACAGGTCATTTTCCAGATATCAAGTTACCAGCTTTAGAATATCGGCTGTCCTAATACCTACTTTTTTGTACTCCCCATACATATAGCAAAATTTCATAAGTAGATACCTAATTGGCTCTATTTTAATTTAGGTACTTACTTCATTTTATTTTATTTTATCTCTGCCTATACGATAAAATATGCGTAACTTACACTGTGTGATATCATAATTATTGTAATTTATTAATACATATAACTAAACTATACATATCTGTTAATTAATGCAACTTGTGATATTACATAATAGTCCACACGCGTTAGTGCACGTTATTTTGTTACTGTCCAGAATGAAAAACATCATTCAAGTGGCAGTACATATTTTCCTTCAAAGGGAAAGAAAAATAATTAATCTTTAAATGCCTTTAAAAATCATTTTCAAGTGTTATGATACTAGAAAGTCTATAAGTAGCTTAATGATTCGCGAGTTACACCATCATCAAATGACGATGCAAACATGGCAGCACGATATTTTTAGAAGCTTGGCAATGCCCTTCAAATTAAGGAATAAAAAAAGTATTTAAGTATTATGAGACCAGTTGTCACGGAAAATAAGAGAAAAATTCATTCATTCGTTAAAAAAATGTATATCACGGCCGTTTTCTAATGGTTTATGAACGATGTTCAGCAAGTTTTGTCATACTATATTTTTTTTAACGGGATCTCCTATTGTAATGTAATAGTTGATAGGTTACAAAAATAAATCATATCGAAAAATATTTATCAATGTTTGGTGAAATTTTTGTGTACAACAAATTAATTGTAAATGGTAAAAAAAAGTAAAGACGGTAAAACAGACATACTTGCTTAAGATAATGTTCAAATATGTCAGAATACGAAGGACCGACATTATTTGGCCACTCGTGACAGGGATCGAAAACTCTTGAAAACATTTTTGAATTTGTAGGGTGTATCTTCATTTTAAATTTATTTTCTAAACCCTTGGTTACTTATTTTGCAATAATCCCCAATTTGCCTTTTAGTTTTCGTAGTACCATTAAAATACATTCTCGATTAACTGGTTTTATTTTTCTTCATAGTGCAGGTTTATTACCAAGAATCTTATCAGTTTTATGTTGTTTTATAATGTACTGAATGATTTGCCGAACCGAACGACCATTTCAAATATTTTCCTTAACTAACACACTGTTGATTCAATTTTACAATTCTTCTTATTTCATTATCATTTCATATACAACACATCCCCTCAAGTTCACGACTGTTTGCTGGTTAGTTCTAATTGTGGCACCTATTCAGTCACCGTTTTGAAGCCTTGAACCTACCTGTTATTACCAATAATTGCGTAACAACGAAGTGGCAGAATAATTTCACTCCCTCATATTCTGACATGATTGAACGTTATCTTATGTTATTTGTTAATATCATGCGTATTGTATTACCATTATAGTACAATATATATGTATGTATATAAATTTTAAGGATAATTGTTTTATCATCTTTATGTTTCCCATTTACTATTATGAGGGTCATTCAAACATAAAATAGAATTCTTTTGCCAAAGTCAGCAGTGGTGTGGGGTGGCCCGGCCACTTTTCCTCGAATTACCTCTAGGCCCCACTCATCTCTCAGACATCCACCGCTCATATCAATTTAACTCATTAATGTTACAACTCTACGTGAGCAAAAAGTTCTGTCTTCCGGTGTGCAACAGATCATTGTAAAGTTTTTTACGAGAGGAGTGAGACATTTGGAACTTTTTGACTCATTTGCAAACACATTTTGAGGATGACATCCTCTCTAAATCGTGTGGGTGTGAATGGTCCATTTTTTTTTGAGGGACGAAAAAAGAGTGGAAAATCAGTGTCATGATCGGCGTCCTCTAACTTCCATCACAGAAGAAACCATATGCCATGGGAGAGCAATTGGAGGATGACCATTATTTCACTGTCAATGAAATCGCTTCTTCAGTAACTTTCAGTCACCACCAGTAGCTCTCACTGCACGAATGTTTTCCTCTATGATGGAAGTTCAAAGTTGTCAATCATGACATTGGTTTTCCACTTTTTCCCGTCTCTCAGAAAAAATGTTTTGCCACGTCATACCCACAGGTTTTAGAAAGAGTTTTATCCTCAAATTGCGCCTACATACAATTAAAAATTTCACAGGTCTCACACTTCTTTCATCAAAACCTTACGGAATTATTCGTTGTGCGCCAGAAGATGGGACTTCTTGCTCACTCATAGTTATAACATCAACTCAGTTAAATTGATGGTGGTATACATCTGAAAGATGAGTTGGGGTCCAAAGGTAATTCGTGAAAAAGCGACCGAGCCTTCCGACACCACTACTAACTTTGACAAAAGAATTCCGGTTTATAATTAGGTGACCCACGGAATTTGATCGGTGGCCAAATAATTTGGCTCCCAACTGTATATTAAATTTTGACAAGGTATAAGTATACCTATTATTATAGCAGAGCTATGTATCTACACAAAGCAGTAAAAGTGGGGAAAGGCAAATTAGACTGTGATATTTTATAACCATGAAATTAAAAAGAAATATTCCACAAAATGTGGTATCTACTATTAATGAGGTAAAAGTAAAAAATGGATATATGTACCTATATAGTTCCTAGAAAAGAAAACAAGCGGGAATACCATAAACACCTACATATAAAAAATCAATTAGTGTTATCGATACTTACAATGTAGGAATGGCCTCAGAATAGTTAATTGACTCGTTCATGCATTTATGGGGAGCCTAAAAGTACCACTAATGGATATTTAAGTACATAAAATTTTTAAAATACTTACATGATATGCTGCTGGAATATGGTCAAAGCTGTGTATAGGATGAATTGTGCTCTTTGGCAAATAAAGGCTTCTATCTTCAAAACAAGTATAATTATCTGGATTTAAATACCAATCAACCTTCAAGTTTACCTGAAAATTGTGCAATTTTTTTAACTAAAGCTTAATGTATCCCTAATTTTTTTTTAGTTAGTTTTGATTTGATTACTATACGCTAATTTCAACCGAAAGCATAAATAAATTAATTACTTGCCTCGCCATCATCACAACTGGAATCTTTCACTCCCATAACAATTCCATGCTTAGCATCAAATAGATGATTACTTTTATTTGGTAAAACAGCTTTCGGATTTACATCTGGTTCATTTGGAGAATGGGGAAACCATTTACCATCCCAGTCGTCACGATTATAAGGAGAGCCTAAAAGAATAAACATAAAAAAATTAATGAGCCACCGGGATAGGTTACTTTACCAACACAAATAGAACAGGTAGGTATTATACACTATTTTAACTTAAAAACTTACCATATGTATTTATAATAGCAGCGCATAACAAAATAATATTTTTCAGCATTATTATGAGAGGACTTACTAAAATCAAAAGGATTACAAACTTAGTGAACGTAAAATTATGATAAAACCGATGGCATACTCTAAGAAAAATGATTAACTATTTATGAGCTGAATTCGATACAGTCCGCGTTATTTATTGGCACAACTTATCACAACAAATGTTGAATTTCACGCCTCATCGTCTGATAACATCGACAAGTTTTTTTTGCTTTGCTTTGAACGATACGAAAAAGTGTAAACGTATTTTATACCAACCGCTCAGCTGATGGCTGTCAAATCAAGAATGTCAAGTTTCATGTCATATTTCCTCACACTTAGTATACAGGTAGAGTACTGTAGTTATTCCCGATGTCTCCCGATGTTTTATCCATTGAGCGATAGATGGCAGGCCATAATTCTAGCAGTAATAGCAAACGAGATTGGAATATTAATAATTAAGAAACCAGATTTGATTTCTCTATAGTTTGGAGACGTTACTAAATAACTATTAAAAATATAAAAAATAAAATCCTAAAGAATAAAGAATATTATACAATATTTTTATACCATTTTTAATATTTGTATGATCTTTTAAATGAGAAGTAGGTACCGTTATAATGTAACTTATGAGAAGTCTTATGACATGACACGATACGTTTATTAAAGTTGTATTGCACAAAAAAAAAGAAACCCCCATCAATAATTTAAATCCCTCAGCAATAAAACCACATATCATTGAGTGAATAATGTGAAAAATTACATCGCATGTTGTTTCGAAAAAATCTTGTCATTTTTTTCTTGTAATCTTGTAATCATTTTACAAACTTGCTCTGGCTCGAGAAACTTTCACCTGGTAACTCTAATTATTAAATAATTATAAAAGATTAATTATGTAACCTTATATCTTAACTTAATTGTGAATAAAAATTTATTGTTTTACAATTAGAACTTAGCGTTTTGTTAGAACTGCTAGAAATTAGTGTTTAATTAGCTAGTTTCACATAAATCTGTAAATAATCTGTAAAATCTGACATAACGTGGCATAGTAGCTAATATGTATGTAGGTACCATGTATATACCTACCTATGTCGGTATAACATATTAGGTACAACTTTTTTATTGGTCTTTTTTGTTCAATTATAGTCTTTTCAATAACTGTATTAATGCACAGCAGCTTTGTATTTACCATCTATGTAGCATTTTTTTTAATTGTGATGTAGCTTTACTTAGGTAGCTAGGTACCAAGAACTGAGGAGACCAAACTCGTTCGGTATGGGCTCATATCTGTCCGCCTCCAGAAGGCGCTGTAAGCAGTGCTGTACTCGATGTCACGTGATGAATATTTAATATGTCATTCCATACAATTCTTTACTAATAGCTAGTGTATAAACTAAATAGACTAAAGGCCACTTTACAGTTCGCAATTTTTATTGCCGGCAATAAAAATTGCAGCAATTTTGACATTATTTCAAATTACTGATGTATGTATGAAATGAAATATTTTCCTTTGTTGTATTTTTTAACGTTGAAGCACGTAACATGGAATATTTTGAGTTCATTTTCATAATGATAATTACGAAAATTTGTAATTGCAAAGACAAATTAACGAAAAATATCGAGCATTTGCCACATATATTCGCACCACGGACATTCACATGGACTCTAACCTCTAACACACACAGATTAATACAGAACCACGGTATAAGTATAGATATCTATTTGTATACAGTGGTACACAACTGCTTACAGCGCCTCTGGAGGCGAACATATTCGAGCCCGTCGCGTTATACAGCGAAAAGATGGAGCTCTGTCTCCTTAATTCTAGAATGTGGTTCTAGTCTTCTTGGTGGGTACCTAAAGATATACGAGTACATAGTCAACATATGTAGGTACCTGTGGTACCTACCATTTAACTCAGTAAATCCCTCTATTCTTCCTTTATCATAGTTGTAAACAGGTATTTAAAAAAACAACAATTAATTCAAAGCTGCATCATTCCATATTGATGAATCAATTATTTAAAAAAAAGTGTAAAACAATACTAAATCATTATTATATTGGCAGCAAGGTTTTAGAAGTATGTTGACATAATTATTACCTATCCTTTGTTAGTTAATTTCTATTGATACAATTTATTATTTGTATTTGTTAAACAATAAGTCAAGTAGGTACTTATCAAAGACGACTTTGATTTCAGACTACGATGACGACATCGTTTTAACAACTTAACATTCAACGTGTTAACAGCTTAAAACTTGTACTGAAGGTGCATCACTTGTTAACTTACCACCCTTATAAGTCCCGTCTCCGCAGTATTGCTAGATCGGGCGCTACATTGCCAGTCTCATTACTTAATTTACACACCTCGTATATTTAAATAACAAAAAATATTTTTGGATCACCCTATTAGGTGACTTATGAAACTGAGGGGGGTCACGGGCCCCCAATGTCCGCTCCTAGTTATGCCTCTGCAATACTGGGTCCCTCCAAGAAATGAAAAGTTATACGTTTTTTAACTATAAAATTGTTTTCGTTTGTACTATAATTGTACTGTATAATTTGTTCTATTTGTTTATTATCTTTACATATCTATATCTATGTTTTTATTTCTTAGGATAGAGAATCCTAAAGGAGTGATATTTTCAACTTTCTTAAAATTATGATACTAGCTGGTCTGTGGGATACCTACCACTTGTAGTTTGTATATCACTGTTATAATTATTTCGTATTTTGTTTATTTATCTGTAGGTAAATTATGAACATTTTTTGGGGATTTTAATTAAGCTAGAAAAAATAAAAATTTCACTAGTGTTAAAAGCACTCATTTATTCATACATTACAGTTTTTATTTCCTAGACAACTCTAACAAATAATTAAATTAACAATCCTTGTGTCTATTGATCTATTTCAATACATTCATCTTTGATAGACTAAAGGTTTGTTCCTTGGTTTGTGCTCTTTAAAGTTGAGAAGGATACACATATATTAATCACGATTCTTCACTTCTATCCAGCGATTTTAGAGAAAAAAATGGATGCCATACATGCATATATTTATAAAAAGATGCCTCTCCATTTTTTCTCCAGTATTTATACCTATTTTTATGTACAATGTCACTATAAGTAACAGCTATTAAGTACATATTGTTATAAAAGATATTAATTATGTAATTCATTAAATAATAGTAATTAGTAATACACAAAGTAACTTTGTAATGAACTTGTATTATGAAATTATTTCAGTTGTAAAGAAATTACTAAAAATATGCTTCCTAGTAACCAAGGAAATAAAAAACAGTAAAAATAAAAACGTAAAACATTTAAAAAAAAATTGTTGAAGAATAAATGTACATGTATGTATGTACAAAAATACATAAAATTAGTCTGTTAAAACATATATGTATATAAAAATAGAGAATAGGTATGCAAAAGTTGTGAAGTTATCACTCAGGTAGAGTGATAACTTCAACCACATCATTTCGTGCAATTCATTAGGAAAAAATATATATTACCACCGTAAAACTATTTCTACAAAGGAGTTTTAATTAAAAAAAAATTTAGAATCATCCTGTAACTATTTTGATCTAAAATAAAAAAAAATCTTTAACAACACAATTTTTCAGAAACTAAGTGTGTAAGCTATAAAATTACTTTTATAACCCACACCTATTATTCTAAATGCACATTATAATCAAGCATTAATTCTGTTTTTTTTTTTAATATCTAAGAAACTTAGAAATTTTTAGAGTATTTACAGGAAGTAGAGAGTAAATACAATGTGAAAGTCTCTTAATTTAAAACTTTTAGTTACTATTAATTTAAATATTTGAAAGCAACAGACTTTCATATAATGCCTATTATTTTCACCAAATTATTTACTAGTATTGTCGTAATAAATTATAATTACATATATAATTACAATTATGTAACAAATTTATAAAGTTCTCATATATACAGCAACGAAAGTTATCATACACCAACTTTTTGAAGTTTGCTTAAATTCTGAAAATTTTTGTATTACAGCATTGATTTTTTTTTGCTTCTGACAGGATTATAGCTTGTGATATTCTGCATCTCATAAGCCGAAGTTGCAGGCGATATGTCGATTGTGTGAAAAGATATCGCTAAAGAAGTAAAATTTCAATGTTTTCAAAACGAATAACTTCGAAAATAGTAAATCCCTTTCGAAGTTGTTGGACTCGTTCCGACTGCTAGATTCATTTTATTAAAGGGAAATCTTTCTTTAATGAATCAATTTGACTGTCATTTTGAAAAAAATTTCCTACACATGAATAAAATCTAAAGTTGAACCAAAAATATCACGAAAATTCAAAAAAGCCCTGTACACCACACATTACTCCAACAAAAAAATTAGGATTAATATCCCTCTAGATTTCTCTGTGTTTTATTAAAATTTCAGGAACAGTGATTTTTACGAAAACGATACTAAGGGATGGTAGAATTTTGAATTTTCGTGATATTTTTGGTTCAACGTTAGACTTTATTCATGTCTAGGAATTTTTTTTTTCAAAATGACTCAGTTAGTCTAATAGATACACTGGAGATTTCCCTTTAATACGAGTCCAACAACTTCGAAAGGGATTTACTATTTTCGAAGTTATTTACGTTTCTTTGAAAACATTGAAATTTTACTTTCTTAGTGATATCTTTTCACACAATCGACATACCGCCTTCAACTTCGGCTTATTAGACGCAGAATATCACAAGCTATAATCATGTCAGAAGCAAAAAAAAATCAAGGCTGTAATACAAAAATTATCAGAATTTAAGCAAACTTCAAAAAGTGGGTGTATGATAACTTTTGTTGCTTACTGTATATATATGGGCAGTGACGGTTGGTGATATTTCAGTTAGACATCCATATCTTGAAAACGACGCATGGGACCCACTTCACTTTTTTAGGTGATGACTTTCAAAAAAAGCTACTTTCACTTTTTTAGGCGAAAATTTTCAAAAAAAACTGCAGCACTCCGTGGGATCTCAGTAACGCTCTGTGGAATATTTGCAGTATATTTTTTTTTTTTCAGAATCTAGAAACAAATATAAAACCTCTAGTTTTTCGATTTGTTATATATTTTTTTTTCAATTTTGGCCATTTTAATTTTAGGAAACAAAATGTTCCTATAAAATTAAAATTCAAATGGCAATAACTTTTTGAAAAAAAAAATGTTTTCTAACAAATCGAAAAACCTCCCTAGGTTTGTTTCTAGATTCTGAAAAAAATATATAGGTACTGCAAATATTCCACAGAGCGTTACTGAGATCCCAGGGTGTGCTGCAGTTTTTTGAAAAAACTGTTGACGGTTTGTTCACTATAAATCCTTTCTGTGAGAGGTGTATAGTCATCACCTAAAAAGTGAAGTGGGTCCCATGCGTCGTTTTCAAGATATGGACAACTGAAATATCACCAACCGCCACTTTATATGGGTCATTCTCTGTCAACCGGACCCCCCCACCTGTCCATTTCAGGTTTTGAGTAAAACTGTTCTATAGGGGCTTAAACTTTTCGCCGAAGTGTCTACCTTGGAATGACATGTGTCCCCTTTTTTAATTCAAGATGGCTGCCGCAATATAGCGGCTTAAACGAGAACACTACCTAAAAAAATTAATAAACTCAGAGATTAATGGTTTGTAAAATGAGTTATTCATGCGTAAAAAATGATCTGTAGGGGCTTAAAATTGTCCTTAAAGTGTGTTTAAGTGTACTTTAAAATGACATTAGTTTTATTTAAATATTCAGGATGGCGATTCCAATATGGCGGCTTCAAGTAGCGAATTCACCAAAAAATGACACAGAGATAATTGAATTTAAAATTGAGTTATCAGGTTGTAAATTTATTCTCTAGGGCCTTAAAATATTTCTAGGTCTCTCTCAAAAGTTCAAGATGGCGCACAGTGGAAAAAAAATTACCATTTTTGGACGAAAATCTGCCAACAGTTGAAATTTTAATAAAAATCAAAGTTTCTTAGTGGGAAATATTCGTTACGAATAGTAGTTTTTAGTACCACTGTTTCTTTTTATTAAAAAAAATTATCCTAACCTTGAAATAAGGGATTAGTCCTTTTTTTAATTAACACAACAGAAGGGAAAACCCAACAATCTTAATCAAAAGACGCTAAACGAATCAAATTTAACACAACGCAACTATCTATAACTATATGTTCATAAACGCAACAATCTATACCAAATGACTCTAAACGAATCAAATTTTTTAACTCAATTTTAAAGTCAATTATCTCTGTCATTTTTTGAAGAATTCGCTCATGTAAGCCGCCATATTGGAATCGCCATCTTGAGTTTTTAAATAGGACTAACGTCATTATAGTAGTAGTAGTAGTAGTAGTAGTAGTAGTAGTAGTAGACTTTTTTTAAGGATTCATCTCTTAATTTGGTCGTTTTTTTTGGGAAATTTTGTTTATGCCGCCATCTTGGAACCACCATCTTGAATTTTTAAATAAAACTAGTCATTTTAAAGTGCACACTTTAAGGAAAATGTTAAGCCCCTACAGATCATTTTTTACGCAGATTAACTGGTTTTACAAACCATTAATCTCTGAGTTTATTAATTTTTGTAGGTAGTGTTCTCGTTTAAGCCGTCATATTGCGACAGCCATCTTGAGTTTAAAAAGGGGACACATGGCATTCAAAAGTAGACACTTCAACGAAAATTTTAAGCCCCTACAGAACACTTTTACTCAAAACCTGAAATGGACAGGTGGGGGTCCGGTTGACAGAGAATGACCCATATATAAGTAAAATTACGTCTAAATAAATAAGTTATAATGCTATAAATGAAAATACTTCACTATCTTGGAATCTTGTAGTACATTTTTATTGCAATCAAACAATTTTAAAACGTATTGGGTCTACTGCACGGGTTCAAGTTTTCAAGTATCATCATTTTTAGTTTAAAATTATTTTCTTACATAATTTTATAAAATTCACCTATATGATATGTAAGAGTAAGTCAATGTAATATTTTATTCACAGTAGTACAAGAGAGTACCCCCTCTACTGTTAGTTTGCATAAAAGTCTACAATTTATACAACTTAAATCACTGGACAGAAGGATACTTATTCTTATAAATATTGCAATATTTGTACAGTGTAAAGTCTAATAAACTATAGAAATAAATTTTTCAACTCGTTTATTAACACACATAAAATGCAGAACACCACAATATTTCTTTAAATTAGCCTAACCTCTACAACATGTTTCATATAATTTAAAGAATAACTATTATATGAAAAGTATTACTACTTAAATCTCACTTATTTGCATCAACATCCAATGATGCAAAAATTTTTATACGATAAATTACAATTATGTTTAAAATATTATATCCATTCGAATTGACACTTATAACTTGAATTATTTTCCTGGTGCTAAATAAACCTTTTCTCGAGGAGGAAGTACCCTAAAATGGCAACATACTAACAATTTATGGTAATTTGCTTTACTTGTCAATAGAGTGCGAGGTCAAGATTATTTCTGATATATAACCATTTAGTCGTTGAGGTCTTCAATGTAATCATTTAATCAGATCTTAACGTCACTATTAAACGTGAGTCAGTTAGTGGAATCAATTTAGATCCATATTTAAATTGGGTCTAAATATGGTCAATTAAAAATCAGTATATATTTACTGACATCAATTTGAAGGAAAAGATATCTGAGTTATCCAGGGCCGTAGCCAGGGTGACGCCAGGGGAGGGCCTGGTTCTGAGCCGCCCCTAGAGTTCCTTTGATATCGTAGACAATTAAATTGGTTCATGATTTGGCTTTGTTATTAAAAAGTACTATTTAAAAGTATCACGTAATAAGGGAAATAGAATATAATCAAAATAAGAAAATTTATGTAAAACGTTTTTGAGGGCATACAATATTTACTTATCTAATGAAATATTATAAATATGTTCATAAGAACAATAATGATATTCATGTCTTCCTGATATATTTTTAATAATCCACGACCATAGTGACAGCTGATGTTACAATCATCTGTAGATATTGTATGTAGATATAAAATTACTGTAGCATTACAATACAGAACATACTACATAGTGGTCGTGGTCAACAATATTCAGAAGACCTAGATATGGAATGGGCCCATATATATGTATACCTATATACATAAGTATAAGTACATGTTAGTCAAAAACAAGAAATGCTGAATAAACATTAAACCAGTTTTTATTTTTATATACAAATAGTTATTAAAAAATTAGTAATCTTAATAATTTGGTAAGATTCATTTCTACATTTGAATTGCAATCAGTAATAAGTAAAATAATTGAATCGTTTATTTCAGGAAGGGACCAAGATTCAAAGTTTCGAGAAAAACGAAAAAAAAAAACTATTTTATTTATGATGTAGGGATTATTTTGGGTGTTGTTTCATACAAATCGATTATTATAATGCAAGCTAACATATATTAATATACAAACATCTCATAATTATTGCAACGATGACAAAAAATAAAGGCAAAAAATTGTACTTAGTCCCTTTCTGCAAGTAACCCAAAATGCATTGAAGGTGTTCCTTCTTTTTTGTCTTATAGGGGAAGAAAAAAATCTATATGTACTCAAAGGAAAAACAAAAATGACATACAGCATTGTTAATATTGTTTATTGTATTTATTGAAGAATAATAACATGAAATAATACTGGGAAACAAACGACAAGTTTATTAATGTGTGTTATCCTACGAGGCTTGGTTGGCCATTGGATTATTTTATTATAAAAGCCTAGATACTCATCTTCAATGTATGGAAGCATTTGCCTAAGATGATTAATTTTGGACACCAAAATCGGCACTTTGTCAGTGTAAGCCTTTTTCTGAGGCATTTCTACTGGAACTCTATCAGAATGTTTTGGCATATGAAGTTCAAATGTATGGTGTGTAAAACCGTTAATAAAATCTGAGGCGACAACATATCCAGCTTTTGTGTGGTCATGAAGTAAGTAATGAAAATGGGATATCGAAATTGATTGTCTATCAACCCGTGGAACTTTAGGTTTCATGGTTTCAAGAGAATGTGCTGTCTGTTTGTAAAATTTCGGCCACCAGGACTTCAAATCAAGGATATCATTATACACCAGGCAATATAGCAGAAAAGTGACAGTTTTTTAAAAAGAGTCCTGAATAAGGTTTATCGGCGCGATAATTAGGTAAAAAATAGTAGAAATGGATTGTGTATGTTTTGGATAAAATCGGTATGTAGGAACTTTAGTAAAAAAATCAATAAAAGCGCCGAAAACCGTTTTTTTTTTGCGGATTAAGGGACGAAAAATATTTTTTTTTTCGTAAAACAAAATATAGCACGTTGTAGCTCTTTAAAAAAAACAAAAAAAATTAGTTTTTTGTGATCAAAATCGGTTCAGAAGTTTTTGCACAAAAAAAAACCGATGAAAAATGCCCATTTTTTGAAATCGAATTACAAGGGTTCTAATGATCGCAGAAACTTCTTCTTCGGCTTAAATTGTAGTTTTTGGTCGTGCCTATCTGCAGTAAAAATTTCATGCAAAAATAATAAGAACGTTTTGCATAAATCGAAAAAAACTAAAAAAATGTCGTTTCGAAAAACGGCTTGAACAAGCCGAAAAATGGTCATAGAGTATTTTTCCCTGGGCTTAAATTACTCGTCATTAAATTCCCCACATTATTAGTAACAAGTCCATTATCGTGACTTGTGGGAGAGGTTCTTTCAATCGTCTGAAAACGCGTTTGAAAATCAAGCGTCGCTTTGCTTCGAGCGCTCGGACAAACGAGTGGAAGCCTCTCCCGCCGCAGACGCGCTGACAGAAGTCTGCGGCGGGAGAGGCTTCCCCCACCACGCGTCCACTTCCCCTTCATTCGCTTACCCGAGCGCTCGAAGCAACGCGACGCTTGATTTTCAAACGCGTTTTTCAGCCAATTGAATGAACCTCTCCCACAAGTCACGATAATGGATTTGTAGGGAATTTAATAACGAGTAATTTAAGCCCAGGAAAAATGTTCTACGATCATTTTTCGGCTTGTCCAAGTCGTTTTTCGAAAAGACCCTTTTTTAGGTTTTTTCGATTTATGCAAAAATTTCTTATTATTTTTGCTTGAGATTTTTACTGCAGATAGGCACCACCAAAAGCGACACAATACGACAAAAAGCAGAAGTTTCTGCGACCATTAGAACCCTTGTAATTCGATTTCAAAAAATGGGCATTTTTCATAGGTTTTTATTTTTTTGTGCAAAAACATCTGAACCGATTTTGATCACCGAAAACTATTTTTTTTTTCGTTATGTCAAGCGCTACAACGTGCTGTTTTTTGTTTTACGAAAACAATTATTGTTCGTCCCTTAATCCGCAAAAAAACGGTTTTCGACACTTTTGTCGATTTTTTTACTGAGGTTCCTACATACCGATTTTATCCAAAACATACACAATCCATTTCTACTATTTTTTACCTAATTATCGCGCCGAGAAACCTTATTCAGGACTCTTTTCAAAAAATAAAACAATCTAACCTGGACTATTAATGGAGATTTAATTATTAATAAATAAACTTCACATTCACAACTGGCACTTCTCAGTGATACTGTCAAATATTTAAGGTTATGTTCATGAGTCAAGTGTTTACTGCAGAAAGGTACTATTTGACGTGCTTGGTACCTTTCTGCAATAAACAGCATATTTATCTTGTTCGTGAATTCAGAGCTACAGAGCAGTGGTATATAGACCCTTTATGAAGTAAACGATGAGTAAGCAAAGGAAAAGTGTATAAATAGCATAACATCAAATTGACAAAAAATGTTTCTTAGTCCCTTTCTGAAATAAATGATTCAATTACAATCAACTTATTGACAACTTGATTCTAACAGAGGGGTACTGGAAATTGTTTGCATTCAAACTCCGTTTATTGAATATTAGTAGAGGTCACGTCAGTTTAAAAGAAAAGTGAGATATCTCTCTGTTTTATATAAACAGAGAGAACATACATAAATGGAAATTTTATTATTTGCCAGTACTTATACACAAATTAAAATGTTGTGTTTAAGTAAGCCATGAAACAATTAACAAAAATAAACCAAAGTTTTAGAGACATAAAGTATGATAATGATTTTTCTTTATCTGGACCAATTTTATACAAACACAAGAACCTCTTGATTCATATAATAACTATTAGATCAAAGCATACGACCTCGTCAATGAAATTTGTTCCGATTTTGTTCCGATACTAATTTAGATGGTTCTTTTAAAGGCACATAACAGTCAGAACCTTGGTTCATTCGGACCTTCCTTCCCGAATGCTAGTCATTATTATAGGTGACTTCCTCCTGTGACCCAAGGATTTTTCTCGACTATACCAAAATATTTAGCCCAATAGAGCTACACACGACAATTTAAATTCAGTATAAAATTACCTACATACATAAACACTTTTTTAAATGACGAAAGACTTGTTATGTTCATTATCATAGAGATCCTTGAAAGCCTACTTGAATGGTTAAAGCAACATTACGAAATAAAAACAATGGGTTTCATTTAGGGGTATACTGGTGACGGAAGACAAGGAATGTGTTTTCTATTGGTGTATACCATTAGTTACTCACATTGATGTTTTTGTTATATACAGCTCAAAAAAAATGGTACATACCTAATCAAATGTTTAATTTCAAATTTAAGTTTTTAAGTTTATTTTGTGTGAAAGTTCACCAACTGATGATTTTGGACGTTCTAAGTGTTAAGTATATTAATATTTTTCAGGAAAATCGATAATCAAAGTAACCGCATAGTTATTTTATCTCATGTGTATATGGCAGACGTTTAACTTTTAAAAACATTTTGGATTCTTAACTTGCGAACAAAGGACTTGTTCATATTTTACAAATATCAGTTGCTAAAAGAGGTCAACTCCATTTGTGTACTATGTGATAACTCATTTTAGAAGAATTTATAATCAATTTAATTAGCCTACAAAAGAATATAGATATTGAATGGAACGTGGATAATTATTACGGCCTCTATTACTGAGGCCGTTTTTTTTTGAGCTCCCAGTATTTTTTCATCCAAAAACTTCTATAAAAGTAAAGTTTGACCTCTTAAACTAAGAGCCAAATTTGACAGTTCATAGCAATAATTATATATAACTGAGACGGTCCCATAGAATGTTTCTGTAAGTGAGATTATTATTGCAGATATGCGGTGTTCTTATATTGACGATCACATTGTGCAGTAATTTCATGCAAGTTTTTTAATAATAAAGTAGTATTTTTTAGTTATTGTGAGCTTTTTGGCTGACCAAGATTAGATAGAATAACCAACGTAATAAACTAATGTGTATACACCAAGTTGAGAAAGCGATACCTATACCATTTCAGGGCCTAGGTTGAGGTGTGAAAGTGCAAAAACAGTACCTAGTTGTATGATCTCTAATGAACGTATATATGTGTTTCTAAAACATCTTGGTGCAGCAGGTACATAAAAAAGGTACTGTCTTCAAAAGTGAAGTAGTTTTTAGGCCTCTCAAACACTACTGATTGTGCTCTTTTCTATATAAGAACAATACTCTGCCATGCTAAGTCCTATCGCTATTTCACTAGACATTTTATCAGTAGAAGTTTTTGATAACCAATTACTTCTCAAAATATATTTTACAGAATTAATTACAGACCCCCTAAATCGGGCAATACAAATATAAACATTTTTTTTCAAGAAACATGGCACTTTAACTTTTGAAATGCCAAACTCAAGAATTATTTCTCTTTCACAGAATTGTTTTTCAATTCTGTACACTAATACACAATAACATTTCTAAAGATAAACTCCAAAGTAAATTTCAAAGTTCTTAAATATCACACTTTTAAGAACAAAATGTTTCACTTACTCTTATTGCTATAGCAAATGTTTTCGAGAGTTCCTAAATAATGTATGCTACTACTTTACATTTCTAAGCTAAAAATATCTACAACTTCAAAATCAAAATAAATAAAACCAAATTTACAAAAATTTAAATTAGTCAAAATAATATTACGCCTTTCTGCAAGCCAAATACGATGAT